>VWZV01002857.1:376344-516344 GCA_013397155.1 Irena cyanogastra | reverse complement strand
GGAATAAATCTATTTAAAAGACAACATATTTTTCAAATGCAGCAAGTCAAAATAGAAGGAATAATAGGAAGAATGCCTCTGAACCATTAATGTTAAATAATAATAAAAAAAAAAATCTTTCCCTTCCTTCTTCTTTTCCTCCTCCCCAAGAAAGGAATCAAGATGAGAGTTTCTTTAATAAGCATTTCTCTGCCAACTTAATGAATACATTTGAATGACTTTCCCTATTCCTTGTTCCTTTCTTATTGAATGGGTCAGACAAAAGTCTAATTTGGGAGGTTTTTTACTTAAAGGAGCTCTTTCTTTCTGATACTTCTTTCGGGCCAGCATGGGTTCAGGATTTTCCACTCCTTATGCAATTTACTCCCTCTGGTCCTTTCTTATTTTAGTTATTTCAAAAAATGTTAGGATCCACTTGTTATTAGAGGTTCCTTTTTTATGACTTCCAACCTGAATAGGTGCCTACATTCTCACATTCCCTGCAGAATTCATGGCAGTGATTGTATATGTGCTATAATTCATACAGGAAGGATCACAATGTGGCTTTTCACTAGAATATGTTTGTGTGCATTTTGTCAGGGCTTGTTTAATGCTTATTTAATTTCAGGGCTTAAATTAACCTATATTAGATTTTTTCTGTATGCACTATTCAAGGGCCTTTCAGGAGGTCTTTCTTTAGACTTTTAGACTTCCCACTCAAATTTGATGGATTAAAGCATTCCAAGTGTCCAAATTTGAAGGGAACATCCAAACATCAGATTCCTTTCGAATTTCTGTAGCAAGCAATGAATGCCTTTTGTTATATCAGCCCTAATTTTTCCTGCCTCTCTCCTGCTTCCTTTTACCAGCTTCCTGTCCACTTCTTTGAGAGTTTTCTCACTCTCCACCCTGGCAAGCCAACCTGTATTCCCAACCACCTTTCTGCTGATGTCTCTTAGGGGTACCGATGCGTACATCAGTGAACTGCAGGCTCCACAGGCATTCATTAATTTAGCTCCTTGGTACCTATATTAGGCATGGAATATTACATCAGTCTGGCAGAGAGAGAGCTGAAACACAGAGAAGCAACTGAGTCACCCAAGGGCACTCAGAAAATTTGCTCGAGGGCCAGAAATCTCATCCAGGCTCTCATTTCTTAAACACAGAAGAATAAGTTTAATAGCACTGAATAAGTTTCCTAAGTGGTCCTAACCTACCAAAAAGAGCAAGATACAAATTCAGACATTCTGACGTTGTGCCTAACCACGAAATACCAGCATCTTACTATGTGGGCTATCTTTTCTAGCTCTGCAGAAGAAAACAGCTTAGCAACTAATAAGTAAGGCGATTAAAAGTGGATTAAGATTGAGGAAATGTGAGAGATTCTTTCTGTAAGGGGCAAGGAGGCTCCTGAGCAGAGACTAGCACTCCATACTCACCTTTCTTATTGAAGCTGACCTAGTTATTAACTCTCCGTTTTGAAAAGGACACACGAAAGAAAATGTTGAGACTGTTGTGAGATAAGAGCTGGTCAGAGGGGAAAGGAAAAGATGCATCAGCACAATAAAATAATTGGCCAGGCAGTAACATTGCTGGAAAGGACTGAAAGGAGCCCTGGCTCATGAATGGATCAATGAATCAGCAATACTGTTACCAAAACTAAAGAATGAGACATTTGCAAGGTGTAAAAATAGTTGTCATGTAAGAAAGGAAGGGGAAAGGAAAAATTTATTTCCTCTCTTTGGAAATTTTATTTCTAATAAAAAAATAAAACAAAACAAAACAAAAACCAAAAAAATCCCAGGGATAGAAAAGCATGTCTAATCTTTCAGGCCTCTCCAGTACCATCTCTCTAGGATGTTTATAGCATCTTTCTGCCCTTAGGTAGATGTTGGTTAGGGGCAATCTGGATCACCAGACTAGAGCTACAGAAAGAGTGAAGAACTCTGTTTTCTGATTAGAATTCAATCACAGTCATCTGCAAATTCCACTCTTTCTGTAGTGCCTTCTAAATGTGCCTGTCACAGATTAATCTGAGCACATACTTACTCTAAAAGGTCAAAAGCTATAGATCCAAATATTTTATTTTTAAGATAGGAAACCCTCAAATTTTTGTTTCAACCAGTTTATGTTTCTTCACTCTGCTTGCTTCTGGTGGTTTCTTTTTGGACACATGGAGTGTGGCAAATTTTCCCTGGAGTAAAGACAGCAAAACCCCAAATGTGGTGCAGACAGAAGATATAAAGAAGTACTCATATGACAGGAATGTGTCTCTCTTAAGTTGGTTCTTCTGACTGTTACTAAGGCATGACTGCCCATGTGCTGTTTGAGCTGCAAAATAGAGCAAAGAGAGTCATAGGGATAACAAGATCTTCTGCTTCTAACAAAAATACTGCTGCTTATAGCAGGGAAGCCCTCTAAAATACATTTGCACAGCACTTAGCACAATGAGCCCTGGTCTTCAGTGATACAACAGTAATAACTGTCAATAACACTGTTTATGGACATTTTGTCTTTTCAACAGCATAAGGGTGCTTTTCTAATCCACAAAGGCTATAAACTTGAACTATTGCACTATTTCTAAGGGCAGAAGTGAGACCAGAGATCAGGCAGATGAAGCGTGTCTTTTGTGATTTATCTGCTGGCTGCCAGCACCACCTTCTTTCTGCAGTGAAGCCATAAGGAGGGGATCATCAGTGTTTAACTCAAATGTAAATAAGTATGACATCTTCTGGAGGCCCAAGCAGTCATCCTATTCAGAAAGACATAAAAATTGATATGACTGGGAAATAGAAGCCATCTACACTTCCTGTATAAGGCAGCTATAGGGCAATTTAACAGGGAAAGTATAGCTTTTGTTCTGTGAAAAATCAACCCAAGATAAACTAAGAAGAAAATACAGACATCTATGGTAGGAGACAATCCCACAAATCCCAGGGGATAGTCCAGCCAGCCTGGTGTGGCACGGGTCTTCCCCTCTCCAGACTAGAGCTATAGAGTCCATGGCATTCATGAATTCTTTGGCTTCTGTTAATCTCTAGTAGTTTAATGCACCATATGTTTTTTTCCCCAGGACAGGCTGCCTACCACAGCATGGTCCTAAGGAAAAGATGAAAAAAAATCCAAATCTAGTAGTGCCATTCAGACAGAAAAGGCAAGTCAACAGTCACAGAAGATAGAAATGTCGTTGAAATTTTGTTGTGTTGAATCACTTAAGTGAGATCATAAGCTACTATAATATATTGATTTTCTTTTTTTTGCATTTCCTGGGAGGATGCCATTTGAAGGAGACAAGGTGCTTTCTGTTTGCTTTTAGGTATTATTTAACACCAAGTTTTACTCTTCCATGTAAAAATTGAGTTGTGTGCCAGTAACTTGATGAGTGTACTTTTGCTGTATCCACAGGGATACAAAATGGTCATACAGCTCAGAGCTCCATAATGTGCAGTAAGTTTTCTTATAAATTCCTGTGACCTGTGAAAAACACTTTTGTATGTGAATATCTTCAAGAGATTCATCTAGTTTCCCTTAATATTTTATGACCATGTATCTTTAACAGGGAAGGTGCTTATAGTGACAGTATTTTATACCTTTTGGAGAATTTGGAATTTGGAATATATACAGTAAATATACCAAATGCAACTCCATGGTTTCTTACAGGAAACAGCAATCGCAATGGCAGTTACAAAAGTGAATGAAGCAAGGAATAAGTTATTTGTTCCCTGCACAGAACAGAACACACAGCATAGGAAGAAAGAGTTTTCGTTGAATTTTGAATAATGAAGATGCCCATGCAAGTCAAACACATAGCATAGCAAGTTTCCACTTCCCAGGCTATAGCTGGCTTTTCCCCAGGAGTTTTAGTACCAAAAATATCCCTTTTCTGCAAGTGTTAGTCCAGACCTTCATGATTTGGTTTGCTTTCAGCAAAGGGTGTTCCTTTACCTGAGCAACACAGCCAAAAGAGGATGAAGTGCACATGTTGTTATTTTCCACATGAATCACAACACGGTGACTTAATTTTCAAAGGGGATGGAAAAGCAGCACTATGGAATCTAGCAGGATGGGCAAAGGAATATGAATTTGCAAAGACCTAATGAATAACCCTTCTGCAGATAGTGACTAGTGCAGGAAATATCTGATGGCTGATGTTTTGGACCAAATGACCTGCAGTCATGAATTCACAATATTACATGCACTGGAGAATTTGACAATGCTCAGCTGGTAGATAACTTCCAGATAAGGTATTTGTCCCACCATCAGTACTCCCAAATATATTCCATTTCTTGTTGCTTTTGGAAAAAAAACCAAAAACAAAACAGCTGAAATTGACTGACCACTTTGAGAACTTCACCTAAACTGTAAGCAGAACTCAAAGGTGAATGCGATCAAATAGGAAAGGAAAAAAATTAAAAATAAGCATCATCAATTAGGTGAAAGGTAATATATAGCCTGTTGAAGGAGGGTTATGTAGGATAGGCCTAATGCGAAGAGACCCCACTGCTTTTGATACGCCTGTCCCCTAGTGATCTGAGGAATGATCTGATTGCCCAAAGAGCCTTTTGGGTTTTGTCCCGGCAGCCTGGTCTGTGCCAAAGTGAGACCAGACCCCCCCTGCAGGATGGCTGTGGCAGTTCTGACAGGAAATGCGTGCCCGAGTCTCTGTAAATGCTCTCTGTGCTTCTCCCATGCTGTGCCTGGGGACTCACCTGGAGCAGACAGACCAGAAGCACCAGCATCACATTTCCACTGGAAGCTGCTCTTTGTGCCCAGACATTTTCCACAGGAAGCTGCTCTTTGTGCCCAGACATTTTCCACAGGAAGCCGTTCTTTGTGCCCAGACATTTTCCACAGGAAGCTGCTCTTTGTGCCCAGAGAGCTCCTTCTGAGCTCGGCCATCTTGCAGCCTCTTCCAGCAGGCACTGGCTAATGGAGCCAGCTCCTGGGAGAGGGACTGGGTGCAGAGCAGGACTTCTTCTGGCAGAGCAGTGCCTGGTGCCACAGCAGGAGTGGCTCCGAGCAAGCACCCAAGTGGCCCTGGACCCGTGTAGCCACACGCGAGCCTGAAGCGTGTGGTTCCAAACAGGGCCAGGGCCGCGGCGCGGGAGCCGAGCTACTGTTACATGTTTACACTGGATGGAAAGTGGATCCATGAAGCAGCACATATGTTCTTCTGATAGTTGTTAAACAGGGATTTGACTGCAGATCTTCTGGGAGAAATCTAGCAGGAAAGAGCTGAGTATCTGCCTCAGTCTTGGCATGCAATAGTGCAGCTCCATTACCATTGGGGAATTCGCATATGTCTGGAATTAGGCGCACTGGCAATCAAGCCACTTCTTTACAAATAACTAAGAAAAGGGAACAAACTGTTTGTTATCAAATTGATTCAGGCATCTGGGACACAGTGGGTGAATACTATTGATTATTTTCATTCAGGTTTTAAAGTGAATTTACTTTGGCTGACTGCTCTCCTTTCATATTTACTTGCCAAGAACAGTCAAGTGATCAAGTTTTACTTACACAGATGTGACCTTGACCAAGTCCTTTTACCCCTTTGTGCTTCCATTTCCTCCTTTTCTCTTACCTGTCTCAGTTATAAACTCAAATAGATTGCATCTATCAAGGTCTACACCTTAATTAATTAAGCACATTGGGCCCTGTCTTCTCTGGGATCACTCCACACAATTCTAATACAAATCAGAATTACAATAAATTGTGCAAAATGCATTTCCAAGTCTCATATATGAATGATGTTAATGGAAATGGATTTTGAAATTCTGAGGTGACATTTGATCCACTTGCTTTCTCGCTCATCCGAACACATAACCCATCTGCCCAGTGGTGGTGAGGCCATGCTGCTCAGTGTAGGCTACTTGCATCAAATTATTTCCCAGTGGGATTGAAAAAATAGGGGAAAAAAGGTTCACAAAAGATTTACAAACCTAAAGCCAGCATAAAACCCCATTCTGATCTGCTCAGAAAAAAAAAAAAGAGCAGGAAAATACCTAACTGCTTTTATCTGATATATTACTTGAACATTATGTGTTCAGTTGCACCTCAGTGCTTTTTAAAACTGCTTTGAGCAGATAGTTTATAAACAGAAGTAAAAACTATAATAAAAAACCTTTTTCTTCATTTCTCTGTGATTAGACACGTATGTGGCCTCTAGGTCCCTTGGTTACAAAGAGCTGGGTGTGTATGACTTTTGCCTCCTTTCTCCTTTGGCTCTGTATTTTTCCCACACATTTGCAGGAATTTAATAGCTTGGAGACCTCTCCCTCAGCCAGCTTTGCTGAGGCTCTATGAGAGGTTCAAGAATGAATAGAGAGTAACCCACAGGGAACAAACCTGTAGAATTTCCAAGGAACTCTGGCTGTGGTCTTGCAGGAACTATTCTGCCAAGGGCATAGGGACAGCCCCAGTGCCAAGCACAGTTTTGCTCCCATAGGTGTAGGATGTCAAGCAGAGGTGTCATTTCTTACAGCAAAGCTGCATCTGCACATCCCCCTTCACCACAGGACAAGTGAGAGGGAGTGGAGATGCAGAGAAGGACAGTAGCTTATGCCTCCTATGGAACAACACCAGAAATCTGCTTTTGGGTAGCCCAAAGGGTAAAAGCCCTTCTGCAAAGCAGCTGCTCAGCAGAGAAGTCCCTGAGCACCCATTCCTTGACACTTACCACTTCCAGTGGACAGCCAGTTCAGCCTCCTAGACCACAGATCCCAGGGTCAGAGAGAATACGAAGTCCTGAAGGGTGGCTGATCCTGTGTTATTTAAACCCTTTAGAAACAAGGGCCAGATTCTCAGCTACTGTAAATTGAGAACCCACTCACTGAACTCACTCAAGGCAGGTAAACTTAAACCAGCTGAGGATGGTTTAACCAATACAACTTCTGAGTGCATTTACTCAATGAAAAAGCGAGAGAAATGTGCTTGGTTCTTGGGGCATATTTGGTTTGTCTTCCTGGGTTTTGTGTTAGCTTTTTCTTGGAGATTTTCTTTCAGGAAGGAGGAGTGAGGTGAGAGGAATTGTGTTTGGCCTTCTTGGGAGTTGCAGAGCTGAAGCTGGGAAGCAATGCAAAAGAGCACTTTAATAAGTAGGGAGTGCCAAATGAAATGCTGGTTTTTCTACCGTGGATGAAGAAAGCTAAATACAATATTCATGTTACCTCAGTTTCTTCCATTGCTCCAGACAAAACCATTGCCAAGACAAAATAACCCTCTCTGCTATTGCATAAAACTCTTCATGTGCAGTTATTTGTACTAGCCAAACAGAAAGAAATTAATCCCATTTTGAGCACTGAATATGTAGTCAAATATTTCATTATATTGTTACCATTTGGGACAAATATGCAGGAAGAAAAGAACTACTCTGATAGGATTTCAAACTGAAATGTACATTTAAAATTTAGCTTGTGACTTCCCAGTGCCATTGTGAGATTTTTTTCCCTGATGTTTCACCCTGGAGGCATCATGTTGTGAGTTCAGCAGGCAAGATGCTGCCATGACTTATGCCCCATCAGATCAAAGGCATTGCATGGAGTGCCAGGGACGGATATGATTCCTTGGACTAATTTTATTATTATTATAACTCCACTGACTTCAGGGCGTTACACCAATGATGAATTTGGCTCATCACACAGCAAATGAAGCTTAGCATCTTTTGTTCCAAGTCTTCCTTTCTATCCACCTCCTCTGCTACCACCTGCTATTACTCTTTGGGTATGTTTACACCACATATTGCAAACAGCCATGAGCAAGCTCTGCCCACGCTCCAATCTGACAGAAGCCATGTGATTGCACTGGCACCATGCCTGAGCTAATAATCCCTCATGAGAAGGATTTTTTTCAGTGAATAGCACGAGCACGATGAGTGTACGTCTATCCATACAGTATCAACATGCCCAAAGACTAATCTATGCTGGAAATCTCTTTGCGGGTCTGGAATCTTCTCCTGCCCTCTTTCTTTTTCCCATGCCCTATAAAGAGATCTTGTACCTGCACTCATAATCCCCACAGTAAGAAAAATGCTCCTGAGTGCTACAGAAAATTGCTGTCTTCACTTGTTGGTGCAGGGCCCTTCAGTACTGCTCAGTCCTAGACATTGAGCTTTCTTCTCTACCAGTTTATACAGGTTTTTCACCTAAAGAGCTGACAAAATGATCCCGCATCATACCACATCTGCCTCCCTTTCTTTCTACTGCTGCACTGCTTCCCTTTGCCTTCTGCACCAACATCACTAAGGCTTGATGGTGCCCCTCCTGCACTTGGCTCATCCTTCTCTTTGTAGCAATAACTATTGAAATTTCCTGGGTTCTTATTTGGCGGCTTCACCTTTTGTTTTCCAAGACCTGGCAGAGAATTCCTTGGGCTCTCACTCCTCCACCATATCCCTGCCTTGCACTGTGGTGAAGACAAACCTGTAAACACCATGACTGGGCCTCCACAGCTAGAAGGAAACAGCCAGACCCAAGGCCTCATGGTGTCTGTGAGGAAGTATCACATAATTATCATCTCTTGAAATTTATTTCCTCTGATGTAGGGAGCAGCTTGATGCTTCATATTTTCAAAAAACTTAAAGCTACCTAGATTTTTACTTTACTTTTGTTATCAGTTTAAATGAATGACCACAGAACAAGAAATTTCAAGTCATTATCCCACTCCTTGATGGTTTCCTATACAACATTCAGTCACACACTCCTGCCTCAGACATTTTGGATTGCTCTGCAGGTACACATAAGCAGAATGACAGAGCTCTCATGGCTTCAGCACTTATAAACTCAGTCTGTGCATGTATATTCCCATTTCTCTGCATTGCTCAGTAATATGAAATTCTTTCCTTTATCCCAAGTACAGGGTGGAACCAGGAAACAGTTTCAGGCCAAGAGGCACTTATTTTAAAATCAATGATTTGCATTATTTTTTGCATTAATGAAAGCCAAAAGAGAAGCCACCACTGGTTTTCCATGAGTTTTACATTTACTGACAGCTCTGCAAAAATTTGCCCTGTAAAGAAAAGATCCCAAGTTAAACAGAACCAGCAAAAGAATGTGGCTCAAGAAAGAAGAGTCAAGAAAAGTGTGTAGGAACGCATCAAGAAGATAGAAATAAGATAAATATTTTACTTTCCTCAAAACCAGCAATGAGAGTATTCTGAAAATTAACATTTTTTGTGCATCTTCATGGCCACATTCACTGTCCTTTCAACATCTTTGTCAATATTAAAAGGTTTTTAGTCCGGAGGATGCAGTATCACTCCATCTTTCTTCAAATCTGAGATTGCTAATGAAAGACCTTGTAAAAGTTATGTGGAGTTTGTATTGGCAAAGGATTACAGAGATACCTTTCCAGACCTTAGCAGCAGCTTAGCAGGGATGAACTGTCCATCGATGTGGGCAAAGGGAGCCAGAGAATCCAAATATCACTCCACACTCTACAACTTGCATTTTTTTCCACCATGGGCTGCTGTTTCTAGTGAACAGCTCCACTTCTCAGTGATGGAGAAAAACGATTTAAAAGCCACTTGATCTGTGTTGTCTCCATTCAAAAAGAATCTAATATGATTTATTGTTCCTCAAATGGCTGAAACACTACTTTGTTTAATGTCATTAAAAACCTGGTATCAGCACCCAGCCCTAATAAAAGCATCGGGAACATGGTAGTAACCTACCCAATAGAAGGAAAACGAAGCTGTCATTTTTCAATATAATTAAACCTGGTTTTAAAAATCCAAAGGTCTCTAATATGAATTACACTAATTACTTCTTGTGGTTTAAACATTGATTCCAATGTTAAATTTAATGGACTTAATGGATGTTGCTTTTCCCATCAGACTGGTGGCCGATGTTTGTCTTGCTTCTTGACCACTTATAGATTTCTGTTGACCCTTTAAACATATTACAATCAGCAGCCTGCTCATTCTTCCTGCATGAGAGTGCTACTATTACTTTCCATGGATAAT
Source organism: Irena cyanogastra (assembly GCA_013397155.1). Taxonomy (NCBI): domain Eukaryota; kingdom Metazoa; phylum Chordata; class Aves; order Passeriformes; family Irenidae; genus Irena; species Irena cyanogastra. Next base: position 506,404 of record VWZV01002857.1, on the reverse strand, counting down.
CCCAGCTTCCATGTAACCTGTCTCTCGGAGTTATTTTTGGCAGCCAAAAGCATACATACCCCAGGAAACAGAAAAAGGGATCATTGGGCTAAATTTTCAGAAATGTGCAAGCAATTAATTTTGCCTGGGCAGTATGCGAAATCCAAACAAACATTAGGAAATAGCAAAACGTGCAAAAATTCACAGAGCTGAAGTGCTCCTGTTTGCTGCACACCAGTCCTTTTCCTGCATTTCTTCATTGCTGAGCAGAGTCAAACAGAGAAGCAGGGATGCTGAACCTAGTTCTGAACTCCAACTGGTGTTGGAATCAGGAGCTGTTGGAATCCAGGGGAGAAAAAGCTTTGGAACCAGGTTCCCTCTTGAACTTTCTGCTTACCTGGAAAACACCAAAAGGAGTGCTGGGGTTGAACAAATAAGAAATACACTACAAATAATAAACTATGGGCTTTCTGTTGACTTAATGGCAGAACCCCCACGGATTTCAAGGAGAGGCAGATGAGATACATTTCATGTGTGATCAGTGGAGAAAAGGACCAGCTCTGATTTTGGGCTCGCACCCAAGAGACATTGCCCTGAGAGGGTGATGTTTGATGCTTTGACTCTCTTCAGGAGTTGGAATTAATCAATGTTTTGTCCGGACAAGATGATGTGGCTTGTTCTACTGTTAAGAACACAAACAAAGCCTGAGTTCTCAGATCAGAGAGTGTGCCTTCATATGAATTTTTAAGGTTCCACTTGGGAGAGAAGGCCTAATCCTGAAGATCCAGGTGTAAATAATGAGTGCTGGGAAACAAGGCCATTTTCAAATAAGTCCATAAATAAAGAACTTAGGAGAGGATTTTCAAAGTACCTCGTGTTGAAATTCTTGGTCTGATATATCTCAGTTGCTGAAGGCATCCTAGGCGAAGGCTGAAACAACAGCAGAATGCCTGTTTTCCCACCAAACTGTTTTTTACATTTGTTTTCCACAGACAAAGGAACATTGATACCAAAAAGGAATCAGTACCTTGAGATATTTGCACCATTTCTTTTTCTGCAGCAGAAACTCTAGATGCTACACGAGAGGTAGTTGGTAAGAATGGAAGAGAAGTCTACAAGTATTAATAAATTCAGTCTATCAGGACACCTACAGCTGCAATGAAGTCAAGTAGAAGAGTTTGCTACAACCCAAGAACTGCCATTTGTGGCTCAGGACAACAAAATTATTACACATTTATCTATGGCAGTCTTGTTACTGTGGTGATGCCAAGGGGGAATAATCATTCAGGAAAATGATCTTCCTCTTTCTCTCTGTTTGTGGTACATTCCTGAGCAATGTTGTGCTGCTGTATTTGTCACTGGCTGTGCCTGAAACTGTAACTGGTATGAGTTTTAAAAGAATAACATTAGCACTGAGGAATCCTGCCGGCACCCAAAAGACTGTTTCTATCTGTGGCCTAAAACACAAGTAAAATATATATATAAGTGCACAAGTAAAAAATATATATATTCCATATGTGGATTGAAAGATTTGACAGAGTCAAAACACACAGCTCTAGGAAAACCTTGTGATGTTAAGGGCCAAGTAATCAGCATGTTTAAACTTGCATGGTTTCACTGACACCAGCGATGCTCTGGTGATTCACATCAGCTGAGGAGCCTCGTCTCGTAAGTATGTTTTTCTTTCTGTATGGGAATTCACTCAGCCCAGAATTAAAGAGTATAACATAATCCTTAAAGAGAAGGGAGAAGATTTCTGGAAAGGTAATTTAATTCTTTCAATTTAGGAATTCAAGTCAAATTAGAGCACACTGAGGATTTCATACACAAATCCTACTCAATAGGGAAAACTTTTCTAGACGTTTAGAAAGGCTTTTGGACTGAACTGCCAGCACTGGCCTCCTGGCCAGGGTCTAATGAGAGGAGACAGAGCATGACCTATTATGTCTCAGAGTTTGACTGAATGGAGACTTTTGGCAGGTATGTACTGCCATGTGCAGCTCCTATGTAAACTCTGCAGTTTTGTGATTGTATAAAACCTTTCTATAGCCAGAAGGTATTTGAGTTCATCACACGTGCCTTTCCAGACTAGATAGTAATGGAATTCTTGATTATTTTCTATCTCAATATCAAGATGCAAAGATGACAGGCTAACAAATCCTTCTCCTTTCTGAGGTAACTCTGTAAGAAAATAATTAAGCATTGGAAGTAGCTGGAGAAAATGGTTCTCTGGTCATCATTACTGGTCACAGCCCAAAGTCAAACATACCCAGCCATCAAAATTCCACTCTGACACTAGATGATGAAGATATGTTGGTCTCATTACTCACTGGACTTTCCTCCTTTTTAGCAAGTATTGGCTTCTGCCACCACATTACTTTTCAGAATAGCTCAGATAATTTTCTAAGCAAATCATTCAGTCCCATAGGTTTAACCTTCTTTTTCCTCACCTCTGAGCTACACATTTTAACCAGCCCATGGACTTGCCTGGAGTCTTTTCTCTGGGAAGACAGCAGCCTCTCATTCCTGCCAGGTTTCCTGCTCAGGGGAGCAGCACAGGTGCTCATGACCACCTCTTCATGGGTGCATCCAATTTCCATATTACTTCCTCCCCATTAAAACTGCAGACAAGTGCCCTAGAAAAGGGATGCTTGAGCATTCACTTGAGCCCACCCCTGAAATAAAATACATCCCATGGAATAATGCTTTGAGAGGTCAGAAATTTAATGTGCTCACAACTAATGAGAACAGTGCAGGTAGCTGAGGTGTGGCCCAGGAAATGCTGTGGCAGGACTCCCAGCCGTGCCCTTATCCCAGGAGCCACTTGGAGTCAGAGCCCTGCCACTTTCTCACTTTTGCCTTGCTAAAACAAAGTAACTAATACCATGTTTTCTCATCTCCTCGGGCATGAGGGAGGACAGATTCTTTAAAATAATGATTTTAATTCACAGTACTTAAAAATAGGCTCTTAACTCTATATGCTGGCATCTAAATAAAAGCAGCCTGACTTTGAGAGGTGCTAAGCATTTGCACCTCCTAGCAATGTGTATACGAGCTGTTTTAAAGATCTCCAAAGATACAGATTTTCTTCCCTGCCAATACCATTTCTCTCTCCTTCAATATAATTTTGTAGGCCATCCATTTTGACATTACATCAAATTAACACTAAAAACACACCTACCACTTTGGATAGAGCTTTTGAGAACTCACTCTTCCCAAAGCACGAGGCAGAGTGCCTACTTTGTGTTACAGACAAGCTCACATTTAACTTTGAACATTTGCACGAGTCACAGAAAATTCATTTTGACTTCTGTGTTGTCCTGAACAATGACATTTTCCTGAATCAGGGACAAAGAAAGTCATTGGAAAAGCAGTGACAGCCGAATAGATCGTGTTTATGCAGTTTAACAGGGGCATCTGTTTCTCTAAATGAAACTCCTAAAGAAAAATAATAACCGAGAAAAAATTATTCAGTAAGATTTGAAAAAAATAAAACCAACCAAAACCAGAAAAATTTCTCCTGGCTCCTCCAGACAAATTAACCTATGGAGTCAGGAATGCTAAAGAAAAGGGAGAGTGCATTGCTGTGAACTTGTCTGAGCTTTTATATCTCTTCCATTAGGTAATTTCCAAGTAGTGTTGATTTAGCAGTTTCAATTTCATTTGGAAGAGGCTAAACAATGTTAGATGTTCAAGTCTTCCTTTCAGGTTTGCTTTACAATTCGCTATTGGTCTTTCTACTCTTAAGCCTGTGCTCCGATATATAACCAGTTATATATTCCTTATTAAAAATGTACAATGTTTCAGAAAATTGAAATAGTTTTCAAAATTGTCCCCCATTGGTAATTCTGCATTTGATTGTCAAAAATGTTAATCTTTTTTCAGGCCTGAAATTATGAGCCAGCTTTATTGGTCAAAGGCCATAATAATTTGAGCTCTTATTTTATAAACTCATTTCTGCCGAGTGATATCCTGATAGGAGCAAGAATAATAAATCACAAACATGTCCCCCAAGATTGCATTGTAAATGTCAAACTAGACAGGAAATTGTAATTAAAGAAAGGAAATTGCTACAAAGAAGCACTTGATTTTAAAATGAGCTAAGCACAGAATTTTCTAAGCATTTAATTATAGACCAATTTCAACTGACTGCTTTGCTTTTGCAGTCATATTTCTTATTATAACTCTTCTACATAATAACCAAATCTCCATGCTTATGCTGGCCAGGAGCATTACTACATAACACTGCATAAGCACAAGGATTACCAACTTTACAGGAACCATTATCACGTTTCAGTGTGATGGACAGCAATATCAGGTTTTTAAATCAGTGGCAATCTGATTTTAACTCCGCAATCTTTTCATAACAGCAACTGCACCTTTTGGCACCTCTCTCTTAAACAAGCAGCAGGACCAATTCTGAAACACCTGGACTGACAAACGCCTGGGTGAATGAATAATGTGGTCGGGACAGACTCTGCCACCACAAAGAAAGTCCACGAAGGCTGCTGTGGTTCCTATCAATCCAGACAGAGCCTTTCAGTGCCATAAAGAAAAGGTGCTATTCACTTCCTCTCCAACGCATGTAAGTCAGAAAGGAAAGGATTTAGGGAAGAAAACAATATGTTCTAGTAACACTCGTCTAGCACACCACTTAAATATATGGGTTGTTGTACACAGAGCAACTCGGGAAAGCCTTTTGGAGCCCTAAATTCTGCTATTGACCCTTTGCTTTTAACTGATCTTCTGTTTCAAGAGAGCTAACAGGCCTTAAAACCCCTTCTTTCCACCAGGAGTTAATCCTCATCTTCCCAACCATCTTTTTCTGCTCCTTGTCAATACCACAGTGGTATAAGTGGTAAGACTGAAGTGCACAGTTCTCTTTTTCTTTAGCATAGCCTAAAACTTTATTGCAAGTAAAATGTACTATATACCAGCACACTGTATCTTTTTTTTTTTGATTTGAAAAGACAGATATGCAGAAAAACTTTTCTACAAGATTGAAGCTGGAGAAAATCCTGTTACATTGAATCCTCATTAGGACCTAGCAAAATTCACTGAAAACTTGACACCGCATATTTCCAACTAGTAAGGAATAAATCAAGATGCAGATGGGATCATTTGCAACCATAAGCTGACTGCAATGGAAATATTATGCCGCTGCAGGAGCAAGATAGAATTGGATAAAGCCCAGTCAACTGGCAAATACTTACCAACCACAGAATTTACTTGTTGCCTTGTGAATCAATATAATGACCTAGAATTTAACTACTCAAACATTTAGGAGAGCAAGGTTAATAGAAGCATTCTGATCTTTTACTTTCCTAGGGAATAAAACCCATTAGACTGGATGAAAACAGTGTCACAACAGAAGCAGCATTTTCTTTAAAGCATATGTAATTGTAGTGCAATGTAGCCATTATTTGGCACATGGTCTAAAGACCCCTCAAGTAGGTTACATTCTTAAGCATAACATGTAAAGGAACACAGTCTGTGTGCCTGATAAAATAGATGTCCTGCTGTCCAGCACAGCTTACTTTCAGATTTCATCAGCAGCCAGAAGCCAGTTGGAATGAGTGGACACAGAGAAACTGCTCATCTCAAAGGGAAAATTATGCTAGTTTGGCTGAAAAGAGGTGTAAAGAAATTGAGCCCATCAAAAAGATGTGTCTTGGCAGGAGAACTTACCAAAAAAAAAAATCAGTGTGAAAAAAGCAGTGAATGTTTTGAGGTTGCTTTAGTTGGGAAGAACTATTGAATTCAAACTAAATAAAGATGTTGTGGGTCAAGTACTGTGCATCATCTGTGGGATAGCATTGTATGAAAATGAGAGAATGAAGCATCTGTGAATAGGTAGGTTCTAAAAGAATAGGATAAAAACAAGAGGAACCAATAAATGAAGAGTAAGTCATTGTGGGAATCTGTGTGGATGAGGATGTAGATGGAGAAGACCAAAAGGTCCCATAAGGAAGCAGAACATTTGAAGAAAAGGTTCCATGAAGAGATGGGAAACACAAAAGGAAGAATGAAGCAGTGGGTGTAATGTAACAAAAAGAGAAAATAGGTCCAATCCTTTGGTAAGGTGTGCAGCTAAAACACCATATCTGCCTTGGTGCCAGCAGCAGGGGTCACAGGCTGTGACTGAAAGAACAAACCCACTCCTTGCTGGAGTCAGTGCATTGCTCAGTGCTGAATCTGAATGTTGGCATAACACATGGAACAACAGCGAGTGGATACAGGTGCCACAAAACTTACTTTGGGGTCAGGGTGAATAAATATGTGTCCATTTCCACTGTGCATGGTGTGAAGTGACAGTAACTGCAGAGGAGCTGAGGAGAAGGAGGATGGAGATAGTACTGTGATTGAATAAACAGCACAGAACATAATCACGTCTAATAAAACATGCTCTTACCAGAGCACCTGGAGAATTCTCCTGCTTCACACAGAGTTTTCCTTATTATTTCCTGTTTCTGTTTTCATTCATGGTTGTGGCTTTTCCACAGAAGTGGCATTACTAACACTATGCTTAAATCCTCTCAAATTAGTCTGAAACCCAGAAGAGAGTGGCAATTTTGCAAAATCACAAATGGAGCATCTTAGAATTAATGAATTACTTTGTAGAACATTTTATTACCAGCAGAGAAAGGCTGCCCTGGCCAAGCTGTAGCCTATGTTCAACAAGGCTCAGCCACATTATGGGATTTTACCAGCATTAGGGTCTGGGTGTTGATGAGATTAGGGCCAACAAGTTGGATGTTGCTTTAGATAATGCTTCCTTCAGCTAAACCCAGAATTTTTGTCCCCTCATCTAATTGCTATTGCTATTTTTTCTTATGCATTTCTCATTTCCCCTCTACTTGCATTTATTTTTTATATCTTCCTGTGATAAAGTTGACCTAAGTCTCCTTTTATATTTTTTTTTTCCCTGGGACATGATTACATGTGCTTAATTCAGGCAATACTGTGACTACAACAATTTTATTCCTTACTAGTAGTGACAGCAGGGCTTAAAACAGGCACGAGCACTGCTGGGGACAGCAAGCAGAGGAATTTTGGCTGGTGCTGGGGGAGTGATAGGCACAGGGGATTCACAGTGACCAAAAAGGGGCTTTTCCAAGGGCAGGAGCTGATGCTTGCCCACCCTTACCTCTCCTACTCCAGCACCCTATGTAGCTCTGCCACCTGATAAGCATCTTGTCTCTTTGGAAAGCAATATTTCCTGATTACTGGTGAGCTTCTAGTGGCACGGACAAATTTATTTTGGGGAAAAAGAAATACAGTCTGGCATCCCACTCTTGAAAGGCTACTCACCTCACGCAAGGTTTCCATAACAGTAAGGTCAGGAAAGCAACACATCTCTTTGACAGGAAGATAGCACAATAGATTTTCTGGCTCTATTACACCGTCTCCATGCAATCTGGACACGGCACTTAATGACTCGTTTGCCTCAGTTTCTCATTTATAAAAATGAAGACAGAAATCCTTCTCGCCTGTTCTGGCTCTGAGCTCCTGGGTAAAGGCACGGGCTCAAAATGAGGTTTTACAGCGCACAGCCCAGCAGGAGCTGTGTCTTACTAAAGGCCTTCTTCCATTTTAATACAAACTGGAAACTTGTGTTACTGGAACGCTACTTACATTTGTCACAGTGCTCATTAAGTTGTTAGAAATATCAGGCGAGGCTATTAGTCACAAAATTTGAAACCAGCACCTTAATAGCAATATATTTCAAAAAGGAGAAATGTTTAAAATGTCTCTCAAGCAGTTCAGAAGGAACTCTCTCTCTGCTGCCCATATAGAGCACTTTCACTCCTCCCCACTGCCAGTGTGCTGGGATGTGCTGGGATCACCACACAAACACATATTTATGTTTCAGCTCAAAAAAAATGGCTTTTCTTTATAACCTGCAGTCTTAGGCACTTGCCATCAGGAAAGCACACTTGCAGGGGAAGGATTCCAAATTACCTGGCAGGTATGGCTAACACAGCCCAGGGAATTATTAGTGGCAGCAGACTGTTGTGAACGTGCAGAATCAAGGCAGAGGCACAATAACATATAAAATGTGTATGTGCACACACACACACACACAAAATGAGGGCATTTAAAAAGCCAATGCAACAGCAAAGCTTCTTCCAGTGCACAGGGAAGGGAATTGCTTTGTTTATTGCCATCACTGCCCCTGTGAGTCACAGCCCGTAGCATTGGAGCAGATGAAAGGCCACAGCTTTAATTCCTCAGCAAAGTCCCGGATCAGAACAGTCAAAATTTCAGACAAAGCAAACATTCCAACAAATGAAAATATCTAACTATAGCAAAGTAACTCCTTAGGATATAGTCCCAGTGCTTCCTTTCAAGCAAACACTTTATATCCCATGAAAGCACCTTAGACTTGTAAAAATGAACCATAATGATCATTTTACAAACATCATGATCAAATCAGCTTGTTCTCACATTTTTTTGAGGCTGCTAAATCTCTATTTTCCATCACGAAGGCTGTAGTGCTCTGTCACTTGTCAAATGCTGTGTCACAAAAATATTTTAAAACCCATTTTTCCTTTCCTGCAGTCCTTTTCTTTCTTAATCAGTAACAGAAATTATCAAATTGGTGAGCAAGGCCTGGCTTTGTATAATAGTTCCAGTATGTCCTTACCAGTGGTAAAAAATTACGGTAAAATTTTGTGTTAAAGCATCAGTCCAAACCATAGAGAGATAAGACCTGGGACAGACACTTGGGATAGACAAATCCATAGATTTTGTGGACTAACTGCTGAAATCACACCGAAGGAAGTGCTGTCTTATGAGAGGCTTGTGAGATTTAGATATCAGGGGGAAATTCTTTACTGTGAGGATGGTGAGGCACTGGCACAGGTTGCCCAGAGAAGCTGTGGATGCTCTACCCCTGGCAGTGTCCAAGGCCAGGCTGGATGGAGCTCTGAGCAACCTGGGATAGTGGAAGGCGTCCCTGCCCATGGCAGGGGGGTGGAACGAGATGATGTTTCAGGTCCTTTCCAACCCAAACCATGCTATAATTCTGTGATTTATCCAGGATCCCCTGGGAAGCAGGTGCATAACCAGCAGACTCATTAATGCTCTCATTAATGCCTACCTAAGTTACTGAATAGCCCTTATTGTTTCACTCCAGTTACTTTTTTTCCAGGACATGGCTTTATTCTGTGAGTTAAAGTATCCAGATCCACAGGCTGGAAAGTCACATCACTGTGGTCAGGGGCATATGGACATAATTATCATCTGGGCTGTCACTGGGGGGGAAATGTGTCATATGTCCCTCTTTTCTGAGGAGGGGATAGTTGTTTCTGCTGTCCTATTTTGAACATGTCAAGAAATCCAGAGGATCCCAAGCCTGTAAGGGAAATCACAGTCAGGGGACAGGGAAGCTACCTCAAGTCTTAAGAGTTCTTTTTCACAAAGCTACTGAGCTCAACTAGACACAAAAAAAAAATCTTGGAGATGATGCTGCCTACATATGCCATAAACAGAAGTAGAGTTGGATTTTGTCCACATAGCATGAACATTTAAAACTCAGTAGAGGCAGGATATGCAAACAAAGAGAGAAGCTTTGTGTATTCACTCATATATTGACTTAAAAAACTCAAGCTGATGGGTCATAAAAATATTTGAAGATGTTTACATGAAAATTTCACTTTGCTTGCAGCAGTTTCAGCAGCATGTTCTCCCAATAGACTGTATTATTAAGACAACCTTTTTTCACAACGAGCTGCAAAATGACAGTGCCCTATTCTACAAGATCTAGGCTGGTTATACAGTGTGAGAAGGCTCCATAATCACTGCTCACTGGTTCTTTCTACACAGAGTAAAGAAAAATTTGGTATAGTGTCTGGCCATAGCAGTAAGCAGGATGGACACGCCAGTGTTTCCCACCTACGTGTCCTCACCCTGTGACCACCAAGCAACAGAAGAAGAGTCCTTGCTCCTGCCACAGCCCTTCTCAGGGGTCCCTGTAAAGGCACTTCAGTTTCTCAGAAAGGTCAGAAGCTGTGCAGCTAAGCATGAATCAAAACGACCATTTGGAGACAAAAATCCCAATTTCTCATTTTCTGTTCATTCCAAACACGAATGAAGAATCAGAAATGTGACTCTTCCCTAGGACAGATATTCTTAGAAAACTCCCCTTTGGAGAACCCCATGGGGAGTGTGTCACACCTCATACACACGTGAGCTTGTGGGGATCATGGCAGAGTGTGGGTGGCAGCTCAGCCCTCCTGGGGGCTTGGAAGCCAAGGCAGCTCATAGCCCACAAGCCAGGAGGACAGAGGCCATGGGGAGCTTGGGACGTATGCAACTCCACAACCCCAGCAGAAGGGAGGCAGCCTGGGGAGGTCAGCAAGCCACCAGGCAGCCTTTCAGTGACCTCAGGAGTTTGCCAGGGGCTGCTCAGCCTGTCAGACCTCAGCAAAGGGGGGTGGACGGCATGTTTGCAGACCAGGGATTATCCCCCAGAACCAGCCTTTCCTAAAGAGCCCTTCTTTGAGATCCAGACCTCAAACTCCCTGCTGTAACCACCATTTCCTGGCCATTCTGCATCAAGTTCTGAGCTTTTCCTTGTGCTGGGAAGGGCCTCAAGGAGGGCCTAGGAGATGTAGCTGCTCCCTTGGACTATCCTGGGCAACCCCAAGGAGAGTCTCGTACTGAATGGCCCAGGTTTCACCTGGCCTTCTGTGGGGTTTGCAAATGCTCCCCACAATGCAGATTCCTCATCTACACAGAAAAATCTGAAATGAAACCTCCAGGATGGCAGCCCCAGCAGCATCCGTATCACTAGATACAATCCTGACTATTCCTACAATTAATGAACTGGGAAAATTACAGGTAAAATAAAAACGACTTTGTGAAAAAGACCTTGAAAGACATGAAACAGACAATGAGTTCTTCCTACTTTTTATTTCTCTTTCCCTCCCCTCACTACAGCTTTCTGCATAATTGTTTGGTCAGTTTGTTCTTCCCTGAAACTTCTACTGAAATGGATTAGGTAAACCATGCTCTGAAACAGATTGAAAATGGAAAATATGTAAATATATAGCATATAACTTATAAAACTGTATATATATATGTGTGTGGGTGGGTGCTGGAATAAAAAAGCGACTGTTACTTGCTGGTAGAACAACATATCAACAACTGTTGGAGCTGACTTGAAGGTTAAATATTAGGAAGGAATCCAATTTCTCTTGTCTATTCAGCTCAGCGGTGTGTTAGATTGCGGTTGGAGTGTGCTTATGGAGTGTGGGATATGAAGTAGGCTAATCAATCCCTGCTGCTTCATTCTCAGGTTCTTCTTATATCAGGTCCCTGCCCTCAGGCAGCCTTCAGCTTTCCAAAAGCCAATTCCATACAAATAAAAATTGCGACCTGCAGCTAGAGGGTGAAGCTGAGTTTCCCCCTTGTGATTAATCTCTTCTTGGGTGGCTTTCAGGGAAAAAAAAAAGAGAGAAAAAAAAAGGAAAGGGGAAAAAAAAAGAAAGAAAGAGAAAAACCATGCATGCTGCAGCCCTGTGAAAGAGTTTTCCTATTGAATGAGCCCAGTGCTCTGGAGCCAGCTTATCAAATGAAAGAATTCATTTTTTTTAACAGTGCCTTGTGTTGACATTGAGAAAATGAGCTATCAAACACTATGATTAAACTTCAGCTGCCATAATTGTCGTCCGAACAACTGCATGGTGGAACTGAAAAGCATTTTTTTTTAACCAGCTCTATATGGTTCACCAGTAATACTCAGTTTAAAAGGTTGTTGCTGCTAGCAAGAGAAACAAGGCTTGAAATTAACTTTTTCCAATCCATAGACAAAATTAAACATAGGTATTTGAGTCACACAAACAACAGGTAAATCAGATGTGCTTTAAATTTCATTTTTAGTCATTTTATCTGCTGAGGGGTAGCTCCAGGATATTAAAATATCTGAGTACTTTCCTGTTTCATTGCATCTGACTGGATAGGTCCTGCCTTTTATTTTGAGAAAGGTAGACAGACAGACAGACAGAAGCACAAGGAAGGATGCCTTAAATACTCAATTTGGTTCAAGAGGGGGTAGAAGGAAGGGAATCTTAGAATCGTGGAATGTTTTCCCTGCAACCTCAAGATTTAATGTGAGCAGGAGACAATCTAAACCACAATTGCCCCACCATGTGCAGTTATTGCTCAGCCTCCTTTTGGGCCTGGACTAGTGCACTCCTTAGCTCAAGGCTTATGGGGATGCTGAGTATTTTATTTCACTAATAATTCTATGCTAATTCTCAGCATGTTTTTACATACATCCTCAAGAGACTGGCTCCTCAAGGAGGCTGAAGAAGTCCTTCAGGGGGTGCTGTTAAAGGCAGGTTACCTCAGGAAGGTGACACTGCTGGTGACAGCAGCTCTCTGTAATCCTCTGGGAAATGAGCGGTTGCACAATTAAAATCTCTGCTTAAATTTGTTAAAAAAAAAAAATCAACCACTACAGCGCAGTGAACATGAAGGAAATAATGACGGGGAGTAACTGAAGGCCAGGTTAGGACGATATAAATGAAATTTCCTTGCCACTTTTCCGAGGAACCTCGGGGCTCCTTCCCGGCAGAAAGGGTGCGCGGGATGGGGAGTGGGCTGTGAAGCGGGATGCGGATGAGGCTGAGCATGCGGCCGGGGCCGGGATGGAAGAGTTCCCATCCCCAGCGGTACCACAGCCCCGTGAGCAGTCGGGAAGGCAGAGTTCCCATCCCCAGCGGTACCACAGCCCCGTGAGCAGCCGGGAAGGCAGAGTTCCCATCCCCAGCGGTACCACAGCCCCGTGAGCAGCCGTGCCACCGCTAGATGTCCTGCCCCGCGGGGACCAGCCCGCCCTCGGCATCGCCGTCCTCCTCCCATCTGATTAATGTCGCCTCATCTCGTGAGCAGAAAGGTTTTGGTTTCCCCCCCCCGTTTCCACCCCACTCTACCTACTCAAGCAGGTGTCTCTGCGAAGCCTATTATACAATTACACTCTGTTTCCTGAACATATGGGAAAACGTTTCAAAATAACAATCACATTTTCATCATTTTCAGAGTCTCTCACGTGCTGAGCTTTACTTTATCCCTTTGCAGGAGTAAAACTGATAACGTCGAGGGCTTGTCGAGGATATTCAGGGGTTGAGGCTCTTGCTTTCAAACTGATTTCATGATCTGAACAGAGCAGCTGGAGGAGCAGTGAGGTGCAAGATGACTTAGACATGGGTAAGAGTTGGGAGCTGAGCTGGAGAGATAGAACAGCTTCCAGAAAAACAAGCTAAGCAACAGACTGGATGTTTTTGATGAAAAATAACACAAGTCTGCAAAGCTAAGTAATGGCAACTGCTCCATAAAACAGCAATAATAATAATAATAATGAATTTGCAGGTGTAAAACTAAGAAAACTGAAGTCACTCAGATCTATTACTTCTGTAACACTTTCAGCAGCTCTTTTATCAACCCAGTTCTGGATTGTTCCCACCTGCTGGATTGCACACACAAAGTTATTATTGTAGGGTTGCTTATACATGCTGAGCTGCATTCCCATGTTTGCTATTTGTAGGGTCACTCAGACATGCTGTCTGGATCATGACTATTTTCAAGCACCCTGGGCCACTGGAAAGGACTCATTTATCCAAAGCAACAGCAAAGATATTTGTGTCAGAAACAGAGATATGAAAAAGGTACTCGAAGCCAAATTCTGGGCCAAGCTGCAAAAGCACTGGGCAACACATTATTCACTCATCATAAGCTTTGCAATATGAGAACGGCAAAGTTATAATCAATTAAGAAAACAGAGCCTGACACTGCAATACTCTTAGCTTAAGGAAACCAAATAAAAGAGCAAAGCTTGCTCAAAAAGCTTATTTTGAAATCTCAGTATAAATAAGAGGTATAAACACATATCCTTTCAGCTAGGTTTGGGGTGAACTGTCGGATCTATTTGTTGCTGCACAGAAATCAAAATTAGCTTTTAAGATGAGTCTTTCATAAAAGGCCTTGGAATTCTCTCTTATTCCTCATTTCCTACATTTGAAATATTTTGATTTAAAGAATCCAGTCTGTTGTTCCTGCAATAAACTTAATAATTGCAAAGAGATGAACCTAATATGGTCACTTTTAGTGGAGGACACAATTTTTATCTTACTCTCAAGGCAATGTTATTGGGTACCACTGCAAGTGAATTCCAGGCAGTGTTGGAGATGGAGTAAACACAGTGCACCTGAAGGTTGTTTTGGCTTTAGGTTGCTCTTTGACCAGAAAGAAAATGTGAAGTTTGGATTAGCTGGTGAAGAGAAGGGAACCCTGGCCCCTCTGCACTTGGAAGCTGCTCCTGAGGACATCAGCCTGCCAGGCTTCTCCCCAGGTGACACAAGTGCTGGGCTTTAGCTCACACACACTGTGCTAAAACAGCAATAAAACTGTGACAAACTGACAAAAGCAGGTCAATTCACAGCTCAGGCTGACACCACTTTTTCAGCCCATATTGGTCGATTCCCAATCAAATTTCAGGTACAGAGGAGAGAGTGGAAGAAAAAGGCAGCGCTGAGGCACGTCAAGATATGGCAGTCACTGCTCCCTTGGGGACCCAGGCAGCTCCACCTCTTCTCTCTGTTTTTTGGCAGCCTCACCACCGCAGGTACGTGTGTGACCTCCCACTCAGACAGAAGTAAGCCTGCAGAGGAGATCCAGGCACAGGGTGTGAGGCTGAGAATGCCAGGACCAGGTTTCTGAGACAGCAGGGCTGTGGAGGGCCCTGTGCTCATGACCTCTCCAGGCACCAATATTAAGATATTCCCATCAACGTCAGTGCCTGAAGATCTCTCATATGTGGGGCTGCTTTTCCTTGCCATCCTTTCCCACAATCCCAAAAGAAGGCAGCCATTCATACCACACAGTGTCTCTGCTTTTAAGCTGGCACATTCACCCACTGATAATTCTTTTTTCACTGTGTTCAAACTTTGGTTAAATTAATACTTTACAGTAAAAACCAGAGCTAATCATATCACAGCTGCATGAGAATGGCTGTGACTGACAGCCTTTCTGAAAACACAAGCCCATGACTCAGTGCATACAACACAACTTGTGAAGGGCAGAGTGAAAACTGCCTGGAAAGTAACGTCAGAGTAGACAAGGAAAAATAATACATAGGATAAAATTATGAGAGGCAAAAAACCCTCTTAGCCCCCAAAGATCATCTATTCTCCTGCTACAGGTTGTTCAGAGGAAAGAAGGATGCTGCATCCTCCCATTCAGGTTTAACTGCATTCCTATGCATTTTTACTTTTAATGCAATTTTTTTTGCCTCACATTTGCTGTGTTGCCAACAGAGAAATTACTTGTATTCCTAAAGTATCTTTTCTTCTTTTGCATTATCAGAATCAACTGTCTGTCATGGCCCTATGAGCTCCTCTTTCTCCAAAGTGTAAGAGTGAGGGCTCGGCCTTGGCACTCAGAAGCAGCCCTGGATCTCTGAGCCCAGCCTGAGTACTGCAGGGTTGACATCACCTAATTCCTTTCACAAAGGTACTTTCTGAAACATGTCACACAATATGGCTGCTGCTGTAAAGTAATAACAAATAAATCTAGGGAGGCTTCTACCTTTTTAAGGGAAAAATATAACAAAAGTTAAACAACTTCCCTCTATTAAACAATGACTAAAACCCATAGCAGCTTCTTTTATCCAAGCCCAAAGCAAAGTTCAGGAAAGTAGCTTGCTTGATCCAAGGGACAAGACTTACATATCCTTCCTTCCCTGAATCATGTGAACAACTCAATCATCAAGCCTCTTCCTTTCACAATTATTTAGTTTGGGGACAGTTGTGGGAAGTAAACCTTTATATTGCTTAACCTGATTTCTGTACCAAGTATCTGCACTGGGAGCAACGGTTGTGAAAAAAACAGAGTTAACCTGTTTCCCACCAAGCTTTCAGTGGTGCTTATGCTGATGTTTCTCCCAAAATACCAAGGAAAATTCATCTCAGCTCACAAAGAAAAGAAATAATTAACACTAATATTTTCTTCTATTCCTTTCAGAAAAGCTGAAGTAAATGGAGTCACCATCTCTATAAGAGAGTCCAAGGTCTGGGAGAGGGAGTCTGGGCAATACCTCAAATAAAATAGATAGAAAGTTCTCAGAAAGGCAGTTCAGGCTGCTTGCTGCCACTAGAGACTTCTGGAGCTCCAGCAGCTGGGCACAGAGTGAAAAACCAACAGGTGAATCCTTCCAGAGAAAGCAAGAAAGCAGAGACATGGATGGAGACATCGAGAGCCAGACATACAATTTGTTCAATGACATTTACTCTCCAAGTTCCAGGAATGAATTGTGATTACAAACAGTCCTTTCGATGCTACCTGGCAGGTACAAATGTAAGGTGAGTCAGTTTTTATCTCGTAGCTGAACAAATAGCTGAACCAGAAAAAAGTGCTAAAGACAGAGGCCCGAGTGCTCTGACAGTGTATGTAATTGCAGCTGTACTGGGTTTTACAGAATTCCACCTGTTTGCATGAGCTGTGTGTAGATGTGTTTGTCCAAGTGGTTTTCCATGGTCAAGAGCCTATTAGGTTTTCATTATAACTGCAGTTGGGAGCACTGCCAACTCCTGATGCTGCCTGACATTTCCCAGCAATTCCAGTTGCTTTAAATTTTGCCAAATATTACCAGGTCAGGCTGGAATTGGTGTCCTGGATATGTACCACTGTGATGAAACTGTCACCAAACCCAGGTGTCCCTGCCAAGGATGAAAGTAAAGGCAAACACACTGCTTGGCCTTTGTTCAATACAAGTATACATTCCTTCCTCCCAGTTTTATTTCTGTTTGATTTCTACCACCCAATTGCAGCGTTACACTCTTTCCACTACAGAAATTTTGCAATTTAGCAGCAGGAGAAAAGGAGGGGATGTCCCACTGTTAAGACTGTGAGCCTTGCTGCCCACTGAAGGGGATTAGGTATTGATCTGCTCCTTATCAATTTTCCTCACACTGGAAGGACTCTGTGCCTTATCTTTCCAGTTGGACTGGATTCCCTCTCATTTGATCACTGGAGGGAAACCTAGACATGGCCAAGGGGTGGGACAAGAACATCTGGTCCTGGTTAGTTGGGGACTGTGCAGCAAGGCACATCTCTACAGGAGCAGGGTGTCAGGGCCCTTAGCAAACTGTTCATCACCAAGATTTCACTAAGCTGTGTTAATTGGCACAAATTACAACCTCTAAAAGATCCTCGTGATTGGTTATGCTATTAGGTAGGAGCAATCCCTTAGCTTTGCTAAAACCACAGTTCTCATGTGTTCAACTCCATTTTCAAGGGGAGAGGATAAAAATAGACAGTCTGCTAAAACAGATCTTATAATAAACTATTATTCTATAAAGTAATTGGAGAGATTATTAGAGACTATGATTACTTTGTGATTCTATCTAGAGAAATTATAATCAAGGCCTGTCAGCCTGCTTGATGGGACTGCATTTATACCCTTTTTGGGAACCATCCAGCCCCAAAAGTCTGACTACCCTTTTAATTTGGACCAGACCACTGATGGTGTAAATTGACATAGCTCCAGTGATGCAAAGTTTCAGGAAGATTTGAAACAGTGCCAGTTCCTGTCCCTTTATCCCAGTGGGGCTGTGGGTACATCCACTGAAGATGTGCAGATTTACTTTAAAACATGCATGAAACATCATTTCCTGGAAATAGTTCCCTTTCACTTTGGGAATTTGAAAAAAAGAAAAAAGCATCCAAAACTCTCAAAAGGGAAAAGAAAACAGAAGGGGTGAAGAAAAATTACTTAATTCAATGATTTTAGACATAATGATAAAAGAAAACTTCAAAAATGTTTAAGTGGAATTTATAAATAGATAAATCAAAGACAAATACATTGATTAAGGTATAGTTAACACAGTAATCTGAAATTTCCTGTAGACTTAATGAGTTTGGAGCCACTAACACTGCACCAAGCACAGGGGACATAATCAGAATCAGAACTGACACAGAGCTCAAAATCATTTGAATTGTCTTTTCCACTTACATTAGCTAGAAAAACAGTAAACAGTCAATGGCAAATAAGAAGTACAGTCAGGCAACATCAATGGGGAGCAGCCAAGGCTGGGTCATACAGTACACTGAGAAGAGAGCTTGACCTTTGGAATTGAAATATAGGCATTTTAAGCTCCAGTGGAATGTATCAAAATGGCCTTTTTCAACTTAAATGCATAAAAGGTCAAGGGGAGGTCATATTTGGCTTTGGGTTCATCAGCACAGAGCATATCCCAGCTCTTTCTTTATTCATTCTCATTTTTAAAAAAGAGTTTTCAAACCTCTCTGGCATGACATAAATATTCATTCTCCAGGGCCAGATTTTCAGTTGGTGTAAAACAGGATAACCACATTGAAATAACGAACCTCTGCCAATTTATACCATCTCAGAATCTGGCCATCCTGTTCACATTCTTTTAAGATACAGAAATGGCAATTTTGAAACTTTTCCTGGAGCAAATGCTTTCAACAATAATGATGCATGTTGAAATTTGAGACTTTGACATTTAAATTGTCTGGGGTTTTCTTTGAAAGGCATGGCAGGAGGCATCCTCCAGAAGAGCCAAGGAGAGAGTAAATACCACAACAATCTACTTTAGTGCTTCTCTATGCCTTCTCCCCTCAATGGCAGATTTGTGTCTTTTTTTCAATATTCCCACAATTCTCTTAGATGGGAAGGAACTTTTCTGTTCTCTTATAAATTGCTTTGAACACAAAAAAACCAAAAAGGCCACTCACAAATGGCACTGGCACATGGGTACAGCGAGGAGAGACCCAGCAGATGCAGCAGGGCTGCATCCATAGCAGGGCACCATCCTCATTCTCCTACCAAACCAGTTAACTGCCCAGAGACTGGATTAATGCAGGGGGATCATCCAAAGCCAAATGAGTGGCCATCTTAGAGAAACAAGCACCCACAGTTACCTAATCTGAGTATCAGTCTCCTTTCTAAAGGAAGCATTCACATCTTACTTACTCTCTTAGTGCACTAAGATAATTTCTAATATATTGGTAAAGAAAACTTGCCTCTCATTTTTAGGATAGAGGATCCAGTTGAAGAAATAAAATAATATCAAACTTCTGCAGCCCTGAATAATTATTTTGATCATAAAATGGATAATAAATAGCAATTTCTCTTTCTTTATTTGCATTCTGAAGAGTTCAGGTGACACTATTCAACAATTTTCAGAGGCCCTTGAGAAAAACATGGCCCACCCCAGGTGGCATTGCTTTTCATGTGGCATTTCTTAGTCTTTATCCAATTTCCCTTCTGTCCCTCAGCATGCAGGAGAATCAACCCAAAATAGTCAATATTGCTCTATATTGAGAGTCAATTCCAAGGAAAGGAATCTCATTTTATATTTTATTTGTCTGTAATATGCTTATCCTTAAGTGAACATTTTAGACACAGATTCCAAATTATACATTCATTGGAAAGATTAACTCTGATTAACAAATTCATGCTAAACAACTGTGTTTAATTGGATTTTTGTAAGTAGCTAAATGTGAATGCTTCTCAGTTCTTCTTTGTGGAAAACAAAACAAAAACTAATTTTAAAATATTTAATGAGGAGCAATCTCTGTGTTGCTGACCTATCTTCACTGATGATGAACCCTTCCTCCCTGCATTCCCCTGCATGCAAAGTTCCCCTAATCTAGTTCTAATAATGGTTAAAGTTATCTGTCTAATCAAACTAATTAGCACTGGTGAACAGAGACGTAATCATAATAGAAAGCAAATGCCAGTTTTACAAAACAAAAACGCCATATGTGCAGTAATTAGTGAACCACACGCACTTTTTATAAATCATATTTATTAGTTCGTAAACAAATCAAATCCTAAATGAAATGAACGTTACCATTACCAAGCACCAATGAATAAACAGATACAATGACTGGCCCTGCTGGGGGTGCTGTACAAGGGGTAGGGGAAGGGCACCCCCCTCCTCTCCAAGTTCCCTTGGAGGTGTTGATGGCTTTTTACAGAGGACTGTGTCCTCTTCTTTAAGTCACAGCATGGATGTATTAGCTGACCTAGGGAAGCTGCAGTTTGGTCATATGGGCTGTTCTTGACTAGAGACCAGATGGTCATAAATTATGATATTCAGGCTACATGCATGATGAAAAATGTAGTCCTAATAAGTACTCTAAAAATGTTCTACAGCAGACTAGGTTCCAGAATTTTAATGTGGATTCCAGAATTAATTAATTAATTAACTAAATTCCAGAAATTTAATGTGGATTTTGTCACCTTGCATAAATGATGATATAGTATAAACTATATTTAATGGCAACACCCAGCCAGCAGAGGCAGGCTTTCAGCTGTCTTCACACTCAACATGCAAAGGGCTCTTTTACTCCTCAGACACAGAGCTTAAATACAAAGAGCTGGAGAGACACACAGCCCAGACAAACAGTGTTGGAAGCTCAGCAATCTGACTCAATAGCCACAGGAAGACTTAGTTAAAATTAAGAAGGTTTGTAATAAATACCACGTATCATTATGCATCTGATCACAATTATCATGGCTTTCCTCTCCCACGGGGAATACTGGCAGCAGAAAAAATTGTGAACAGAGATATTTTTGGAGGTACAAAAACTACTTCATTCCTCTAACTGTTAAAATAGTCTAATGGTAGGGACCTCTTCGTTACATTAAATGCTATTCAGTTTAATAGATCCTGTATATTTCCAAATTTTGGGAAGAAACCAGCTTTGCTTTCTATAATTTGGCTGAAAACACTGCAGAACCTGTTTTTTTTGGTTCTTGAGCCACTTTGGTCTTGACAAAATGAAGTCTTTGACTCCCTCAACTTCTGCAGGCCTGATCAGACCATGAATGTTCCTCTGTCTGCAGATACCCAGGTTTGACTCTGAGCTTAGCTGCATCCTCCTTTCCAAGGTGATCCTATAATACGGTGAAGCAATGCTTAGGAATGGGCTGTGCACATTCTGCTCTGAGGTCATGGCACAATATGTTCTCAAATCTTCACCTTTTGAGGTGAGAACACAGCAGGAATTTGGAAAGCAGAAGTACAAACCAACTTTTCTGTCACTGGCAAGCCATACTATTCCCTTTGGTGCTCATTCTGAAAACATTAATTAGAGTGGGTATTTAATGTGACTCTCCTGTAGTTTGTACATGAAGAGCTCAAACTAATCTCACCCCGCCCCAGCAATTCCAATGTACTCTGTTACAATGTCTGAAACATTAACAGTGAATTAATTATAATTGTGCAGTGGCGCCTGGCCACTTTGCTTTCTGTCTAGTTTATCTTTATTTTAGACTAAAGAAAACAACAATGAAAGAACAAACATGCAATAAAATTTGTGCAGGAAATAGAAAGCAGAGTATTCCTGTCTTGGTTCCCCTCTTGGCCATACCCCCCATCTGGACAGGAATCGTGCTTTTTACATTTAAAAGTGCAATGCAGGGACAGCAGACCCAAAGCTGCAAGCATGCTGTGCATTTAAATTTGATCCCCTTTTTGTTTGTTTATTTTCCTGCACTTCTTTGGCTTGGACAGGAAGTTTAAGCATCACAATAAAGAAACAAAGGCCATTTTCACTGTATATTTGGCCTGGCCAAGAATAAGAGGTAATACCAATGTTGTGGAAAAGCCTGAGCAGGAAGGGCTTTTGCACAAAGCAGCTGAAATGACTCCACGCAATCATTTGAACAGTTCTGGATTTTTCAAAACACAGTCTCACCAACCACACACAGTCCAAAATAGTCACCCAAGATTCTACAAAAAAACCAATGAAATTGCCTTTAAGATTATAATATTTTGAAATAATAGTAACATAACTGCTTTCTCCCTTTAGTTTCTGTCTTCTGAGCTCCTTGGGCACTTTTATTTATTCACACTTTCCAGCAAAGTCTTTCACGAAATCTCTTGTTTCCAAGACCTGGAATTCTAGAACTTCTCCCCAGACTCCATCACAGCCCTGGGATAAAAATCACGAAAGGCTGACAGCTGCAAAGTGCATGGACACCTCCCAGCTAGGGGTGACTCCAGTGGTTGGCAGAAAAGCCACATGAGACAGCCTGAAGAGCCTCACACGTCTTAGCAAGGGGGGGAATTTTACACTCTGATACCAGCAGGACCTATGGATAATCCTAGATCTGTGGGAAGAACTCATGTTAAAAAGCCATTTTTCTCCCTTAGATAGCGTGAGTTGAGTCTGTCATGGAGCAGAGAGGTAACAGAAGGGAAAGGGAGGAAATACCTATGACATGCCAGTGAAAAGGAGGTGTGGGGAACCTCTGTGAAGGAAGCAGAAACAAAGTCATTCCTACAAATACCTGTGGGCTCCAGGCTGTCAAGCCCCTCCACAGCACTCAAATGCTATCAGCCCTCTACGATACTGCTTCAGGAGAGCAATTTTGGCTGCAGCACTGTGCAGAAGGCCTAAAGCAACATGAACTCCCACTGGAAGTGCAATATCATAAAATATGTCAGGACACCCAGCCAGTACTCTGATGGTTCAGCAGGACCAGTCCTGCTCCTGATGAAGTCCAGTGGGGATTTTTTGGTGAGTAAAGGGAGCTGGCACAGGGGGGAGTACCTCACTCTGCAACAGCCTGATGAGTGACCACAAGAGGCTCTGAAAAGACTCTTGTAAATTTAAATAGACATTAACTCTTGGATTAACTAAATGGGGTTCATGGCCGCTTCACATTAAAGCTGGTAGATATCAGTGATCTGACCCCAGCATTATAAACAGCAAGACAGAGCTTTAATTTGCTTATTCTTTGAAGACTGGCCTTTTAGCATTCTAATAAAGCAGAAGCCTAATCTACATGGGATAAACTATAGTATGTTTTAAGTAATTATACTCCATGGTTAAACAGTCCTTACTGTAGGAGGACAAAGACCAAAAAGATTAGTTCATGCTAAATATTTCTCTTAAGTGATGTTGTTTTCCCCTCCTAATTTGGTTTTCTTACAACAAACTTCACCTTCACAATTACTCCCTTGATTACTGTAAGAGTGCCAACATAATTTAGTATTTGG
Organism: Irena cyanogastra; assembly: GCA_013397155.1. NCBI lineage: Eukaryota > Metazoa > Chordata > Aves > Passeriformes > Irenidae > Irena > Irena cyanogastra. The sequence goes on along the minus strand of VWZV01002857.1, from coordinate 483,383 downwards.
GGTTGGTACAGAGAGCCTGGCAAAAACCTGACTCAAGCAAGTTTTGCTGCAGATTGGAGATTCGGCTTACTGCACAGAAAGCAGTTTTCTATATGAAAACTATTAAACTATATGAAGAGTAATTAAAAGCATCAATTAAGGATGTGAAATACAAATAATTTTATATTAGCCAGAAAACTTATTCTGACATACTAAAATGGGTGCTTAAAAGAAATTGCAGTGTGGGCTGCCACTTATTCAGAGCTCTAAGATACTGCCAAGTTGTGTCTAAATGTATCATTTGATGCAGTATTTATAGGAAAATAATTTATTCTTACAATTTAAATTAGCGTAATATACTGTCACTATGTTCATTTGTATGGAGATACCCAGAAGTGCCACTGCTATGCTGGCAGTTATTTTTAATTCTGCAAACGACCTTGTCTTTCTATGCATGGAAAGACACAACCTGACATTTTCTATTCTCCAGCTTTCCCATGCCAGAAAAAAAGGGCAATAGTGCTGTGAGTTGCCCCCATGCTTTGTCACATTTTCCTGAAATAATTAATTTTTACTATGAAATAGTAACCACAACTATATTTAACAGCTCTATGGCAGAAATTTCTTGGTTTATATATTGTTGTTTGTCTTTTTCCTATGAAGAGTCACTGCAGAAGGTTTGATTCCTTCTTTTCATCAGGGCCACATTGCACTGGTCTTTGGCACAGTGCAACAAAGCAGTTACCCATCATCTGGCATGCAACGGTTTAAGGAGGTTTTAAATGAGATTTTTATGGAAAACAAGAGGTTAGAACAAATGTTGGTTAAGTCAACCTTGCTATTAGTTGCTGCTGTTCTCTAAAATCTAGTTCTGCATGTCAAGATGTTACCTACTCATCATATTGCTGGCACCTACACAATCCTAGGGAGAAGGATGCACAAAAGAAAATTCTGGGTCACTTCATTCCAAAAGAAGAACAACCTCTCTTAGCATGTGTGTACAGCATTGGGAGACAAAGAGCTGCTGTTGGACAGAGCAGGACACCAGTTGTCTTTCAGCATCTTCTAGCACTCACCCTTTGCTAAGGTTCTACTGAACAAAATAAGCTGTCTTTAGCTTGTCTTTGAAAACAAAAAACCTCACTAGAACAAAGAATTAATGAAAACAATTCTTTATGGCAATGTACCAAAGACAAAATAGCAATATCCTGATACACACACCAAAAGAGGAAGAAGGTTATAATAAAAAATGAAGGGTTGGTCCTGCAACATATAGCATCACATCCATGGAATGGTTTAAGGATTTGTGATCAACCCATGCAGAGAAGCTTTCCATAAAGTTCTTAACAGTTGGTGTGTCTCAAGGTAAGATTTTTGGGGTCTTGTGAACTAAGAAATTACTCAAGGAGGAAATTTATATGAATTTAACCCTTTACAACAGCTGCTGTAGCTGTGTGCCAATACGTTGATTTAAGAAAATGGAGCTATAAAAAGGATAAAATCCCTTTGTCAGCTCGTCAAAGGAACAACCTAAATTGTGAACCCAAGCCCTAATCTATCTTTATTCAAATCATGGTAGCAGCAGGCAAAGTCCTTATCTACTTCCACTGCAAATCACAATCAATTGTATTAAAATGTATTTTAGAAACACACATGCTGGATCACCTGAATAGCAGTCCCAGCTCACTTGTATTTTTAAGCAAGATTTGATGGTACATATCTGATCCAAAAAAGTATTATGTTAACCCAATCTGCCACCTAATCCCCAAGAGTCTCATTTTGATTGTACAAAAATAATTTAGGGAACCTAACAGTTCAGAACTGTCTTTTCTGGTGCCTAAGTGCTTCATTTTAATAGATATTAGCTGTTAAAGATACTCATTTTAACAATGACATTTACAGCTTTAACTAGTCTATCATTGAGCACAGTGCATCACTTAGCAGGATAGCACTGTTTAAAAAATAATCTACTTGCTTTAATGTATATTGGAGTGTATTAGTTGATGTTGAATTAGGTCATTTTAACCCTTCAGCATTTTTCAGCAGTATGAATACATTTCAGACCCTTTTAGTTCAAAATGGCACTAAAAGATACTTCCGCACAATCAAATTATTCACTTACGTCTCCCCTTCCATTTAAATTCCTTTCCATTAATTCCTTTCAATTAATTAAGCCTCACGACATCATTGTAAAGTGTTTAAGAGCTACCATTGCCCAGTTTGAAGTTGCAGGCCATATCCATTTGAGATGGATGGAATAACTCCCACTGCTTTGAAGCAGGCCAAAGAGCTCGGCTTTTTCATATCCCATAGAAGACTCCCATCAATTTTTCAGGGACTGGGTCAAGACTCAGCTAACTGAACCAAAGCCACACACTGCCATATGACATCATAAACCTTCTGAGAGATCACAGATGTACAGATTCCTGCGTGGCTGTAACCACAGCCCTGCCCTTCTTCTGAAACAAAATCATGGGACAGCGGATGATGAAAAAATGCCAACAGGCTGTATAAACATGCAGTGGAAATCTGAGAAACTGATTCCTCCTTTGTTGCTACAGGCAGAAGAACTGCCATGTTAGATCAAACAGCAAATCCAATTAACACAGTATCCTCTCTCTCACCGTGGCCAGCTCTTAGGAAATGATACCAGAATTATGTTATGCCATCTCAGTTTCTTAAAACCAAAAATTCAAACACCTTTCTGAGCCAGACCTTAAATCCAGGTTAAGTATTTTTAAACAAATCTGCAGCCTGTTCAGGCCTATCTCCGTTTCTGCTCAAAATGGAGGGTTAGGGTATGACATGAGGGAATGGGTCTTGGCCCTACACGGAAGGAAGTGTTTATAGGAGGTCACCTCCTGACCCTACAGCATCCATAGGGATGGTCACTGTGTCTCTGGGAGCAACTGATGGAAGGTATGGTGTTCCTGTGCAAGGCTGTGCCTCTCCACTCCCCACGGAATCTTTGCAGGCAATGGAGCTGCTGCCATCCCCGGGGCCGACATCCAGCCCCATGGGACACTCTGAGGAAGCCTGCAGGGCTGTTCCTGCACAAAACCCCAAAGCCACCCCCACACTGACGGGGAGCTGCTAGCTGGAGGCACCTCACATGACATTTGCAGGCCCTGTGGGCAGCCATGTGGCAATAACGTGTCCACAGAGGCCTGTGTGGAACAAGGGAGCAGCAGGATCAGGGCTGTACGTGCTCCACTGGCTCCCGCTCGCATCCCTTTGAGACAGGCGAGGAAAACTATGGAGCACCCCTGAAACATGGCCATGCCACTAATTTGTGTGCTGAAATAAATATTTTCTCCTCTGTTTTCTCTCTCTTTGCTTAATAATTCGGAAAATTCCCCTTGCTTTCCCAGCTGCTGCTGAGCAATAACTAGCTATTTTTAGAGAGCTAATCACTGCGACTCCACAATATTTCTTCTGAGTAGTAAAAACTCATTTGCCCTTGCTTTATCTAAGGCAGTTTGCTGCGTAGATATTGTCAGGGCTCCCATTTTCCAGTGAGCATTGACTATGTTGCCACTGAATTTCTCTGCCATTTTAGGTTTCCAATAATGGGAGTGCCCCAGACGTTAGGTAAGGGAATATTCTTCCACAGCTTCTGGTGGCTATTCTATATTTGACCCTCTAGCTATATAGTCACGTTCTATAGATTTTAATGGCCGTGATGTTCAGATTTCATTGCGTTGCTTGGGGCTTGGGATAAAGAAGGTCTTTGGATGGGGGACATTCTGTGCACAAACTGTAAAGTTTGACAAAGGTGCCCAAAATTTTTTAGTATGTCATGTCTAAATAACCTTATGAGGAACAGGACATAAACAGTGGTTTAAATACAGGTGTCCAAAAACCGTAAGATGAATAGTTAAAACCTGCCCAGACTTCTATCATTCTGTCTAGCACATTGCATTTCTTCAGAGGATATCACACCTTTGCAGAAGAGCAACAGGCCACAGAGTTATTATTCCTTAGTAACTAGAGGCTAATAAAACCATTTTTTAGATGTAGAATTAAAAAGAGATTAAAAAGAGATCTTCTTATCCTGAAAATGATGTTACACTATGTACAAAATTCAGGTTTGTCACATGGCTACAACAACATGTGAAAAGATACTTTATCAGCCCCAGTTCAGGAAAGAATGTCCTCTTATAAGAGCACATGCTTCCTTTTATCATTTGGTAAATCATCTCTGCTTTCCTGAATAGCAACAGATTTAAGTGTCTGATGTAGTCTCCTGACTTAGAAGTTCTAATGCTAATTAAGTTAAATTTATTTGGTCTAGGGCTACCTGAAACAAGATACTGGTGCATCTGCATACAGCAAAGGACAGCTTGAGCACCTGCAGAATAAAATGCTAGCCAGCTGAAGGGATACAATTAAGACAAAAAGAACTTGGGGATACTTTTTCCTTCATGCAAAACTAAACAGAAAATGGATTTAGATTTCCACCAGAAAGCAGAATATAGCACCAACTAACACATCCATTAGTATACACAGGGTTTTAACAAGCTTAGAGCTCTCTGCAAGAGAGGCTGGACAGCCATGGATGGGGCTGGATAAAAGAGGTAGGCAGTGTCCTCCTATGGAGTGCTGAAGAGTTGCTCATAGGAGCTACAGTTCTCTTTGTGAACAGGAATAAATCACCTGAATGGGTCGTGTAGGACAACAACAGGGCTATGGACAAAAGAATATGCCAACAACTGGAAAATTAAAACACTCTATGCAGTGTAGTATCATAAAGGTCTGTGCATGTCTCTTTGTGAAAATGTCATGTATGAAGTTCTGATGAATAGATACGCAATTCATTGGGTAAATAAAACTGGGTGTTAATAATAAGAAGTTTGTACTATCAAAACCAGCACATGCTAAAAAAGTGTCTGGGACATCACTCCAGGTGTATTAAACCATTGAAAATTTGCCAGCTTTGGGTTAGTAACTTTGCATAGGCTTGTTTCAGATACAGGGTGTAGTGCTGGGCTGTTGTCCTAAGGGGCTGACATCAGACACTACACTCTGAATGTCCCTGTACTTCATCAGGGCAAGGTGTTAAAAACAAAACACATCCAAGACTGACATCTCAGAGAGTTTCTGAAATTTCTGCATTCAGGCCATGCAATTTCCACCCATGTGTCCAGGGAGTGTCCAGGGTGCACAGCTGACAAAGAACACCCTCTTGACAGCCATGTCACAGAACAGAAGACTTCAGGTTAATATGAGACTGTGCAACTTCTACTTTTGTTTCCCATCTGGGTTTTTGCAAGAGAAAGAAAACCAAAAAGATCTGACAACTGACCACAAGCGATGTCTGTATATCTCTACTAGTGGAGCAGCATGGGGACAGGCCTTTTCATCTATCTAGCCAGCAAGCTTCAAATCTCAGCCTTAGTGACACCGATTTGGGTCAGTCACTCTGCTGTGTTTCTTCTCATCCCTTGCCTACTTTGGTAACAAGACATTAACACAAAAATTCCCCAAATTGATTGTTTGATGAACAGCATGAACAAAAGTGATCTTTGTGATTCTCTCCCAAAAATCACTAATGACTTAGAGACTTCCTTTCATGGGGGTTTCTTGCACAGGAAGCAGGAGCCCCTTGAGTCACTCAGCTATAGGAATGTATCTCATTCTTGCCTGGACCACTTTCTACCAAAACCACACCAAAGCTCTTTCTTTTGGCATTATCTGACAGTAGGACCAGGACTGCCTCCCACCACAGTCCTTCATCTGAGAAACCTTTTTGTTCTGGGACCTTGTAACAGACTTTCCATGAGCAGGAGCCAGGTCTGTGTGAAGCTGCAGCTCAGATTTCCAAATTCCTCAACATTAGCACACACTGCCTTGTTGATTTGTGTCCCTCCAGTTATGACACCAAGGTTGCTAATGTGGTCATTCCTATAGAACTCATACCCTATTAGCCAAGAGAACAGATGTGCTGCTCCTAAAATTTGCATTCCCCATTTTCACATGTGAGAATAATGCCATCAGCTCGCCCATTACTTGTGGAAATTTGAGCTTGAACTCCAGACCCAAATCTTTTTGCAAGAGCTACGTTTAACCATTCAGAAATGCACTCTGCAAAAATGCAACTAGACTGGAGTTGGAGAAAGCATCTGTCTCTGATGCATGCCATCATGATGCTTTATGTCAGCTTGCATCAGTCAAGCTTGCAGCTTTACTCTGTTTCAGGTTTTTTTTTTAACATGCATCAAAAGGTTTGTCATTTTTCTGTGATTTAGGTAAAGGTAGGTTAGGTAATACAATTCTGTGGGCTGGCAAGCACTGAAGCAAACCTCAGCTTTTAGCTTTCTGTTCCCAGATGCCTACCTTTCCAGTGGGTAGTCTGTCATATGTCTAAAGAAAATGAATGATAATGAAAGAGAAAGTGGTGAAAAGCCTCTATAATGGTAGAAAGTTTCTCAGCAAATGGAACATGTTCTGATAGAGGCAATTGATAAGGGTTTCCCAGAGCTCTATAAAATAATTATTTAAATATTTATATGAGCAGAGAGTGGAGAACTGAGGGAGGAAAGGGTGCATCCATTTACAAGTCTGCCGTGGAAGGGATCTTCTGGAGGCTACCCAATGCACACTCTCACTGCCCTGTAAGTTCCAGAGGGAAACTCTTCCTCTATTCCCTAGCTCAGAAACCATCTTACTGCTGAGACACACTTGTGTATTACGTTAGGGACAGAGCAATGGATTTTGAACTAAGTCTCTTCAATGGAAATCCTTCTTTCCCCTCAGCTGGAAGGAAAAAGAATTATGTCTGCTTCAGCCCAGAACTGTCATCATACAGGAACTGACCCCAGACTTTCAGAAAATTCACAGATTCCATCAGCTTTTTTTCCTCAAAATGTCACATTCTTCCACTCTTAAACATTTCACTAAATGCAGGAGCCACAGGAGGCAATACATTGGCCTTGGCAAAGCCAAGACAGGATTAAAGCCCTAGAGCCCATTCAAATCAACAAAACTGTTTCCATCACACTAAGGGGATGGCAATGGGGAGGGAAAATTGCAGGTATTTTGCCAAAGCTTTTCCCATTTTTTTTTTTCTTTAATTGAAAACCTGAAAATCTGACTCATTTTCATGACTGACATACACACAGGCATATGGTTAAAAGAGTCAACTTTCCAATCAACCCTGCAGGTCTCCAGAGGTCTGCCACCTTCAGCCAGTAGTTTTTGGAGGATGATGTTTCATTAGTGGATCAAATCCAGACTTGAACATGAATCCAGCTGGCACACATGAGGCCCTCAAGCTGACAAGCTGTTCCTTGGAGCGTTAGCAATTCTTTCCTCTCCTGCCCCAGCTTTAAAGCCAGCCATTGGCAGCATGATGGACTGCTTCACCAAGGTGCTACAACACTCACATTTCTGAAGGGGAGTGCATGGAGTTCCAGGGAATTCTGCATCAAAACCCAGCCTGAGCAGTTATTGATAAGCGTTTTCAGGAGTGAGTCAGGCCCCCTTATCCTCTGGGAGCAGGGAGTACAGATGTGCTGCCTATCCTCCCTCATTTCACTTGGGGCCTTGGCTGAATCCCTCTCCTTTCCTCTGCAAATGCCACATCTGACTCTTTTCTCAGCCCCTCGACCAGTTTCATTCTGAAAAGCCACTGTGATCTGGTGCCAAAGTTCACATGCAGCTAGTGCCCCAGCCTGCTAATAGCTGTAAACCTTCCTCCCTTCTCACCCCTGCCTAAGTGCTCATTTATGACTAGGCAGATCTTATCACAGAAACACAGAATAAACTGAGTTGGAAGGGACTCACAAGGATCATGGAGTCCAACTCCTGGCCCTGCACAGCACCATCCTCAGGAGTCTCACCCTATGCCTGAGAGCATTGTCCAAACATTTCTTGAGCTCTGTCAGGCTTGATGCTGTGGCCACTGCCCTGGGAAGCTGTGCCCAATCACCCTCTGGGTGAAAAACATTTATGTTCAGCAGAGAGACTGGTCTTACTTCATTTCTTGTGAAGCTCCACACTACTCACTACGTTCAGTGAAGAATAAAATAGACTGAAGAAAAAAAAATCTATTTTTTCCACACATTTGGTTTACAAACCACAGAAGTCCTTGCTTTTAAGTACAACAATATATAAATTGTTATGTAAGGAAGCAGACAGTGATGGCCTGTCCTCAAGGTGCCACATTCTGTGTGCACCAATCACAAAGAAGAGCTTATTCTAACAGAAAGTGACCCCTTGAATGCTTGCAGGGTTTTTTGCCTTAAAATGATGGCACTTCCTGCACTCTGATAACTGAATTGCTGGACTAGAATTGAGATTCAGTTTCTGGTGATAATTGTCCAGTGCCAATTGCCTTCTAGGTAAGCATCTGCCTTCACACTCAAAAAGCAATTCACACCAACACTGGCTTGCTCACTGGTAGTGAAGAAGTATTTCATGAACTTTGAAAGTAAAGACAAGAGCTCCAGGCTTTCAGTCTGGGTTCAAAATTTATGGTGTTTTCTGTGCATCACAGTGCAAGGGTGTGTAAGCCAGTCTTAATGGAAAAGCTTTGGTGGCATTCTAGTTAGCTTTGATTTAAAGCTTAATTTAGGCCCTGAAAAGGGTTAGTGCATCTTTACAGCCATCTTGTAATTCTCCAAGAGTCCTGCCACGAAGTTAGCCAAGCCCACATTTCAACACGGCAGGGTCACTTTCAGATCAAAGAGGTACTCAGACAACTACCAAGACCCACTGAGAAAAGTCTTACACCTTGTCCAAAAGCCTACCAAAAAAGGAGGCAGGTCATTCACATTACTGTTCAAGTGCATTCAAAGGAGATCTAATGAAATAACATACGTCGTATATACATACATATATATAGTCAGTCATGATGTTAAATGAAAACCAAAATTCTAGGTTGGAAGTGGATCTAACTAAATATTTAAAACTCAATATTAGAGCTGAGAGAATAATTGGCAGCAAATAATTCACCCATGAATTCAGCTTCTTTTCCAGCTTGTGAAGTGTCTGCATACAGATTGCCATTTCCTCAGATTTGATCATTACTTTAAATGAGCCTCAGTATTATGGTGTAATTCTTTCCCTGTGTAGGTCGATGGAGAGGAGTCTCCAGTGCTTTCCTGACACTTTGCATCTGAAGCCTGATCTGCAGATGTATTGCTCTGACCCACACTCTGATGTGCGTGTCCTGCTTGAAAATCTGTGTGCCAGTGCAGCACTCCATTTTTACAGGCACTGGTGTGGGTGAAAGCTGACCACTAAAGTACCAGGAAAAAGCAAATAATAAGCAGAAAGTATGGCAGAAAGGTGCTCACTTTTAAATATTAGCAGATCCTCAACACTGACAGAATGGGCTGCAGAGGGCTTTTTGCCTCTCCTTAGTAAAAGCACCTCCAAAAATAGCTCTTAGTTCAAAGTAGAAGATAGAGTTTACTGGAATCAATACCAAACCCCAAGTATTTCTGCAGCTGGGATGGAAGAAGCCCATGCACCACTGCAGGCTGGGGGGCAAAGGGATAGAAATAAACACAATTTTCATTTCTCCACCAGGCCAGCTGAAGGCCTGGTGAGCCGCCTGCAGAGAGGAGTGAGCAGTGTCCCTCACAGCCAACACAGCTGGTGGCCCACAGGGTTGCACAGAGCTGCCAGCTCTGCACTGGCCTGTGTCTGCAGGGATGTAGCCAGCAGGACGTGGGAGGTGATGATTCCCTTCTCAGTCAGCACTCTCAAGTCTGTACCTGGAGTCTGATGTCCAGTCCTGGGCTCCACTGCACCAAAAATAAAGACCCTCACTTATCAGAGCAAGCAAAGCAGAGGCCACCAGGATGACTGGAGGGCTGGGAAAAGGTAAGGTGAGGAGCAGCTGAAGCAATTGGGTTTGCTCAATTCAAAGAAGAGAAAGTGAAACGGAGATGTTATTTCTCAACAGCAACCTAACGAGATGGTACAAAACAAGAGTCAGACTCTCCTTGGAACTGCACAGTGATGACACGAAGGGCTACAGACATGAGCTACAACTTGGGAAAACTTGACTGGATGTTCAGAAAAGCTTTGTCACTCAAGGTGGAAACCCCAGGAGCAGGTGGTGCAGAGGCACAGTGGAGTGTCTGCCCTTGGAGACAGTGAAAAGCCCACTGGACGCAGCTCTGAAGAACCTGCTCTCACCAGATGTGCTCCACACAGGAGGGGAGACTGTTCCACCTCTGGAGGACCCTTCCTACCTGTGTGTTTCTGTGATTCCCTGATACTCCAATAAATATTTTTCCAGTCCTTGGAGCAAGTCCAAAGTATTTTCACACTCTCGATCCATATTTCTGTGAGAACGTAAAGATTTTTGTAGCGATTTCTGCCTATGAAGAGATTTGGAATATTAAAATCCACCCCTACAGAGACAGATTAGTGGCAAAACGAAGGCAACAAAACCAAAGGTGCAAAACTCCTTAATGGTCGGGCTGTCTGTAAGCATATCTCAGCTCAGCACGACTGACTCACGGTCACCCTGATTTACACCAGCAGAGAGCTCCGTGTTGAATCTTCAGGCTGCATAAATGAATGTGTTTCACAGTTAACACAGCCTCATATATAGTGCTGCTGATTTAAAGACATCTAAAAAGTGCTGTCTTTCTCACTGTTATACCATGGTAGGAACCTGTGTGCACCTCCTGCGATCTCTGACTCACAGTATTATTGTATCTGACGCAGAATTATTGGATACTGAAACAAACCCCTGCTTTTAATGACTAAAAGTCATGCAAGAGGATGCTGGATTTGAAAGCCAGCAGAAAAGCCCTAGGCTGTTTGAGAATTCAGATTCAAATTATTTAGTTATCTCTAGTCCTTTTAGATATCTATAAATATCTACACTCCACGGGGTGCTCATGCAATTTCTGATGGTTTACCAGACTGAAGCCACCTCCTCAACTGTAGGTTAGAGTTGTAACTCCTTGATATCGATGAAAAGGCAAGGGACTTACTTATGAAGGTCATTTTTCAACTGAACAGTTAACTGGAGGGCACCACAGAATGAGTTTAGCTCTCTTTTGTCTCACAAATTTTGCAATCAAATAATATAAACTTGAACAAAGCCATTAAGCAGACCTCTTTTTTCCAGATTCTATGGAAAAGAATTAACTAACTTCATAAGGTAAAAAATTAGAACATTTTCATTAACACAAAATGTTCTTTTTAATTAGGATTTTGCAAGCTAAGTCTCCTAATGAATGAAGGAATGGAACTTCAAAAATAATTTGAATTGCCTTTTTTTTTTTTCCTTCTCAATGAGAAGAATGAATGTAACTTTTTGCGAAATATATTCAGTTTCTAATTGGAGACTTTTAAATTAACTGTTTCATGGCTGGGGTTTTTCATCAGAAATGCATTGCTATGAGATGGCTGCTCTCCTAAATAATCCTCATGAGTGCTTTAAGAACACAGTGCAAACCATGCTGAGACACACGTGGTGGGCAGAGCTACAGTCAACTTACTCCTATAGAAAATGGGTCCAAAACATCTCCAGGAGATATTTTTCCCTTTTTAAGAAAGCAGTTACAGGTCACAGAGGCTAATGAATACAGGGACACATTTACTGGGGAGACCCATGTAAACATGGGTGCTGCTGTGGCATGGCTGCTTTGCTGGACCCACACCCTGGGAGGTGCCAAGAGAGGACAGAGAGCTTTTACAGGGATGTGAAGGAGGGCAGCCGCCACAGAGCAAGCACATGCTGGCTGTGTCACACAACAGAGCCTTGCCTGGTGGCACACGACAGTAGTGATATGACAGACCATGAGCAAACATGAAACAAATTAGCCCAGTTGAACCCTTCATATCTGGACACAGCTGGTAGGGCCTGGCCAGAGCAGAGAAGGTGTGCAGGGTGCCATCAGAGTCGGTGCCCACCTCTCCAAAAACACACAGCAAAGTCTCTGCACTGGAGCCAGGCTGAGCACAGCAAGCCACAGGTGTGGCACCAGCCCACCCTGAGAGAGGTGCTTGGTGCTACCACCCGCCAAGGGGAGGGCAGCACCTTCCCAGCACTTTCAGCCCCAAAGATTTCAAGCAAGTCTCTCTGTCCATGATACATCCACAGCCAGCAGGCTGACTTCCAGGGAAACATGAGTCAACATGCAGTGATAGGAAAGCTCACCCTGAAATGCCAGCAGAAAAGCATAAACTATGAGTCTTCATGAAAGGAAAGAAGCTGTCTAAAGCTGGCAGACTTGGGAGATCATGGTGCAATAGGGATGAGGCGCTGCTTTGGACCTACTGGTCTGGCTCCTGGCTGCAGCAGCTTCAGAAACCTTTTACATGGGCTAATAGAACCACATTACTGCATGCTGTGCCAGAGCAGGCTATAAAAACCAGTTCCAGACAGCATCATTAATCAGAGGAGTGCACTTGATCCACAGAGATAGGAAGCTTGAGCAGATGGACTTAGACAGAACATGGTGATAGAAAAGACAGGTCAAAGCAAAGTTGTGGGAAAGAGCCTGAACATTTGCAGGATTACTAAAATCTGGGTTTTTTTTCTAAAAGAAAACATTAGCAAGCAGTAAAAGAACAATGTACAATAAATTATAGATGGAATACATGGGTAGCTGCTTGCTACTGCTCACTGCTCATGGACTTCAGCCTGACTACACTCCTGTGTTTGTAACGCTGTGGTTTTTTCTATTCATTAAAATCTCAACAGTACCCCTCTAGCTCAAGATATGGAGAAACCTGGGATTTTAAGTCCAGGATGATACTTCCATTAATGCCCATCAAAACACAAATGAGGTCTGTTAATTCTTTTTGTTCTTGGGTGAGAAATGACCAGGTCTGTTTGCACTAAGTGTGGAAACACACATTTGTGTTCAGGAAAGAGGTGTGAGAAGGCAGCAACCCTTCCTAAATGAGTCATCCTGGGCTCGACATACCAGAGGGAGGGGAAAAAACCCCAAAAGTATTTTAATAAAGAGAATACTGGAAAACAAAGGTATAGTGAAGGCAAAGGTTAAGATAAAAGAGATGTTTTGGTCAGATGTCTTAATCTATTTACACAGCAGGAGGCTTTCAACAAACTGCATTGCAAGATTTGAAAAGAATTAGCATGTTCTGAAAGCACATGTTGACATTCAGGAACAGAGAGCAAACACCACACACATCATTTGTACAAGTACCCAACACTAAAAGCAAAATCTAAATGTTATTTGATGTCATGGTGGCCACACCCTAAAATAGGACAGAATAGGACAGTTCCAGTCAGAAGGGACCTAAATTGATCATCTGGCCCCACTATCCTTTTATAGCACAGTAAGAGATGAAGCTGTGGGATAGGAAGGCCCATACAGGGTCTATCTGAAACAGAAAACACAGATGGCTTAAGATTGTGTAAAAATTACTGCATAAGCACAATGCAACAGATATTAAAGAACATCAGAAGATGCTTTAACAGACTGGAATGAGTTAAGGATGTATGGCACATACTAGTATTCAGGTAAGAATACATGCACACATATAAGAGTTCATTAGACAATTAGAAAATACGTTAAATTTGGAAGATAAAGGCAGATCACAGTCAGTGTTTGCAGATATAATCTCTTTAACTTAAGAATTCAATCACTTAAATAAGTGACTGAAGATTCAGATCTGGGAGACAGTAATGCTGAGTGAAGTCCCAGAGAGAACAATCACTCTAGTTTCCTGCAGACTAGAAGACTGGGCAAATCCTAATGCTGGAATTAAATTTAGAAAAAATTATCTGCAGGTATTTTTCAGGTGGGTTTTTTTTGGATACCCACTGCTTTACATGATCAGCTTCAGACTAGAAGCACATTAGACACTATTTCATGTGAGGCACTGTGGATGTGATCATGTTATCCCAGATAAGACTTTTTTTTTTTTTTTTCTATTTGTCTCATGCCATCCTTGGGCCAGGGAGAGATATCTAAAACAGGCTTGGAAGAGGTTTTGCCCCATTCTTTCTGCAACACAAATATATGCATTTATGAACAGCTGAAATGAGGTGAGGAGAATCTGCCCCACACATGCAGAACTTGGCAGTTCTGGGGTGCTGGAAAGGCAGATGTAGGAAAAAAGCACCAGTCTTACACCATAGGTGGTCCTGGGTGTCAGGAGGTATTTATCTTTTTTTTTTTTCCTTCCATTCTGTCTTTTGTTTATTTTTGTGCATGTGCTGAAGGCTGGGTGCTTTTCAAAAAATACAAACCCCTCTCCTTAGAGAACACACAACTCCATAGCACAGTGCAGCACAGTGCTGGCTGCAGAACCATTTTTGTATTCCTTGTGCACTGGGCAGGGATTTTTTCATTTCATGCATCATCCATAACTTGCCGCAGCAATTCCAAAAATCTCTACCACGCTCACATGAATACGAATAATTTAAATTCACATTTTTGCTTTTGGAAATTTATCATCATAGAAGTCGGGCTCATAAAGCAACTGTATTTCTGAAATTTCTCACAGAATAATCAAGTGGTGGCACTGCCCAACTAAACAACCCCAACTCTTTGGTGTCATACAGGCACTTTATGCTATGACTCCGTCTCACAAGGTCAGCTACTGACAGAAATCTGTCACCAGCGTTAGTGTTCACTCTACTAGTTTTTATTTGACCCTTCTTTATTTAGACTAACTTAATAAGCAATATTTTTTTAAAAAAAAGAGTACAGGTAGGTGTCTTTTCTCTGTCAATGGCCAACAGCAAATGTTTTGGACATGGAACGTTGCTGTGAACATCTGCTGAAGAGCTGGCCTTGGCTGGACTGTTACTCCTTAGCCCTCATTAGAGTCCTCTGGGTTTTGGCCAAAAGACAAAATATTGCATTTCTTAAGCATAATTGTGAATAAAGGTGTTTAATCCTCCCTAACGTCAGAGAAATTATTGGCTTTTAGAAACAACAAAGCAAATTATACCTCTGCCATAAGCAATGAGTCTAACAGTTTCTCAATTTTAAATTAATTGTCCTTTGAGAACCAAACATTTCCTGCCACGGGACCATATCAAGGCCCCACACTTGTCCCTGACCCTACAGCTGCCTCACAACACGGGGGCTGTGCAAGAAGAACTAGGTCTCAGTTTGCACTATAAAATATTTTTTGTGACTAGGATGACTCCCTTCCTCACCACCTGTGTTTGTATTACATTCAGCTGAGTGCTTCCACACCCAACAGTGCTTTACAGGAGAAAAAAGGGAGAAGCCAGAAGAGAGAAGAAGGGAAGAAATGAACTGCAGTGCTTTTTCTGTTGAGCTCGCCCCTGGCAGAGGGCCTGCTTGGGATTCCAGAAGCTGTGCACACAAGCTCCCCAAAAGATGCTAAAGAAGTCTGCCCAAACAGTTAAAGCAATTTTGTAATTACATACAGAATGTTTAAGACAACCAGCCTAAGGTTTCATTCAAGCAACACAGTCTCCATTGCAAATATAAGATATGAACTTCTAAGATTTTCAGGAAGACAGGCAACATTATTAGGACTTACCCAACTGAAAACTTAAACCAAATTTGTGTTATTTCTTTCTTCAATTCCAGAATGAAAAAATCTGATGTCTTTCCTGATACCAGTCTGCTGATGGAAGTGGTGGGGTATCCTTGGGTACAATTCCAGCTGCCACGTGGTGTGCTCCAAAGGGGCTTGTCACACAGCACACTGCAACTCCTGCCAGCCAGGTACCAAGGCTGCCTGCTGCCTCAAGGAGTTTTATCTGAAAATAGAAGCTGCTTAAGAAAAATGACCACCTCTTTAGAAGAACAGTCAGTTTCTCTCTGAATCAATTTAAGCCCAGGCACATCAATGAGATAGAGCTTGACCTAAAGAGCTCCACAGAAATCAAGACCTAAGGTAAAGGTGTGCCAGTAATATGGAAGAAGATAAGGAGGCTATGGGCCTGATCCAAAGGCCAGTAGGTCAGTGGCAAGCTTTAATGTTGATGTAAATGGGCTTTGGAACAGGCCATGCTTGAGAAAAGAGCACTCCTTATTATAAAAATAAGCAGCCATTAGATATGGACAGAAGTTACAGGAAATTCTTTGCAGACCAAACTTCCCTCCATTTTTCTCATCATCTCAGCAAAGCATTAGAGCACTTGGCTCCATAAATGAGGAGGCACCAGGTGGCCACCTTATCCCAATGAGCACCCAGGGGTCAGAAGCACGTGGCTACCAAGAGCCCAAGCTGTTTTGCAGCTAGAACGTGGTTGGACACTGGTTCAGCTGTGCTCGCTGCATCTTTAGGTGCTTCATCAGCACAGCTGGGCACCCAGTCAGCAGCACTGCCCACCTGAATTTCTGCACACATCCAATTCTCACGAGTGACTGCGGGAATCCATTCCTCACTTATAGCGAGCAGTGTTGGCTCGAGTAACGAGAGAGGAGCTAAGCAGTGGTAGAAAACACTAAACTTTCAGCCACTCCACCCCACAGCTGCTGCTTGCCAGTGGTTACAAAGTCATTTTTGACTCAGGTGTAATCCTCACTAAGTGGGGAGAGAATGTAAATATTTGGCAACAGGCAAAAAACACACCCGTAATTCTCACCCTCTCTGGCCTGTGCTGAATATTCCGCACCGAAGCTGTTACACTGATAAGGTTATTCACTGACAAGATATGAAAGAGCAAGTGCTCTGTAATTGAATACCATATGCCTTGCCACAAATAAAAATAACACAGTTCTCTCAGAGATAAAATAAAAGGATGTAGTAAGAGAGTATTGTTAAACTGTGCTAAAACAATGAGGAGAGAGGGAATATGCAACTCACTCTGCTGGCTGCAATATAATTGGCTCATTAGGGAAAAGTGCACACATGGACACACGAAGGGAACAGGAGAACACAAAACTCTGTGACCCACAGAGCAGCGTGGACTTTGGGCACAGCTCACTGACAATGCTGCTGAAATGAGAGGGCTGATGATGGGACAGAAAGCACTTGAGAGCCTTGGAAATGAGGGCATGGAGCTGTACAAAGCTGGCCACTCCTGACTTCCCTGTGCCAGCCAAAGGACACTGCTCCTCTGTGACCCTGGCAGGAGCCATGCCTAGCTGTGAGGAAGCTGCTGCTCCCTGACTCAGGAGCTGCCAGTTTGCCTTAAAGTATTAGAGAGGCACTATATTGATTACTGCGTGGTTTTTGCAGGTCCACAAAACGTCCAAGGAGACACAGGAAAGTTTAGAGAGTTTTAATTTGCTGTACCTGAGCTTTTCTGATGGTCCCAGAAGATTACACATTTATGAACAAGGGCAGCAACTATAAAAGCTTATTGTTTGCACTCAGCCAAACTTCATGGATTTTTTAAGTATGACAAAAGAGAAAATGAGTTACACAGATTTTCAATAACTTGAACACCAATCTCAGCTGTCCAAAGGGAATTACTCCAGTGTTCTTTCTTTGTCTACCTTGGCCTGGCTTTAAGGGTTTATCCTTGTAAACGACATCAGTAGTTACAGTTAACAGGCCCAAATGAAGCTGTGGGGCTGAGATCCCTCTTGTCCTGATGTGTCAGATGCTCCAGGGAGAAGACTAAAGATAGCAAGAGGAACTCTGTCAAGGTAGGCTCCGTGCAGGAGATAGGAGCAAGCAGTGTGCACAGCCCTTCCCTTCGCTTCAATGACACATCAGAGGTACCAGGAGGATTCTCTCATCAGAGGGCAATGGCACGAAGTGAGATTAAGGCAGAAACCCATTTTGCTTTTATGTGTTCAGCTAAAGAACAAGGCCAAAGACATAAGGTATTAAAACTTTTAATTAAGTGACAGTTGAATTATTTGCTTGCTCCTGGATTACGTTGATGCAATACAGCCTGAAAGCTGCTGTTTGACATTTCCCTTGATTTCCACTCCTCTTTGATGGGGTTACACAGTAAATTGTTTTCAGGTATAGACTTGCCATAGCTACTGAGAGGCATGATACTCCTAAAATCTTCCCCACTTTCTGTTTTACTGAAATGGTACAAAGGCACCAAAGCCATACAAAAAGAAAACATTACTGCAATACAAACTAATGTGGCTACAGAAAAAAAAGTCGCAAACTGGGGGGAGGGATAAGGCAAGTACAGATATCTTCTTTGAAAACAATGGATCATGAAGGATCCTGAACAGTTCCTACTCAATGGACAACATGTAGAACCTTTTTTTGGCAATACTGGTACAGGCACAAGTTCATCAGGTGTCTCTGAATATCTGGATTGGTCCATGGCATGCAGCCTTAGGAGCATCCAGCATTCAAATGTATGTGGTGGAGCAGAAGCAGACACTACAGCCAGGAAACAGAGCATAAAATGCATGGCCATGGTAATAATCGAACTAAGATGTGATTTAAAAAAAAAAAAAGGAGTAATGTTTTGCCTTCTGAGCTCTCTACTTTATTTTTATTTGTTTTTATGCTCCTGTAAGTAAAATCAACAACTTTGTTTTCCTCAATAAACTGAAATTTTGCAGACTATTAATCCATAATATGGACAAAAGGCTTTGGGTGAATGTGAAACAAAATGAAAAATGGTCAGTCTGGTTCTTCCAGGAAAAATTGATACTTCACATGAGCAGTAAAGATTTTCCAACAAGCAGCAGCACACACATTTCAGTGCAGACCCACGGTGAGTAGAGGGTAATGGCTCTGAATATCATTTATGCGCACTTAACTACCATTTAGTTAATGTTTATGCAGCATTTTGAAAATGTAAAGTGCTGTAAAGATGCCAAATGTTATTATTATTAATAATCCAAGTGATAAATATGACTCCAAATTCTCTACTTTATCCTTGTCCCTCATGTCAAAGGGGTGTTTGCACGTATAATAAGCACAGCAATTCAGCAAGGCACTCACAGTGTTTGTGTTACTCAGAGTTCATGAGTTTTACACAGAAGGGAAAAAAGGAGCAACTGATTTCTCCCCAAGTTTACTGAGTGTTACACTCCCCCCCAAATTAAGATGGAAGATTATGTTAAAATCCTGCTTTTAAAAATACTGGGTCAGAGCTTTGCTGTAACATTTAAAAGCCTGTTTGGAAAGGGAAAGAGGTCAATATGTTTTAATAAAATGTGTTTTCCTTTCAGTGAATGTAAAAGAGGGCATGGGAAAGGACTTCAAGGCAGCAATATGTGGGCATCTGCTGTCTGCCATGGTCCCACTGCACCTCCCACCCCAGCAGTGTGGATTTGGAGCATCCAACCCCCCTGATCTGTGCCTCCTTACAGCTTGACTTTGGCCCTCAGAGGAGGCCACCAGCCGCAGAGCCCGATGTCACAGGAATAATTATCCCCTCCGTGATTTTCCCGTTTCCCTAAACCACTTCTCTTTTATTTGCACCTGCAGCACCATGACAAAAAGTCAGACAGGAGCCACTCCAAAAGCCACGGAATTTCCAAGGCACAGGTCCACCATGAGTGCTTGCCGCCGCAGTGGATTGCTCTTATTGCTCTGGACCTCAGCAGGGAAAATAATCCGTGAGCCAGGGCCTTTGGTATCTCCTTTTATCCTCAGAAATAAACCTACTGGTGCTCTCAGAGAAGTGGCTGTTATTTCAAGGAGGTGATCAGTTTGTGAGGAAGTGATAAGGGAATTTTTGTTCCATATGTTTTTCCCAGATTTGGAACGGCCCTTGTGATTGCAACAGCTTCACCACTGAGGCTAAACATGAAGTTACTTTTCTGAGTGAATCATCTGCCATTCTCCTTATTGAAAAACCAAAAGGACAAGACAGATTTCTAAAAGAAGATCTTTAAAATATCTTCACTTCAACAAACTGAATTCAGCTCCCATTCCAGTGTTCTGTTATAGTGGTTGGATGCTGAACTCTTGGATGCTTGGCCCAGACTTTGTGACTGGGGACACAGGCAGAGAACATGTGGCTCAATACACCCTTTGAAGGCTTTCTCCGAGACTTAAAAAAACTATCTTAGTTTAAAAAAAGAAAAGTGAGGGAAAAAAAATCCCACAGAGACAGCCTGATCTTCTACTTTCTCACACTGGTAAAAATCAAGAATAACCCCATGGACTTTGTAGGACTTGCACAAGTATAAAACTGCTAGAAATGAAAGGTTCACATTTCCTAGCTGCAGCAGTTGGCTGGGTTTTCTTTAAATAGCTTCATTAATAAATACTTTGAAAAAGGAAAAAAAAAGTGCTCTTCCTCCCCCAATACTAATTGCTAGTGCTCAGATTTAATCTTCAGCATTTATTGTGCTTCACCAAATCCCTAATAATCACCCCAGAAGACTCCTTAACATTGTTGTATAATGGGAAACAAGGGCAGGGTATTACTTTTTCATGTACAAAGATGTTTCATCAGGAGGCCAGATTTCTTCTATGCAGCTAAAGTACATAGAGCCTGACACTTTTAATTTCTTCTGTAATTGTGTCACAAGAGGGGTTTATGTCACTGTGCCTCTTTGCTGAATTCCAAGAGGCTCAATGCTATTCCCATGGTCATTGCCTCCTGCCTCTACTTTAAAATAATGAAGATTTGGGCTGAAATAAATTTGAAGATATCAAATAAGGACCCCTTGAGTTCCAGGGAAAGAAAATAAAGCAGCTTTTATTAAACTTGTTATGAGACCTTTCATGACCACTATTCTCGCTGTTCTCTTTGCTCAAAGCCTTTAGAGAATGGTCTCACTTTAGCCTAAACTCAGCTCTTTCTCAGCTCTCTAAGCCTCTGTAAAATTGAAGGACATTCACTCCAACACACGCCTTTAATAACTCAGTATGATTTAAACTTTCAATCTGCATTCCTGATTTCTGTAATAATTGAAAGGAATGCATTAGCAGCAGAAAAAAAACCCCCACTTTTGCTTCATAAACTTTACCTTCATTGCCTCGGATTTTCAGTAGTTCTCAATATGTAAGTTTAATGGCGTGACCCTAACAAGAAACGATCAGCAAATGAAACGAACCAGTGTGTAGCTGCTCCACACGGCTACAAGTGTCAGCTGTGGCCTGCCTGCCATTAATTTTATTGTAACTCATTTCTTCAGGTTGAGTACAGCACGATTTAATGTTCCCATTCTCCCATTCCTGTTCTGCATGACAAATTGTTTTAATAAACATAAACCGGGTAATAATAAAGTAATAATAAGCCTAGCACTCACCTTATATCACTGCGGTTAAATTCTCCCACAAGCCAGCGCTGGTTACAGTGACAATTACAGTCGGGCCAATCCGCAGCCAGGCAAGCACAATGGACAGATTTAATATCGTTTGTAAATATGATTAGTGTGCTGTCATGTTATTGCAGCCTGGTATTTACATTTCTCTCTGGGGTTATTCACTACACCAAATCAACATTAAATAGTGCTCCCTTCTCTTTCCCTTAAATCAAATATACCTTTCTTTGTGCTCCACTCAGAAGTTAATGAAGAAAATGGCATCGATTGTTAATATTCAGGGATCAATCAGTGCTTTACATACCTCTTTTTTTTTTAAACAGATGTACGTCTGTCTATATAACCCTAGAAGATTTCTTTTGAAATTCATAATCTCCCTGCTTCCTCCTCCCCCTCCATACACACCCTTTAACATCAACGCTCGTCTGCTGACTCTCTTATGAAAAATGTTCAAATAATGAATGGCTGTTGTTTACAGAAGTAATTTCATGCTACATTTCCATTATTGCCTGGATTTGTTTAGCTTCTCAAGCTTCCCCATTTCCCTGCAATGAACTTTTAAGGAAATATAACCAGCTTTCACTGTTTATGCCATTATGTTTATAATAGAAGCCGCTCTCATTTGTGACATATTGCAACACTTCGTAACTGTGTGCAAATAAGCATCCTTAAACTTGTTAAGGTCAATTAATCATTGTACAAAAGCTTTTTTAGCCAGGACTTCCACCAGCATAAATCCAGCCGTGTAGCAGGGTAATGAAAGGGCTCTAGCATGGACTCGGGTCCTACATGGCACAATTGTGTGCGTCAGATGTTAATAAAACTGCCTGCAGACGAAACAGGTCTTTTTCTCCAAAGTTATTTGGCTCCTGCGGACAGGCAGCACAGGTTGAATGCCTGCAGCCCAAATCAAGAACAGACAAAAATTTATAATGACTCCGACAACCAATTCCCACCAACTCAAAAAAAAATCCTAAAGCCACTTTTTCCACGGTGCAAGCAAGGAATCGAGCCATAGAACATCGTGCTGATTTTGGCCCCATGGCATCTCACTGGACAGGATTTGACACATGAAACACACCTCAACCAGCTCCTGTTTTCAGACATCACAGAGGACACCATCAAAGGCGAGCACGCTGCTGTCGGCAGTGCCGAGCCCCGGCTTCTCAGGCACGTGGGTCGTGTGCCAGCGTGGAGCCCCGGCCTCCTCCTGCTGCTGGGCTAACTACTCCAGGAGGAAGTAGGGGGGACAGCAGTGCCTGAGAACGGCCTGGCACAAACCCTGAGCATGGAAAGGGCTCTTCCTAATTAGCAGCAACCGCCTCCACGCAGCCATGGCACACACAGGCTCGCGCTTGCCCTTTGTGCAGTTAAGAAAGAGGAAATATTCATGTGGCTTGTATTTATGCTTCCATTTTCAACAATGAGGTTCTCGTCTCCTGCACTTTTGACTGAGCTAAGACCTATGTCTGAAAATTAAAGCCATGCCTTAATCAGGCTCAATAGGTTTTCTGCATGCCCCGGGCTTACTGATGTCATGGCGCCTGGGTGCATGTAAAATAAGCCTGGTCTGCCTCACTGGACTTGGACTGATGTGTAAAAACAATGACAATAAACCCTCACAACAACCTCATTTAAACTGCAATAGTAAAATTTGTGAAATAATTAATACTAATGGAGAATTTAAAAATACAGGATACCAGTTCATGAGGGTGGCCACGCGCAGGTGCGTATTTTATGCATCCACTAGCATTCAACTTGCACTTACTTTTCCAGGCAAATTGAAGCATAAAGAGATGCCCCACGTTAGACATCTACCCCAAGGAAGTCCAAAATGCACGACAAAGACCAATACTCAGGTATCTGTAGTAATTACAAAGCTGACTCACACTTTGTTGTTTACTGCCAGTTAACTTTCCCATGCTACAAGTTCAAGTTTGGAGAAGGGAACAGAAAAAATTAAAGAAAGCATTACCAGTCAGTCAGAGAGCATAGCTATTTTGTGGGGGATGTAGATAATCTGGAGACCAAAGCAGGACTTTTTAAAGACCTATCTGTAGTTGTTGCTTTATTGAAAATGATAGATTTAAGAATATGGCTCCTATGGTCACCCAGAGGCCATGGACCCGACTTACTGTGACTTGCTGCTATTCTTTATTTAAAAGAGTCAAATGTCACAGCAAAATATTTCTGCTAAAATGTGTATTTACTACATTTTCCTTTCAAAGCTCAGGAAGGTGACAGCTGGAGAGGGGTGTCTGTGTATGTGTGGAAAAAAAAAAGAGGGGGAAGAACTGGGGTGTTACTAAGCACAAGATCACAGTACTTGAAACATCCTACTGAGATCAGAAGAATTGTGAAGCATACCGAGGTGGTACTCCAGCTATTCATTAACTGCCTCTATCAGCTGGCCTGGAGATTAGAGCTTAATGCAATGGTGAAGTAAGTGTCCATATCACAGTAGCCATGGAGGAATAGCAAGATGTAATGAAACTGAATAGCTAGCCATTGAAAGTTGAAAAATATATGGATTTTTCAGTGCTTGATCACCCAGGAGGCTTTATCAGGTATGAATACTTGGGAACCATCTGCTAACTCTGTAATGGTATTTTAGGATTTGTGACAGACTCCAGCAAAAATAAAACTGCGTGTTAGAAAATAACACATAGTGAAGCTTAGCTCCTCTGCAATACATTCCACTGCTCCACATCTGCTTTTCTCACTCCTGCCTTTTAATTGTTCTCGAATTAGCTATAGCTAATGTGTGAGTACAAATTAAAATTGGTACAGGGATTGAATTTCTCCCCACCTTTCACACCAAAGACAGCTCAGACATTTATAGCTGCATTTATCTCTACATCAGCTGCATTACACACGTGGTAAAGATTCCTCTCCTCCCCAAAGGAAGTCAGCAGGACCCTGGTTATTGTGTTTAGCTATTGAACCTCCTTGTCAACATTTCTTAGCATTCATTTGTGCGAGTCAAAGAACAAAACCGAACAGGAACAGGCTTGGAGGCACAATATCTACATATTGTCTGATGTAAATAACACTCCTAGACATGATTGGCATTCTCCAAACAACAATCATTGTTATTGAAATGTGCCTCTATTCCCCTTGTTTTAATACTGAGAATGATTATGAAATCTCTTTGGGTACGATAAATCAGCTGAAAGATGTAATAACATGTTTCAGCTGTTGGAATGGATGTTTGATTACAGCTCTGAGGGCTTTTTCCTCATCTTGTTGCTAGTTAAATTCTTAAACCATTCTCTGATTTAACAAAAAATATATTCTGCATATCAACAGCAAATACACATTCTTGTTTACAGTGTGGGTAACTGAGCGGGAATTGAGTTGCATTTAACAATGCAAGGAAAATATTTTTCTATTATAGTTTTGGTTAAAATAGTAAGTTAAGCTGTCATTTGAAATTATATTTAGTAACACTTAACACCTAAATAAAAATAGAAAAGATAAAAAAGGCAGGGGGTGAGGAGGACAGAAATAAAAGGAGACTTAAGTCAGGCCATATTTGATTTCCATACACAGAGAAGAAAAATTCCACCTCTCCTCTGCTGCCTTTCTCGGTGGTTCTGCAAGCACCTCTTCAAGTAAGTGGGAGCAGAATTAATTTGCCCCAAAATGGTGAAGTATAAGTGGAGGAAAATTGTTTCCCCCTGATTTTACACTACAGTGGCAACACACAAAAGATGAAGGAAGTCAGACCGCACCACACAGCGGCAGCGAGAGCGAGGCAGCTGGACAGAGGCTTTTGGAGGATCTGAGAATCTGCGTGCAGCAAAGGCAGCGCAGCTTCTCCAGCTCTCTCTCCCAGAAAAGATTCTGGCAAATAATGCCTTTCCCTTGAGTTTATTTTGTGGAGGAGAAAAGATGAAGAAAAAAACCTGAAAAACTATGGGAAACGAAAAGATTAGTAGGTGGGTGGTTTCCCTTTCCAATCAGCTTTCCTTCTTGCCGTGTGGGGCTGCCCCTGTGCTGGTGAGCACACTATGAGGGCTGCGAGGACGTACCTTGATGTTCTCCCAAAGTTTGCAGAGCCAAAGAGGCAACTGCATTCAAGACTGGTGGTGGGAAAACTCAGAGACATTTCGGGCTTCCCGAGGTCTTTAGAACCGCTCAGTGATGTCTTGCCAACATTTCAACAAGAGGCTCCTAAGAGAATTCCCTCCTTGGCCTGTGATAAACTCAGTGCCCCAACTGTGCATTTGCTTGCCAAGAGGAGGGGCAAGGGACGAGAAAACCATTCAAGCATTTTCCTATTTAAATGAAAACACTTTCTCATCATTGTAATCAAGAAAAGAGGCTGTCTTACTGTGAGAGAAACCCTACACCACCCATTTGGGTGGAATCACACATGCTCTATCTCCCTGCAGGAAAGAGAATCACATTTGTAAGGAGAAATCAAGGTCTGGATAGCAAGACATCCACCCAGGATGGAGTAAGCAAAGTCTCAGGCATTTCTCCCAGGGTGCCAGAAACACTTGAACCTACGAAACAGCCAGGGATAGCTGTTAAGGGCAACTCTAAGGTGACATTCACATGGGCAGAGCTACCCAGGGCATGCCACAATCGGACACAGGCTGGCATCTCAGGTCCCACGCACAGGGAGAGAGAGGGAGTTTCCTATTCCCTTTGCCTCCTTGGTTTATCATGCAGCCTGGCCCTACTCTTGGAGCTGGCAGGCTTTTAAATTAGGACACACAACACACTCTTCCCTAAAGACATCGGCGCAATGAAAAAAATATTTCTAATGTTCAATGGAATTACAGAACACCTTTAAAAAGTTACTCATTGCTTAGTTCACTCCCCTCTTTCTGACCTTTATTCAAGGGGAAAACTGCCAACTGCTCAAAACCCTGCCAACTCCAAGGAGCTTAATTGTGCAGATTACAGTCTGTTTGTAACACAGATTATTGAAACACACTTGGACCCTTCACATCCCCATGTTTGATTCAGTAGTAGGTTCTGCATTAGATAAAGGAGATTTGTTTTGATCGGCTCCATGCAGATGCAGAGCGCCCTACACCTTTTGTATTCCAGACTCCACCATCCATGACCTCTTTGCATAAGTGAAGGAGACACAACAGGCTGCTCCATACCGTAACACCCAGATCCCCACTTTTGGGGGTGCAAGAAAAGCAGGAAAATATTTAGTTCATGGTTTGTATGGTAGCTGAGAGATTCTGGCACTGTGTGGCACAAAAGCTAGCCATAGCCATATTTGAAAGCAGAGCACATATTATTTTTAAAACAGAAAAAAGTGAAAATTGCCTTTTGAATTTTAGAGAATGAGGTGAAACACAGAGTCAGAATGGAAAACATCCTCCAAATACATGAATTGAAATAATTTCTGTAGGTTCAATTTTTTTTTGTCTCTTTCCCAGGCTAAAAGTTTAATGAGAAGGTATTCTCCTCATCCCCCTAAAAAATTTGCAAGAAGTTAAAACATTTTATTTTCCACCTGTTAGAAAAGCACAGAAATCATCTTGAATTTCTAGCTATCATAGGGTAATTACAAATCAATCATCACTGCCTCAGAACCAAGGCCTGCTCCAAAGCCAGCTATGATCACTGCAGGGTCTGAGTGGGAAATGTCAGGCTTTTACTTTGCATCTTCATTCTTCAGCTTCCTGTACTTCGACACTTGGATTTGATGACCTTAAAGGTCTTTTCCAATTTTAAAGTTTCTATGATTCCCAATATTATTATAATTAACAAATAAGGAGTTTTTCTTCAAACACTACCCCATACATGTTTTGTGAGGCTACTGCTTACACTTCACTGCCCTTAAAACAGGAGGGGAGGTGAGTGGAGACACCAGAGCTGTGGCCATTAATGCCAGCAAGTGTTCAGGACTGAGGGAGTCACTCCAAGCACAACGTGCATACAGTGACTCTGCTGTGGCTTCCCTCCTCATTTACTGCCTTATAAAGAAGGTAGGAGGTGGCAACAGCTTTCCCTGGCATTAATGTGCTTTTAGTTGCCCAATAAAAGTATTTTCCTCCCGTAATCTCTGCACAGCACCAGACTAAAAGCACCGAATAAACTTTTAATTTGAACACACACTCCTAGCTGTGTGCCAATTCCTTGCTTCTGTACTGCTGATGAGCAGTTGTATGTGGAACAAATTGAAGAAAGCCACACACTAATTTCCTAAATGTACTTTTTTTTTTCTCCAGTGGTAAGGGAATGATGAGTTTTAGATGAGAAAGAATATCTATCTGCAGCTCAATGAACTGAAAATGCAGAAAGTAAACTCCTGCAGCCTTCAGAAGTACTCAAGAGTGATACAAAAGTACTAACCTCTTCACATTTTATGATGAAACTAAATGGAGTCAGCAAATTGAGAGGATGACAAGGACAGAGGAAGACCAAAACACACCTGAACTACTGTGATAAATGAAAATAATAACTTCTTGTTTTAACAAAATAGTGCTGGTCCTGTGATACATACCATAAGCTGGCAGAGTCCTTTTATTATGCATCAGCAAAAATTGTGCATAACTGGCAGCTCCCTACTTGTCCAGTTCTTGGGAGCAATGCTACCTCTCATATTCAGCACAGTTCTGCTTCTCTTAGTGAAAAATCAAGGGGGCAGCAGAAGCAATTATTTCTCTTACTGAGCTGTACCTTTCTGCTATGAGACACCAATTCACACTAGGCGTGCATTTAGGAAAATTAACTTCTGCAAATTTTATTTTCAGAAGAATTAAAGAAGCATTAAAGAATGCTACAGTCATCTGAAAGCCCATGAAACTCTGTTTCATTGGAACTGGGATTGCCAACATTTCTAAATTAGCTCTAGTGGAAGAAGCTCAGTGCTGTGCAGATGGGTGGAGGAACTCGTAAGGTTATCTCACTTCTGGAGCTCTGTAAAACGACTTGATAGTGTTGGTTTAATGCTCAAGTTTTACTGCATGCCTGTAAATATAGATTTGGGGTAATAAAGTGTATTTGCTGAATGCTCACAGTACCTGGGTAATTTTACAGCTGTGGAGCTGTGCATCCACATACCCTCAGTTAAACACAGATGTAGTTTTCCAGAGGAATTCTCACCTTAGTTCATGGCTTTTAAATTCCAGCAGACCTCATCTTTGCTCCTTTAGGTCAGCAGGTTCCTCTAGAACAGACTGCTTTGCCCATCATGCTGTTAATAGCTTCCTTATGGAATTTTTTTGCTTTTAGCCACCCCTGCAGATCTACAGAACACTTAAGGGAGGTCTGTGCCTAGAGGTGCAGGACTGGTTTCTCCTCACTTCTGGCTGATAAGTTACTTCTAAAGGAACATGCAATCTTTCAGCTCTTTTACTGGATAGGGAACTGCTGTCTTAGGGTTATTACACCACTGTAATATGAAAAAAGGGGCCTCTATGAATACAAATTAAGAGGGCAGGATGAGTAAGTTGCATGAAAGCAATGGGCTAATACTGTCCTTCAGAAAAGATCCAGTCAAGTTTGTCTGCTAAGCTGTCTCTGGACATCAACAGTGTGCAGACAAAGCTGGTGCCTGGTCTCTCTCAGTGCTGTGTTGAGCCCACTGATAAACCAACAGAGTTTAGGCCTCTACAAAGTGTTATGTACCACCCCAATGAGAACCCAAAAGAGAAAGGAATGCCCTTGTAAAGAGTGAAGCACCCATCATCCCTCCACTGCCACGGGAACCCTTTCTGGAGAGGCAATCAATCTGATTTGAAAGCACTATGTGCCAAATAGGCAACAGCTAAAAAGATCAGAACTTGTAGGAAATCATTTATTTATGATATTTGTGAACAGTGGAGCCTCATCAAGGTCTTTGAGCTCCAAACTTTGCTATGCATATACTCCTACAAACTCACACTGCTGCAATGTGATTACCACACAATGAGCTGCCACGGGGGGGGCATGGGGTGGAAAACATAATAATCATTACATTAATGATTTCATAATCATTAATTATGAAATCAGAATCAAGGATTTTAAGATAAAGTACCTGGAATTCAAAATCATCATCTGCAATAGAATATTTTCACAAGTTTTCTTGCAAGGTATCCTAATTTGGTAGGATACTTCAAAAAGCATATTTCAAAGTGGAAGGAGTGAGTGTGTTAATCCCTGCCAATAGCTGAATAGTAATCTTCACTGTGTAGGTGATATGCCAGCAGCAAAAAGGGCTCTTTGAGACAGACTTTCAAGTTGCCTTCATATTTCACATGTAAATAAACTTTTTCTTCAAGTGTTCAATAGTGATAATTTTGTGAAAATTCTGAGTTAGTTGCCAGTTCATGAGAGCAGTCCAGATTTCCTCCGTTTTAAACAAGAATTTTCAGGATTCCGACACAAGAAAAAATATTCCCTATGTGAAACTGAATGGTCATAAAACTCCCACACAGTCTGATAAAACCAGAAGACTATCAAATATTGGAAAATACATAAAAGCATTTGTTTTGTTTTCCGTTATTCCTATGAAATAGTTGGGTCCCAATTCTACAAGAGGTTCTGCATTCCAATCCTTATTTATAAGGTTGTGTTTGCCTTACTACTATGTAAAGAAGTGTAAAATACCACAAATTATAATGGTAATATCCTGTAATAAAAACAATGGTATAAATAATGAGAAATCAAACAGAAACAGTTTTTTCTCCTTCAGAAACTTTTTGAGGTTCTATGTTTTTCCAGCCCCAAATCTGGATTAAAACCACTTTTAAAAATCTTAGAAGTGTTCATAACTAAAAATTAGAAGGCTACTCAATTTGATAATTTTGATCAAATATATTGTTCCAACAACTTTGGAACATTTCACTCCCACTTCACCACAATTTTACACAATTTCTAATCTGTTTTTGAAACTAAAATCGGAAGATTTTGTACCAAAGCATAGAAACATATGTCTTGTGTTTTCAAGAGCTTGAAACCGTTTGAGTAGAGCAATTTCTCAAAAATTATTCTACTCCCCGAAAATCCCACAAGCTTGGACAAACCACAAGAGCTAGGAAAGCTATGACAGATCACAGAGACAAATTAAGACCCAGGTTAGATTCCCTGAAGCAATCTCTAAATAAACATCTATGTGTTCAGTCTGGGTCCCTCACTACAAGACAGACATTGAGGAGCAGGAGTGAGTCCAAAAAAGAGCAACGAAGCTGGGGAAGGGTCTGGAGCACAAGTCTTGTGAGGAGCAGCTGAGGGAGCCAGGTGTGTTCAGCCTGGAGTAAGGGAGACTCAAAGAGAAACCAACCCATCCTGGCAATGATCACGTTTAAACTCTATTTACAGCTGACATAGCATCAAAACATTAATAATTTCCCAAAACCACATGATTTGGAAGCTATGCTATATTCCAAAACTTAGTGCCTTCCCTTTTCTGATTATTGGCATCCCTCTCATCACAGTCTTTGAATGTTTTGCTAACAGAAATAGATTTCTACTGAGTAAAACAAGCAGACAGTATTTTTCACAAATACAAACTAAGTAAAAAGCTTCTTACCATACAGGTCAGCTATGTGAAATTTACTATGAGACAACAGAAGTTTTGGAGAATGTGAAAAAAGTTATATGAAAATTAACTCCCTAAAGTAAACAGCCTATGTAAAACTTGGAGCAGAGTATAAAAGAAATATGCACATACAATTGTACATTCTGTGTGATTAGGATTAGGTTTTTTTCTGATCAATTAGAGATATTCAGAAAAAAAATCACAAAAATTATTCAGTAGTACTTTCTTTCACTTTTGACAACTTTTAGTTAATATTATGTAATTAATAGTTATGCAATTAAGAAACAGAAACAAATTTTTGGTGGCCCCTGAACTCTTGCACTGGTGTTTCTCACCCTCTTTGTCTATGATAAAATTACATCCAGGTTTGGTTTTTTTGTTTTTTTTTTTTCATAAAATGCATTTCCTATTGGTATTGGAAAAGTCCATCTCCCCCAAGTATTTATGTTATGTAATCTATGAACAAAGATTTAAATGTCTGAAAGTCTTCTATTACTTTAAATGTAAAGATTAGCTTTGAAATTTTTCAGGATCTATCTCTTCTTTTGCATTTTGTTGGAATGTCTGGATGTCTGTTGCAAGCCTGTTCAAACTGCTTGCCTACTACCTTTTGAGAAACTGGTTTTCTGATTAATAAAGAGCTGTTTCACCAGTCTTTCCCATTCAACCAACATTTTCCTTACTTAAACCCATAATTTCCTGTACCTATAACTCAAATTGGTTTGCCCTACAGTCTGAGCCTCAGAATCCTCTGACAAAGATGGCTGCTGTTTCCAATTGTGTCTAAATAAAATGGACTTCATTTGGCTAGAGAAAACCCCTAATTTTATAATTAGAATATATCTCAATACGAGTGATGTGTGTTCTAGAAGTACTGGAAGATAGGGGTTGTTATGTGCATTACCAGCACCTCTCTCTCTTATCCTGGCTCTGCAGTCAGTCTCCACAGAGGCAATTTCAGCTCATTTGGGAGAAGCCAGAGCTGCAGCACTGGATGTTGTCTTCCTTGGATGGCCCAGACCAGCATCAACTCCCTTCCTGACCATTGCTATTCCTCACTCAACAAGGGTAAGGCCTTACGAAGGTCTCGTTTCTAAAGGTGACAGCACCTAACCTAATAACAGAGAGAAAACCCAGAGGCAGAGCAAGTCACTGTGCCTTGCTGCAGAGGCCACGGTGGAAAAGGGAGCAACCTCCTCACCTGCCATGTCCACAGGTGCCCAAGGCACTGCTCATTTCGATTAGCCAAGTCCACGCACAACTGAGAAAGTTGGAGCCTTATTGCTCTAATTATTCTGTTCCTTTTCTTTGCCTTTTCCTGCCTCCCTCACCCCTGGGCTCTTTGAAGACAGGATCCCAGGAGCTTCCATTCAAGTGGACTGAAAACAGTGCCAGTGGGGGCTGACTTGTGCAGTGCGGGTTGCTGTCACCAGTGACCTATTCATCAGCACCAGCACCAGCCTGGCTTTTCTTCTGCTTCCTGAACAAACTGATGGCAGGCTCAGTTCTGCTGCAGAAATATTGTGAATTAAACAAAGCACAAAGGGAGCAGGCAGCAGGGTTGAAACATTTAGTGGAAATAGGGGAGCTGGTCAATAAAAGGGGATGGAGACTGGATCAAAAGGGGATGACTTACAATGGGACATGGGCTAAAATGGGGTGTGCACTATCCTGCAGGTCAAAAATGACAAAACATTGTGGTCCCGAAGCTGTCACCTTCTGCACAGTAGGGAGGGATCCGGGAGCAAGGAGAAATGCAAAGCTAGCAACTCAATATATAGGAAATGTAAAAAGTAAAAAAAACCATTAAGGGTCAAATTCTAGGGTGCTTGAAACAAGCTGAGACCACTGATCTCCATGAACAAAACAGAATAAATGTTTAGAGGAAGTACTGGAAAGAAAGAGAAACAAAAGATGATAAAGAAGAGTGAGATTTTGACTTAGGGGTTTGTCACGATCCACAAGGTGGGATTCGTAGTGGTTCGTTTATTGATCTAAGAGTGCGAAAGGCAATGCAAGGGGACTCTCGATGTAATTACAGCAATGCACTTTATTGAAAACAATCATNTCCGTGGGGGACCACCGAAGTTACCCCAGAAAGTTCCTTTGGCCAAGAGGTGAGGTCGAGCTGACCCTTGCCAGGCCTTGCTCAAGGCAGCGTCGAGGCAGCTCAGCTGGTGAAGGCAGCGTACCATGGCAGCACAGCAAATACAGCTGCAAACAATCACTGGCGAGCATCCACCTCAATAGACCAGAACTTTTGTACAGGGTCCTTTTGAGAGTTTCAGGGTTTTGAGGGTCCTTGCGACGATCGTGAGGCAAAAATGAGGGAAACTTCAGGCCGACTCTTACAGGGCTCATCTCAGACTTGGGACAGCTGGCTCCATTTCAAGACTCTGCCATGTGTTTCCTGTGGGACCAGAAGTGAGGCATTTAATCTCTGCAATTCAGTCCCCATCAGTGAAGAAATACTTAGGGAAATGATATAACAAGTATTTTATCTGTAGGGTACCCTGAGTTCAGCCATATTCATGTAAAAGCAAAATAGTTTGTTGAAATGGAAAGATGTAAAAAAATTCCATATTTTGAATTTTTCTATTTTGGACGCATTTAAATGGATCACATTTACTCTTAAATAAGTTTTCAAAGCATTAAACTTCCATTCACACCTTTCTATCATTTGCTACGTTTGAGGTTCTGAATACAAATATCTGACTGGTGTCCAGTGAATACAGATATCTGAATGCTAGCCAGAGATTTTCTTCTTCATTCTTTTTGTGGTTTTCCTACTTTACCTTCTGCTCTTGTGTCAGGTTCCAAAATGCCTTCTCTTCTGGAGAAGGTTAGAGGAGATGAGAAAGAGGAAAATTGTAATGCCTGTGGCTTTCCGAAAAATAAGTTAAAACATTAATGATATT
The DNA here is from genome assembly GCA_013397155.1 of Irena cyanogastra. Classification (NCBI taxonomy): domain Eukaryota; kingdom Metazoa; phylum Chordata; class Aves; order Passeriformes; family Irenidae; genus Irena; species Irena cyanogastra. The sequence continues at coordinate 449,910 of VWZV01002857.1, read as the reverse complement.
TGAGAAAAGTAATTTCCTCAGTTTAAAGGGGTTTGGCACATTTTCAGTGAAAAGGGAGATTTTTTTTCTTCCTTTCTTCCTTCATGTAATTTCATTTAATTTAAATACATTTTCCTCCTTAACGTTTCAAAGAACGAAAGGAGCCCAGAAGAGTAAAATAGCTAGAGAAAACAGAATTTCTTCAGATATTAAAAGACCCACATGCATTTCAGCTATGCTTTTTTCCCCCTTGGAAAACCTGAAATAAAACCCTGGTGCCATACACACATCATGAGAAAATGCATCTATTTAAACTCTGGTCTGTGTGACCAACCTTGAGAATCATAACAGAGGGTTCTGGATCCTGCAAATGGATTCCTATATCCATTGTGGGGGTCACTGCAGCCCAAGGGAACACATCTTGGCTACCTTGAGATAGTAAAATGCTTTCCTCTGTCATGGTAAAAATTAAGGAATGTGTATTCTTCAGGCATGCACCACCAAGGGGTGTCCTGGATAATATGGAAAATCTGCCTGTGTCCTTAACACCTGTGCGTGGATGGCCCCATGGATGAGCTGATATTTGTCAGACAGACCTGCCCAATCATCAGCTGCTCCTAACTATGGTAGCTCCACAGAAACCAATTCCCAGGTCTGTCCTCGAAGTTTAAATGCTGGCCACCTGGCTGACAGTCTCACAAGTAATAAAATAATTCAAACAGGTCAAGTTACCAACTCAGAAACAGTGAGGGGTTTTTTTTGCTTCATGCCACTGAGAGGAAAATTTCCAGTCTTCATTCAGAATTGGCCATCATTATTAAATGCACACACGGATGGGCTTTTTGGCCGTGGTATAAATGACTTAAAGCTGTGATTCAAATAGGTCTATAAAGTGCTTCTATGATGTTCCTCTCCCTTCTTTTTTCTTTTTTTTTTTTAAACTGCCTCTGCTCCACTGTTCTTTGTAGAGATAAGCCCTTGAAAATCACCCTTCTTAAGGTGTAAACTTGGTGACTGTACATTATAGTAAAACATTTGATTTGTTATAGGCTAGAAAAATAGAGAAGTTGAAATCTCTTCATGGTGTATTAAAGGTCACACAATTATAATAAAATCTTGCTCCAGCAGCTCCAGTCACAGACAAAATCAGTCTCAAATTTCCAGCGAACAATGAAGTCCCCACAGAGCTTCAGCTTCCCCGGGAAATCAGGGTATCTCAGGCTGTGTTGATTTTAAGAGTGTCCTGAATGCCCATCATAAAAAAATGTGTTACTCAACCCAGTCACAGCTCTTTCAGGGTCCTCTGATTGAAAAAACCACCTTTTTCTTTGGGGCATGGCACTTTTCTGGTTCCAGGAACCCAAAGTGCAGCAAGCTCTTCTCTGTTCGGGTGAGACACCGCAAGCTTGAATGCAATTTCCTAGCATGCCACACATCAAAATAAAATAATAGTAACACAGAATAAAAAACGACATCTTCACAATACAAGCTAATCTTTCCTGCTTCCCATCAAGCGAAACATATTGACAACTGACAATAGGCAATTAATAGATTAATGAGTATAGCTCTTATCTCTCTACATTATGAGTTTATCTGGTTGTAACAGGATGAACACAACACGGGCCTGCGCTCACAGGAGTGCTGTCCCAGTAGAAATGAGATCATTGCAGCAAGATATGAATGCAGTATTTTGATTACCAGGTATCACTCAATGGAACAGAACCCCCACACTCACACTTTATTCTATACATCTTAAAATTATTCAAGGGCAAAGAACAGAATATCATTTGCTAGAGAGAGAATTAGAGGGGAAGGTTTTACAAAAGCAGGAGAGATTAGGTTTTGATCCAGGGCTAAGACCACTGCCTCTGGCACACACAGAATCCATCAAGATAGGTGGTGGAATGTAAAAGAAAACTTTCCACCTAAAACTGAGACTGAACTCAGTGATGTCTGCAATGCTGAATAATAACATAAACTTTGATAACCCAAATAAAAAAATAAAGCACACAAACTAGTTTTTCAATGGTTCTAACTCCAAAAAACGGGGCTGTTTCTGTCAGTGGTAAGTTCACTCACACCATGGATAAATTGATAAATTTGATCTCCAGAAGTACAGAGGTGCACTGGAGGATGCTGTTCTTCACATGAAACCTGCAGAAAAGCAGATTTTCCAAAGGACCTAGGTAGGAAGGCAAACAAGGTATGAATTTGGGGAGCCAGAGAAGCATTATCTCGATTGCACTGACATTTTCTCCCCGGAACACTTGCCAGTTAGGTATCTCCCCAGCTCTGTGCTTACTTGTTCCCTATTTCCACCCCAGAAGGAAGCCAGATTTACTTCTCTCGTGCCCAGAGCCAAGTCCTGCCCTCTCTTCCTTGCACGTGTAATCTAAGTTTTCTCAAGGGGTCTATTTGTACAGATAAAGTGAATTTGCCATTGATAGCACTGTGAAGTTTCAAAGCAAATATTGTGACGGTTTTTGTGGGTTGGCAAACACGATCTGCAGTTTGCTGTGTGGAAATTGCTGTCCTGCTCCAGAATTATGTAGGCTTTCATAATGACTAATGGCATGAGGCAAACACAGCAGGACAGTTGCATGTTGATAATTCTTTACAATTTTGCTCATAGGCTGTTTATTTGGTTTCTTTCAGAGCCCAGGGCAGCCAAAAGAAAAACACCAGTGGAGTGAACTTTGGATCAAGCTTGATGTTATTCCATTGCAGTACACCAGACAATAAGAAATGAGAGGTTTATTCTGATTTGAACTGAGCCTCCACTCAAAGAAAGCTGCAGCCCTGATGCTGACAGTCCCCTGGGCATGTGGCTGTGGAGGTTCCATGTACTGCTGTTCCAGCTACTCACTACCAGCCCTTGCAGAGCAACCTCTGGCTTTGCGTCCCCACATCAGGGCACAGCACCAGAGGTCACTGTCTGGCTGCTGGTTGGTAATTCCAGCAGCAGAGCAGGGGAATAGCTGCAGGCAGGGGCATTTAAACCACAAAAACAAAAATCACCACAAGGCATTTCAAACCTTCTTTACACATGGACCTCTGCTGTTCTAAACTACTGTCATGGGAAGGGGCTCAAAAGCTACTTCTGCATGTGTCTGTTTGGATGACAAAAAGAGCTATATGAACCCAGAGAAATAAGGAATTGTTATATACTGCATTGAAGAGGGAATTCAGTTTGCGTCTCATTTTTAAGAGCTAATATTCTTTTATCTGATCAAATGGTAAACAGCATTGCTAAATCAAGTTTTGATGGCATATGTATGTGCAAACAAAAATTTATATTCAACCTTTTCTAAGATGATCCCACAAATCTGTGTTGATATCCTCTGTGGTCACATTTTTTAAGAGCTTGAAAAATAGAGCAGCCTCGCATGCACTGCTTTAAACCACGTACATGCACGTCTACATTTCCTAATTGAATGGGACCTTCTAGGCATGCAGTGAAAAGCAGCTCCGGAAAATCAGTGTAGAGAGGGACAGAATGTTTTCCAAATGCTGATTTAATTCTGTACTTGGGTATTCTATTCCACAGGAAAACAAACTAAAACTCCCCCACTGAGAGCTGCGATGTGTCATTCAAACACATTCCTCATGCTTCAGGGATGACATTTTCATGGATGCCTCCCAGAGCACCCTGCTACACTGAGCAGAAGCTCCTGGGCCCTCTGGAGGGAAATGTACAGACAGGATGGCACAAAGGATGTGAGGTACCACACCTCTCTTAAACACGCTCCTTCCATGGGCACTGCCTCCCATCGTTTTGGCTGGATGCCTCAGGACTAGCCTGGTATCACAGCCTTGACACCTTGCTTTGTCATTCCTCTCTCCAGGGTTTGAGGCACAAAACCACCTGTACTATCCCCTGGCAAAACCAAGCCACAAGTGTTTAACACAGCTTGGTACATTTGTTCCTTATCTTAGGGGATGAGAAGTCCCAGGCATTGACACCCAGCATTCCTGAAAAACTCTTCAGTTTTATGGGTCGATCTGGGACCTATCATTTGTGGTTTCTGGGGAGAACTGCTGACAGAAATATCAAGAAACATCCCCAGCCTGTGTTACTGGGAGATGCATTGAGATTAGAGGAGAGGAAACCAGTTTGAGCAGAGTGGTTGTGACTCACTCCTTTCTTTGATGGCATGGAATGATGCCAAAGAGGTCACTGAGGAACTTTGCTGCCTAGGGAGGAAAAACTGGAATAAAGAAGAGCAGCCTTTGGACACATAAAATCACTTCAGTTCTTTAGGCAGGTGATGCCTACTTGCAAAATTTTCTATACAGAGAACTAAAAAAAAAAAAAAAAATCTCCTCAGCCTGTGTTTGAATGTGTGGGCCAAAACTGCTTCAATAAGGAGCAAGGGACAGAAAAACAATGATCAAGAGCCAACACTGCTGACTGCTAACAGACAACAGCTTCTCTTGACATAAAATGGTGCTGCTCCACCAAGGTCAGGGCAAGCAGCAATGTTTTATCCTAGCTAAAGAATATTGAGACACAACTGTTTCTCACTTTTATATTGTAATTAATACTTTAACATACTTAAACATTTTCCTGTGAAGGAGTTAATGAAGCCATGCTTAGATCTTTGGACACATTTACAGCCCATTATTTAAGATATAGGAAAAGGTAAGGTTCTTTAAGAAATGAAGCAACCAGAGCCATTAACCAAAACAAAGAGATCACAAGACATGTTAAGAAGCAGTTGAACCAAAGGCTACCTTCCAAACTGGCATTGCAAGGCTGAAACAGGTGGGACAAAGGATTTCAGACACACTTAGGGGAAAAAACAAACCCAAAAATGACAGACAGGTGCACACAAGAATGTTGGCTCAGGGACACTTAAGATCTGATAGCAAATACTTTAACCATAGAATCTTTCCTATGCTCAGCAAAGGCAATGGAACCATGTTTGTTCTTTGCAAATAACCAGGATTACACCGTGGGTAGAACCAAATTTGGTATTAACTCCTTCCTTTCACTATTGATCCCTGCTGCTTTCCCCAGTTTGGAAAACCCACTGGTGATTTGGCTCAAAAGGACAGCACAACACAAAGGAATCAGAAGCCATTCGAAGGCAGCTACACACACATTCTCCTCTCTTCCCATTAAAGCACAGCTCTGTTCTCCCAACCTCTTTGGCCCTCTATTTTGGTCTGTAAAATGGAAATAACTCAGCAGAAGAGAGTGAGAGTCACAGATCATGAACCCACTCAGTGAACTCTGGGAAAAGGAGTTCCCCATCTGCCCTTCAGCATTTTTATGTCTGCAGTACCTCCCTTGTGGTAAGAGCTACCTACATGGGAAATATCTGGTTTAGTTCTATGCACAGAAGCTACTTCCACTCAAAATACTTGTGGAAAACCACCAGTTTCAGATGTGTGGCTGAGAAATCTCAAATAAAACAGAGGAAGTTTTAATGCAAATATAAAGCTCTTTACAGATATAACATCAGCTGTGAATGTAAAACAACATAGGGATGTGTCTTCCTGCAACAACAAAAATTTAAAGATCAAATACCTTTTCCTTCAGATTCTCTGTGCTGATTTCTGAGAATCTAATGAAGCACAAAGTATGTTTGCAAAGTAGAACGTTTGCATATGCTTCATTAATTAGTTTGGCAAGGTCTTCACTATCAAAGGTGCACATATTTTTACACAGGGTTCAGCAATCTGCCTTGGAGCTTTCAATATTCATGTTTCTGCACTTGAATTTGACTGCATTAGGAGAGGTGGTGCACACTTTTCCTTTTCTTGGAGTTCCATCTCAGTCCGACAGCAATGCTGTCCATGTAATCTTGGCATCACATTTCACACTAAGCTCATGATGAGCTGAATTTTCAGTGGAACTGACTGTGAAATTTCAGATGAAACAACTTCTCATTGGAATATAACAGCTTGTTCAAACAGAATGTTTTGGGCTTTGACAACCTCCCAGCTCAACACAGACAGGGATGTCTTATAAAACTGCTCGTGGGGCTCCTAAATCAACATTCTTTGGCAAGGGGGTGATGGACTTCCTAAGTTTACTGTGACACCTGAGGAGCTGCTTTCTCCCAGTTTGAACAGAAACAGGACTCAGAAACAGTTATTTTTCCGAAGCCAGTGTTTCTGAATTTCCTTCCCATCTCCAATTTCATTTTTTACATCTCACCCCACACCCAAACATCCCATCAAAGGTCTTCTAGCAACACAGAAATGTTAAATACCACCTTCTCTGCCCTGGTTACTGAGAGTAGTAAGGGGGCTACAAGGGGGGATGGGAAGCACTGAGAAAAGTGATGCAGCAGCAGGCTCTAGAGCCTTCACACAGATTTACCTGGCTGCTGAAACACTGGACTGGCTTGAGAGCTTTTTCCATCTAGGTCCAGCCCAGCTTTCACTTTGGGTTTTATTGCAGGAAAAAGCTATCCAATGCCAGTCACTTGTGGCAGTACTTAGCATCACCTAACAGTTCACAAGAATGCTCTAGAACATCCCAAAGTAACAGATGGGAAAACCCACATAACACATTAAACTCCCAAAGCAAAGGGCACATCCTCATGCAGAATCTGTCCTGTCTCTCCACAAATAATGACACAACATGCTGAAAAGTCTTCCTACACCTTAGAAAAATAAGGAGGAATGGGGAATATAAAGGAAGGGAAATGCAAAACATAAGAGGGTTGGGGAACTGCCTCCCTTATTTTTACACAATCATTTTCATCTTCTCACAAACATAAGTATACATTCACATGCCTTTGTGTGGCACTCTAGCCCCTGGTAATCATCAAATATTCATTAAGTGTTTCTGAATTTAGGAGCAACTTGCTCAAGATTTATGTGCTCCCTCTAAGAACTCCACATCCGTTCGGTCAAGGCAGGGGCTGGACCACATGCTAGAACATAACATGGCAATAAAATAAAATGCACTGCAGCTCCTGAAAACCAGGTACCCCTCGGCCTCAATCCTGCCTGCTGTGCACTGTGTGCAGCCATTAAATAAAGCTCCCAACATTTTACTAAGCTTGGACAGTCACACTGGATGAGACAACAGGATCAATGTGGGAGATGAGGGCAAAAGACCAAACGCTCTGGAGATGTTCTGGTGAAGATGAATAAACAACAGGCCTCCACAGAGAAGGGGGAGAGAAAACTCAAATCACACTGAAATTTACCAAAGCTTAAAGCCACTTACAATGATGGCTAAAGGTGAACGATTCGTTTCAAACCAGGCCAAATTGAGGAAAAGAACCTTGATGCACGCACCAATTTTGTTTCTCAAAGTCAAGAATTGCCTAATCAATAGTAGTGCTAAAAGGAGATGGGCACTCTCAGGGGTACCATTACAAAGAATTGCACTGGATTTTAGCCACCTGGCTCCCAATTGCTTTAATAGCTGTCACATGGCTAAAACCCAGGCTGAAGCTTTAAAACTTTACCCCTTGGTCTTCCTGAGCATCCACTGCTGCCAGGTGGCCAATGCAGAGCAGCAGGAGGGACTGCAGCATTTACTCCTGCATTGACCAGCACTAGAACATGCCCAAGAATTTGCACTGCTGGTGCTGCAAGTGTCATTTACTGGGGGAGGAAAGGCAAAGCAGGAGAGGGTAAAAGGGGTGAGTGAGTGAAAGTGAAAGAAACTGTACTTAACCCTTCCACTGTTGATGTGTTGATAGCAGCCTGCACCAGGTACTCACATCACTGGCCTAATCCAATCAGCCCCCCCTTCCATTAGCTAAAAATAAACTGGCACTTTTTGGGTAATGCTCCTCCCACTCCAAACTGTGCTCCAAGTCTTAATGGAAAACCTTCAAGGAGCTGAAGGTTTTAAATCAAATAAAGGAGCAGACATAAGGAGAAAAATCCAATCAGAGCAGAAAGGGTTGGATTGGACAGGAACTGTTTTTCTCCAATTGTCACCAGCACTGAACTTCACAGGAGCAGTAGCTGGAAAGACAGAAGGAGGCAGACAAAAGAGAAGAGGAAAGAGGGGTTTCTCTCATGCTCCTATTAGACATAATTCTACAGAAGGAAAGGTGGTGTCCTGTCAACAGCATTGAGGCTTGACTTGGTTCTTGGGCCTGCTCATGGCCACCTATGGGATGGTGAGCACCCCAATTCCTTTTCCCAGACACCTTCCACAGCTCCAGAGCCTTGCAGAGAAGAGGAGGGAAATTGGCATTGGCAGCAGCCCCCTTTCAAGGGGTCACCTAATGGTGAGGCTCTCATAAGAACATATAAATAACCAGCAAGATCAACCAGCTTTTGAAAGGAAGTGGGGGAATACTCAGTGAATCACACCTTGAGGTGGAAGAGACCTTAAAGATCACTGGACCAGGTTATTCAGAGTCCTGGGTAACCTTGGTCACCTCCAGGCGTGGGACATCCACACCTTCTCTGGGCAAACTGTTCCAGTGCTTCAGTGCTTTGATAGTAAAGAATTTCTTCCTAACATTTAACCTAGACCTACTCTCTTCCAGTTTGAAGCCATTCCCCCTTGTCCTATCACTCCCTGCCACTGGGAAAAATCCCTTTTCACCCTTCTAGTAAGCACCTATTAAATACTGGAAGGATGGTCTCCCCAAATATTATCATGAAGAACAACAAATCAAAATGTTTCTACGTCAAAATTGTTGGGCAAAGGGAATAGAGAAAATAAGTAAATGAAGGAACATAAAAAAGTGAAAGTAACTGAAAATACCCCCATCAATACTGGAACAAGAGCTGAGTTTGTAAGTTAGGAGAGTGAAAAAAGGAATTAAAAAAAAATAGGATTTGTGTACTATCAACACTCCATTTAGAAGATTGAACATCTAAAGTTTAGAAGGCTAATGGTTAGATACTGGTTAGGAGAGAAGAAAGGGAATGACAAAATATTACCCAAAATACTAGATAACTGTTATGGGCATCCAAAAACTAGGAATTTACATATATATATGAGTTTGAATGTATTTCATAGTATGGTCCCTTTTCATTGACACCTACATATATTATATGGACTTTAGAATAATTATTTTGAAAAAGAAAATCCAAACCAAACATAATGTCCTGAGCCAAAGCAAACACTGGAGGAAACAGAGCACTGGAATTTCTATGGAAATAAAGGACAGAAATCTGATAGAGTGTTGTTATTTTCAGGCCTGATCCAGAACCCATTAATTTGATAGGTTTTAATGGGTGAGGAGCCCAAGAGCATTGGTGAGTGCTACTGGCTTTTGCAGTATCTCTCTTCATAGAGGTTAGACCCAAACCACATCAGTTCCCCTTAGCTGAGCTGGATTGGCACTTTGGAAATCCTAGTGCACAGGGAATGTTTAAATCCTCACATTTGGGGGGTAAGAGCAGCATAGAGCTCAGCTACTGGCTAAATAAGGCTCAAGAAAAATGAAGGTAGGAGAACTGGCAGGAAAAGAAGAAACAATGGGTTTCAACAATAAAATGAAAAGAGAAACGAAACAGAAAAAAAGGTACAGCAAGGAAGGGAGAATAGGAAAGTCTATGGGAAGCTGGGGAGGGTGGGAGCTAAATTAATCAAAAGCAAGAAAGAATTGAAGAGATGGAGACATGAGAAACACAGGAGAGCACTTGAACTCACAAAGTAAAAACAAGCAAGAGGTATATTGGAGGCAACAGGAGGAAATAGTGAGGCAATGAGAGAGAGAAAGAAAAGGAAGGGGAAAAGGTGTGAAAAGCTGAAAATGGCAAGATGTAGGAGAGAAAATGGGAGAGAGGAAAAGAGAGGGAAAGAGAAGGAATTCTACAGGCAAAGGACCAAAAAGAGGAGAACAATCCTAGGGAGCCTGCTGTGGTGGGTCGCAGAGGAGTTCACAAATCCATGCACTCCAACTATTTCTTTTTGATTCTGTGTCATTGTCAGGCTTCAGACTGCAGCTGCAAATTGTTTGTCTGGCAGTTCTGGTAGGTTTGATTCAATAACTCCTGTAAGAGGGCAAGCAGGATATCAATGCTGCTTCATTGCCTTTTTCTCTGCCTACAATAGCAATCCTCCAGTTATACAGTATTATAAAGTGCCATCACTGGGGGTTGTATCTCAGCATAGTCACATCTCATCTTCCTGGGCTATAATAAGCCAGGAAAGGTAGAAGTCTGAAACTACACGAGCTTTGTGAAAGGATTAACACTGAGGCCTAAAGATCGGCACTGAGCAAACAGAACCTCAAGGTTCTGTTCCCAAGGACCATGAGGGGAGCTGGGGACATCCTGCTGGCTCAGCTCCACCAAAATTCACTTGGCAGTCTGGGTGAAAGCCTCACTCCAGCCACTAGTGGACAAAGCATTGGCACTCCAGAAAGTTGTAGCCACAAATGGGGAACAGAGAACACAAAGTGCGTGGTGCTGGCAGCCGGGTAACTTTCCATGGCTCTTTCCATATCCCTGGGATGTGAGCTCTTTAAAAACAACCATGCAGTGACATTTAACATCAGATTGGACCGACTGACATGGACCTACCATTTTTCCTCCTGGAAGTTCATTCCTTCAGGCTATGGGGGGGTGTACCTCTGCAGTCTGACACTGAGAAATTTCTTCAGCCTTGAGTGTTCATGACCTGTCAATAAAAAGAGGCTTTCCGTTACACAATGTCATCACATAGTGCCTTTTGCAAACACTAAATTCAGGTTAAAAATGTCACAACAAAACAGGAAAAGACCACACAGAAAACAGCCTGTGGGGCATTTTATTTGTATGTCTTGGAAAAAAAAGAAAAAACAACAGAAAAATTCCTGATACATTGTTCTGGTTAAAGCCACACAAAGCAGAACACAACTTCTCATTCAGGCCTGGTCATTACAAATATTGAGAGTACCTGAAAAGAAAGAGACCAATTTAATCTGCTTAAACTTTGCCTCTCATATACACACATACAGAAATCCCTGTTTCATTGTAAAAACCACAGATGGGTGTCTTTAAGATTGGGTCTAGAAATCATTGTGATTTTACACTGCAGTTTATTCCATATATTTCCAGCCTTTTGAGTCACACTGTTCAGCCTCCTACTTATTCTTAATAGATTAATTTGCAGTTGCTCCCTCGACATTTCAGCCTTTCATGATGGAGAGCAATTCCTCTCATTTCACTCATCAAGGCTCCATATAATAATGAAAGTTCCCATAGGTCACCTCTGTCATGCCTTATTTCCTTAACCCCTTTAGCCTTCCACCCTGATAAGCATTCTTATTCCTAGAGCTGTCTGTGTTAAGGCAAAAATAAAATTTCTCCTGCAAGTGATTCTGTACTGCACCAGTTTTATAGAAAATGTGACTATAACCATGTGATTTCAATTCTCCAACTCCTTTACATTTGTCATAATATCCTATTTGTTTTTTCCAAGCAGTTATATGCACAAAACTGCTGAGATTCTTCTCTAATAACCCCGGGTCTCTTTTTTCCTTAGTACACTGAATAATAAGAATTCTGCTGTGGTTCACTAGCTCTAGACCTACTGTTATGGCCACTAAAAGATCCAAATCATCCTCATCTGGGTGAGAATTGCTTCTTACTTGTTTGCTTAATTTTTGCATTAGGCAGAATAATCAATGACTGCTATTTTAGTTGTTATAACATTTCAGAATAAAACTGATAGGCATTCTGAGCTGCCATAGGTTGGCATGTGTCTAACATGACTTCACTGCTCCAGTTTCACACACTAAATAGATGCTTCAAAAAAAACCTGGAGGGCACGCCACCAATTTGAGTTTTCCAGTTGCTCTTTATGACCAATGGCTGTTTCCCAAGTTGTGGCCCTGCTCTGTGATTTACATGGATGCAGGGGAAAGTCCTGACACAGCCTTTGCAGGCAAACAAGCAGGCTCAGGGTGCAAGTGAGGAAGTAGCTGGAAGTCTCCAAAAGTAGCCCTGTCCTCCAAGAAATCCATATTAAACCAACGAATTATGGCATTTATTTGAAGAATGATTGTACACTGTACCATATTCCAAGTAGTCTCTTCTTTTGTGCAATCTGTCCGTTCCAAAGCAGACAGAATATTTCTGACCAGCAACGTGGTGCTAAATACAGCTGCCATTCCCACACACAACATTGAGGACTGTGCATCTTTGTGGGGAGGACACAACAGTCAGCTCAAAGCAGTTCAGTGCTTGATTGGGCTGGGGATAATTTTCTGGCAACTAAGGGTGGAATTGAGACCACAAGACCATTTCAAATAACTGCAGAGGAGCCACAGGATAGCAACACCTTCCAGTCTCCAGAGACCTAGAATTGATTTGAACTGGTCTACCACTTAAATGGAAAAAAGCTATTATCCCATCACTAATCTCTTGAGCCATTCCGTCCCACTTGAAGCAATTTTTTCTTCACTAAGCTATTTTACATATTTCACTTAAGTGCCCAATCTATGGGAGAAGCTTATCACATGATTTGTTTAAAAAGATAAATACCTCTCCCCTTCGCATTTCTGTTTATTCTGGGGTTTGTTGCTAACACGACAGAACTATTAAACATATTCCTCCTCTTCTCTCCTTATGGAGCCCTGCTTTTCTTCCTACCATTCCCAAAATAAGACAACTTCTTGTTAGTTTTTGGAAGAAGACCCAGCCTAGAAGCATGTGCTCTAGTTTTATTTTCCACATAAATGTAAGTTTATTGCCCTCAACCATCATAGCAGCCATCAGCACAGTGCTGATACCCACTCCATACTCAAGAAGGGTAGAATCCAGGATATCTGGATTTTGCAGAATTTGCAGCGCAAAACCAGAGAATTGCTAAAGATGCATTTTGCAAAAGTAATCTTAATTTTCCTGGTGCATTCAAGGGCAAAAGGTGGATGCAGTGCCCACAAGTAAGCAAAGATGCTGTGATTATTACGAATATCTTAAAAATTGTGTGTTTGGTGCCTGAAACCAGGGAGGCCAGAGCTGCAGTTTGGTAGTAGAGCCACACTGGCCCAGCAGGAGAATTCTTTGTGATGAGAAATCAAGCGCATGCTCATGTCCAAACCTCTCAGTTTTTCCCACTGTTTTCTCACCATTTTGTGCACTCAGAGGAGCCTGTTTTGTCTGCTCCATGCTTTCTCTTCGTTAAGCATTTCCTCTGTAGTTTCTCCCAGTGCTGAATTTTCCCAGCCCTCCTCCATCACCCCCAGAATTAGAATCAGTGCCTTTGAAAAACCTGGGCTTCCTTTATTTCCAGGCAGCTCCTGCTCACCCCACAGGTTACCCTGCTGGAGCAGCACTGCTTTGATACTGCTCCTCTGGCAGCAATTAGAATCAAATCAGCACCAGGCTGTTTATAAAAAGGGATGTTGCTGTAATGACACTATCAATTCTTCCAAACATTGTAGCTATTTATCAAGTGATTAAAGTCGAGTAACTTACTCCAGGTTTACTAGCCTATTTTCCTTGGAACTTAAAAGGTTTTACTGCCTCAAGTATGCCACTTGGACTGCTAATAATTTCAATTTTATTACATTATCATATTTTTTAGATTTATTTCTAGGTTTTGCATAAGATTCAAATCGTTACCCAGTTTATAAAATAATGTGAATTTATCTTGGTCAAAAATCACATTAGGATAATTATCTTGCCCTTTTGGCAGATAATTTTGTTTGTAATATATTGAAAATGCTTATTTTTTTGTCTTCCTAGCCCCTCATTCTTGCAGAAGAGGCTATTTTTTTTCCTGAAACAGGCAACTCCATCTCCCCCTCACTGTCAGGTCTCCTCCCATTTTCCCCTCCCCATTAGGGGGAAACCAAACAAAAGGTGCCTGCTCCTGTCTTCTACCCCCAAAAGCAGCAGGATGCAGATAACACTGTAACCTACTGAATTAGACAATTTAGTCAGACACTTAATACCTGCTAAAACTCCCAAATTATCAGAATGATGCTACTTGTCCAGCATCAGAAGAAAGTTGAAACAACTAAGGCTGGGTTAAGCAAATCACACCTGACTCTCTGACCCTGGAGTGTCTGAAAAGCCACCTATGATCTCCATCGTCAGCACTTGGATTAATTGAAATTAGATTTTTCAATTTAGAGGATATTTTAATATTTAAAAAGCACAAATTCACAATTAGGTGAAACACCTACCATTTTTGGGTTAGGTTTGGGATTCTGGTTTGGGTTCTTTTTGTGTGGGTTTATTTTGTGGGGGTGTTGGGGATTTTTTTGTGAAAAATACTCAAAATACCACTTATTTAGGAGAAAAACCAACCAACTTTGGGAAATACTAAGTGTCAAATTTTATTTAGAATGCATGGGGTTTCCTTTGTACCTCTACAGCATTACTATAAAATAAGAATTTATACTGACATGTTTTAAGTTGACGTAAGAATTAGTAAAATAAAATAGCTCCTTCTACTTTATTAAGGACATATGATGCCTACAACTCTTTTACAAAATAAAATAAGTGCCATTCTGATGTCGAAAAAGGATAGCAATATCCCAAGTGCTGGATAAGTTAAAGGAGGATTTTTCAATACTTCAAATATGCTTAATTCTAATATTCTAATTCTAAATTTCAGTGATTCTAGTTCTATCGAGCAGTCATGACAGATGTACCAATAAACAGATACTGGGTAATATCCAAATATTCAAAATAATATTCAAAATGTTTTGAGCTATGATGTTGAAATATGAACCTTTTTTTGAGCAAAATACATTATGCAGCCTAGGAGCTTTACAAAAGCAATTCTTGTTTTTTTCCCTACTTCTTGTTTAAGAGCCAAGGAAGCTACAGGGTGTACCCTATCTTTTTTCTGTTTTAATGTAGGCAGAGAAAAAGAAGCAATCCAAAATTGCACAACACATAATTCCCAAAACAGATGAAACAAATTATGCTTTAAACATTTGGTCCTCACTCCAGTTTGGTATGAAAGTGAAGATCAGTTTACACATTTGTGTTATTTCTGACGACAATACCAAAGAATGTACATAGCCAGAAAATCCTGCATTTCTGGGAGAAAACATCCACCTTTGTCCTTCAGGGTTGCTCAGAAGTCAGGCAACATGAAATCCCCATTGTGCTGCTGCCCATGGCCAGGGAGGCAACAGCATGGGGACAGCAGACACACAGCAGCAGCCAGGTACAAGGGAAGCAGTTCAGGCTCCCTGCAGAGAGAACAGGCTCAGTTCCGTGGATTTCAGTGGAGCCACAGGGAAATTGCACCAACAATTTGTATAAATCACAATCCAGATGGGTTGGCAAAAAAAGTTGGAGTGGTTTGCCTACTCTGTGTCTCTGAACATTTTTTCTCTTGTAATGACACAGTGAAGAATCTGATAATCATAAATATGGAGGGTATCACCCTGCCCTTTAATTCCCTCCTTATTGCTTTTGCAACATAATACATGCATCTCAAATAAATTAAACATGTGACATATAAATTCAGTTCATGCTTTCTAGGGGTTATCAAAATCCTGAGAAACCAAAACGCTGAAAACCACTTGTCAAAACGTTCTGGGATGAAGCAGTTAAGCTGTCATCAACAGCTTAAACACTGTTTATTTAAATATGTAAAGCAACTTTTTGAAAAAAAAACAACACCAAAAACAAAAGTACAGAGTCTGTTGATCAGAGTTCCTTCCCCACATATCTTAATTCTGCTCCCCTGATCTCCTGGGGAATAAAAAGAAACTTCAAATGAAGTGCAAGGGCATAGACACCCTCAGTGAAGAAAGCACTCTGCTCCACTGACACAACTGATGTGACAAAGTATGGCAATAGCATTACCATGGCACTACAGGATTATTACTCCTCAGTGCCCATTATTTGAAATGGAGTTACTCAGTGCTTACCACGAAACAGCAAGCAGCATTTTGCAGTAACACAATAAATAACCCATGTCATCTCTGTATCTACACCTTTTGCAGGAGCAGATACAGAGCCAATCTAAAAACAAATCTAAGAGTGCTATAATAATGCTGGAATGACATGCCTCTTAAGCTGTTTACAGCTGACAGACTAAGTGAAATGGTTTGACAAGGAAGAACATAGGATGTGTTGACAGACCTGCTTAGCTCATATTTGAAAGGCAAAATTAAAGTCATACTTTTACAAGGTGCAGGGTCCTGCTCACCTGAAGGACATTCTCCTGAGCAAGGCATGGTATTAAGCCTCTGCCATCCTCCTCCTCCTGTCTCTCATTTTTATGTGTAGGCCACTAAGTGGCACACCTCAAAAACCAGTCCTGACTGCCTATCTCAGTAATTGCTCCTGAAAACGTGTCATTTAGAAAAGTGTGGAGAAAGCAACAGTGAGAACAGCCATAAATGTTCACCCTACGTAATTTAGGGGAGCACAGCAACATATGGGCAGCATTTGGCTTTTCTTACAGCAGGCAGCACTGTCAGGAAAGAGCAAACAAAGGCTGAGCACAAATCCCCTCTGTTCACAGAGACATCTTCCACTTGATTACAGGATATGAGAGACAAACATAGAGACACAGTGAATCCTAAAAAAAAAAGGAAATAAGAGCTAAGACAGGTCAGAGGAAAGGGCTGGAGACAGGCACTAGGAAAAACAGAGCTGTTTGGCAGGACTTACACAGCTCTAAGGCAGAGGAAGGCTCAGAGGACAAATGATGGCCAAAAAAGGGGCTCTCACTTCCTACCTGGTCTTTGCTAAAGAGTTGCTGTCAGCAACTCTTGTGGTGGTCAGTGAGAATAATTTGGTGGACTCAGGCCAGATACTATTGAAGAGGTTTCTTCACTGCAAAAGTTCCCTCTGTTACTTGACTCCTCACTGTTAGAGGCCATGGGAAGCCAGGAGCATTTTCCTTGCCTCCCACTCAAAGGCTTTGTTAGCACAGGGCAGGTGGCCCCGAGGAGGGAAGAGCCAGCACCTGCTATTCCTTTTCTGTGGATAAGCCCAGAGTTCAGCTGCTGCAATGCCAGCCAGTCTAGCTCTTTTAATGAGCCCTGTAATTGGTGAAAATGAGCCCAAAGTGGCCAAATGAAATCCTCTCACCGAGGGGAACCACCAGGAAAGCTTTAGGAAGGTTGTGCATTTGGGATGCCGTTGCCTTCACGTTGGACTGGCTCTACCAGCTGAGCCAAAGAGCAGCAAGGAGCCTGGCTGCTGGCAGCACCTGCCTTACAGGTGAGTGCAGACCTGTGTCCAACTGCAGCCTCAGCCCAGACTTGGTCTGAAGTGGTTTCAAACCACTTTCAGTTCCAGTCTCCATGTTTGGAGCCCACTGGCAGGTCACAAACAGGGACTGCACAAAACTTGTGGTTGAAGCTGCGGTTCAGGAATTGGAATGGTGTGGAGTGGAAGGGTTTTTTCAAACTAATGGAAGTTTTGCCTACATATTTCTTCCCCCACATGAAGGTCATCAAATGTTCATCTGCCAAATGTTAGAATTGATGCCATCCTAATGAACTCTGAAAACATTTTCCTGTCAAAGCAAATAGAACAAGTTGACATCACTGATCCTAGCATCGACCAAAGAGGAAAAACAAACAAACCATCAGTTAAAAAACCAGAGGGGTTTTTGTGCTCTAAGTTCAAGGATGTGAGTCCAGCAGTGCAATGACAAAGGGGAGCACAGTAAAGATGACAGAAAGGTTACACTCACTGCAAAGGAAGTCGGTGCTGAAAAAAAAAATTGCCTCAGCATCAAGGTCAGGAATATCTGGGCTCCCCCTGCTCCTGCTGTGTGGCACATGAGATCCCTTGTGTCTGAGCTGTGCTGGGTTATTACCTGTAACATGTGCCACAGGCTAGGACCTGAGTGCAGAGTGAAACCTAGAACTAAGCCCAGTCAGAAGCTGCAGAATGATTACTCTAAAAGCAAGCCAGCAGCTCTCAACTTGCCTACCAAGAAACTTTTTCTTTCCTACTTAAGCTGCCTGAACTTGCAGCCTTCTCTTCCTCCATCTCCCAGGGGACCTCCCAAACCATCTATCCAAGTATAAACCATGGAATGGCAACCCCGCTACCACTGGATGCAAGAACAAAGGAAGTGTTATCTCACAGCTATGCTGCTAAATTGGGGTTTGGGAAATCCAGAGACAGTTCTTTCCTCTAACACGATTTCTCTATGTCCCTTGGCAAACTCGTGAAATCATTCCACATGGGAAATAACCATACCTTCTCCCTTGCCCCTCCTGCTTGTTCAGAAATTTGGGACACCGCTCATCTTGCTGTGCACCGTTTCTAGCAAAGAAATGTCAGACCACAGCCTCTGTTGATAGCTTGGTGTGGTCAGTATACACCTAATTAAAGCTAATTTTACCATTTCCACAGCACAGACTTTCTGCAGAGTGCACAGTGGCTATGCAAGCCTGCTGAAAGCAGGTAGGTGCCAAGAACTGACGAAGTCCCAATATTAATGTTTCTCTTCAGCTTCTCTGGCCATTTTGTCATTTTGTGAAGAGGATTTTTCACAGAAATTGCTATAGGATACAGGTTCTGTTGCAAAGTACAACATTAAATTTGGGAATAATAACACAGGAACCAGACCAGAATTGAAAGGATGATATGTATTTTGTTGTCCTTACATCAAATACATTCCTATTTTATGTACTGTTTTAATTTCCAGTCCTCCCCTGCTCACCCTGTGCCGTCACCCATGACTTTTTGAACTGAAAGGTATTATCTCAGCTTCCATTTCTCCAAAAGTCACTTCTAATCTCAGTCACTCTCCAGCCGCGCAGTTTTCCTTCTCCTTGACAAGCCTGACCACTTAAATTTCTATCAGCTCAGACAACATTTGCCCACACCCCTTTCTGTTCTTATCTCATTTCTTCCCCTTCCAGTTTTTGTGATGCCATCATACATCTATGCCAGCACCCAAAGCATGCAGCAGTAGACATATAGATCCTGGCTGCCTTCAGAAAAGGGGAAAGGTTGAAGTGAATAACATCCTGTGTATGAATGATTTCCTTGCTCGCTATACTACAGTGAGCTGTGCTTTCATACAGTGTGATGGATGTGAGTTATGGGTCACTCCCTCACTTGTGAAAATAAATGTCCAACACTTGCCAGTTGTTATACTGTATATTACAAAATTCTATCCTTTAAGATTTATGCATTTAGCGGACCAGTCACACAAACAATACAGGTACAGCACAACAGCTCTACTACCAGTTTTTTTTCCCCATTGAGACAGACACACACAAAATCACCTTTAGCCATAAAGTGGTGCTGCATTATCCAGAGGGGGACATTTTATGGACAAAGAGTTTATCATATCCAGAATTTGCCTTGGGTGCAGTAGACTTAGCATGTGTTAAGTAATGCTTAAGTGATTTGCTGAAGTGGCCTAATAGCACAAAACACTCCTGGCTCTATTTGCTTATAGATACATTTCAAGGCACTGATTGAAGTCTGTAGTGCCCTAAATGGTCTGGGACCCAGTTATTTAAGAGATATCATCTCTCCTTATAAATTTTATGTAGTAATTGAGAACTACCAGTTGGTTTCTTTTTCTGGGTGGACAGCGGGATGTCTTAAATGAGAGATACGTGAGCCTGGAACCTGTCCTCATCAGCCTTCAGACACAGCAGTGCTCCAGGGGACTATTTCAAGGAGAAATATGAAGCTGGTCTCTTCAGTGTGACAAACATCAGTTCATCTCCTCAATGATCTTTTACATCATGTATGTTAGAAAGAGGGCCTGGCTGAGAATGGACACGTGTTCAGAAAAGCTATTCTAGACACCTTTTTCCCTTTCTCCTGTAGCCACAGAACCAGTGTAAAAGTGTCAAACTTGCACTCTTGCATGCACCACATGTGCCACGAGGTCTGAGCTGTCCTTGCATCCAGGCAATGCCACCAGAGAGACCAGAAACCCTGGCTGATCCCACCTCCTGAGGGCTCCCTTAAAACCCTCACAGTGCTGCTGGCCCATCTTGGCTAATGAGAGTGTGTCCTGGCCACCTGCATTTCATTTACAGCCACCTGCTCCGTTTCAGGTTCATTGTCACTGGCAGGAGCTGCTGAAGCACTGGATGCCCTTATCTGCTTTCTTCAGGGAAGCAGATACATAAAATACATAAGATAGCAGGGTTTTAAGATTAAATGCTACAAACACAGATTAAATTACATGCTATTCATTCCTTTAAGGAACTCTTTTTTCACGGCATTCTATTCCAAGTTTTCAAAATGGTTTCTACTTCCATCCACATTTAGAAACATTTAAAGCACAGCAAAGAGGAAATGCATTAGTGGACAGAACTGGCCACATGGAGTTCAGGCCTGCCCCACAGCCATTCCTGAACCCCAGCTGAGCCCATCCAGGGCAGGGCTGTACAGACCTCTCCAGGGGAGAACCAGAGAGGTCCCCAGCAGTGGGGAAAGGTGATCGTGGCACAATCTCTTCTTAGAACCAAAAATACTGACACTTAGGATAATCAAGAATGAAAGCATTGCCTTCATTTCTGTTTCCATGATGCCTGCAGAGACTATCTGGTCACCTTCTTGAGAGGAAGCTTGATTCAGGAAGGCTGCCCTGATGAAAAGGAACCAAGAAAGACAGATAGCCACCCACAAAGCTAACAGCCTCAGGGGGTTGTTTTGCTGTTTGCTTTAGTTCACTGGCTTAGAAGGGTCAGCAACCCTCATCCTGAGGACTCTGTTAGTGAAGTAGCTTTGAGCAAAACGTATAATTAACCTTGGAACTCGCTGTAGCAGGATATCATTGAGGAAGCATATGAAAAAGATTGTAGTTTTTTTAAAAAGGAGCGTATATAAGGCAACTCTAAGGACACAAATATCAGTGTTTTTACTACAGAGAATTCACTGGTTACAGCCACCAAACACTGTGCTTCTGGGAATCAAGAATAAGCAAAACCAGGAACTAATAACAAATTCTTCACTCACTAAATGGTAAGTGAATAAAATGGGCAAAACCAGTAAGATGAATCCAGACTGCTCAGAGTATTCAGAAAGTGCCATTCACAGAGGCAGGAATAGAAACCACAGTTGGTGAATGGACACTTGACCTCTTCCATCATGTCAAATTTTGTGTCCAGCTCTTTCCTTCACATTCACTTACTTTCTAGCTCCCATGTGATGGCCTTTCACAACCTTAGAACGATGAACCAAATGTACATAAATCCAGGCTGACCACAAAGATCTAACATGCAAGTTGAAAGCCATATTCATCCAGATAAGATTTTAAAGGATCAGGAACCAACTGAAAACATTCTGTTTTACTGTGCAGGAGACTCACATGGCCTCTGCTAAGAAGGACCCCACTGACAAACCTGCCTGCGAATGGCATCCTTTCAGTGGCTTCTATCTATCAAACCTAGAAAAACTGTAAAATGTTTTAAAGAGGGACAGGGCAGCAGGCAGGAGCCATGAGATACTTGGAATGCACTGACATTTGGAGTACTTTGAAGCAGTAAGACTCACAACTCTCCCTCAGCAGAGGGAAGGTCTGAGATGTGCAGGGCGTGCTGAACCATCAGCGTTCTGGCAGTGAGTGTGTGGAAAGGATCTCTGCAGACAGCATGCCACAAATTCTCCCATTTTGCTACCATTAGTATAAGAATAATCAAGAAAACACATCTTTAGCACTACTGAATCAACTTATCAGAGAGGTAGAAATTGTACATCGTTAGAAAACTACTGTTATGTAACTGACTACCTGTTATGCACAGGGCTCTGTCCTCATCTTGGATCCCTTTACATGTATCAATCCATTCCAGCTTTGAACAAGTACGCCCTTAGATTTGATCCAAAGGATGTTNAAGAAAAAAAAAAAGTAATTTTGCCTTTAACTCTTCTCAATTCAAAGCCAAAATGTCATTGTGTGTAGTGGTGTGGAAAAACCCCAAACCTTAACAAAAGCCCCTACAGCCCCATGAAACACAGAAAGGGAAACTATGCTGTGAGTTCTGACATTAATAGAAACACAAATGGATTGATTCTGGAGAATTTATTGAATAAAATTTAGTTAGGGTCCTTTTGTTTTGTTTTGTTTGAACGATTGCACACCACTTAATTTTTATGAGCTTGATTATGCCTTTAAGGCACATTCCAGCAGAGGGCTGAGGTGAAAAAGCCTCTCCAGGGAGGATGCAGCAGAAGGAAAAGCCTCTGGGATGTGCAGTAGTTCAGCTAATCCTTTCTAGGCATGTGTTCAGCATTACCTACTTGCAGCTTTTGCACTTCCCAGTGAAAAAGCAAATTGTGAGCCAGTGGCTAGGAAGTTTCTGCCTCCATCAGCCCACTGTGCCCAGCTATGAGAGGAGGCTGATCTAAATCCCCCATCAAGCCTAACATCTGCTGGCTTTTTTGTGAACAAGTTATTATACTTAGGGACCCAGTCTCATCACCAAACCCTGGCACTTCGCAGGAAGGATGGATGTTATGTACCTCCTGTAATGCATGGCAGCCAATGCTGGCAAGTTCATAAAACCTCTACATTCCTCACTCTGGAGAATGTATTAGGACTTAAAACATAGAAAATGTTTAACTCAGACCTGAGAATGAACTGGTCCTCTCACCTGTCCAAGAGACCAAGTGATAACTAACACTGAGGGTCTTCACCTACCAACTAAGAGGACTGTTCACTTCCTCAGCACTACAAGCTTTTAGCAACTGGAAAGAAAACAC
Organism: Irena cyanogastra; assembly: GCA_013397155.1. Classification (NCBI taxonomy): domain Eukaryota; kingdom Metazoa; phylum Chordata; class Aves; order Passeriformes; family Irenidae; genus Irena; species Irena cyanogastra. The sequence goes on along the minus strand of VWZV01002857.1, from coordinate 427,395 downwards.
ACTAGGAATGGCATAAAACATTGTTCATAGTGTTTGAGATCCTTGAAAAAACTTCAAAGCAAATTCCACCAGGTGCTAAAACAGTTGCAGTTCCTCAAATGCAGCTTCCTTCCCTTTAACGCTCTTGCATATTGAAATGTACATGCATGTTTCCAGCAATTCAAGTCCTTGCTTTAATCCATGAATGCAAAAGCATTTCCTTCAGACTCACTTCAAGAAAGAATTCTGGAGTCCTAAAATGCAGTGTGCACCACCTGGTCTTCCCAGGGCCTGCCATCATATTCCTGCAGCAAACAACCAGGTCTGTGCAGCAGCTACCATGCCAGCCCTTCTGGGGAGAGGCGCTGGTCCTGCTTCCTGAGAGGTGCCACAAGCCACAGCCAGTCTCTGGAGTGGTTCAGGTGTCAGCTCAGCTTCTGCAGAGCAGCTCCCTTAGCTGCCAAAGGCTGCCTGACCCTCTGTTTAGGGCACAGCTCCCTGAGGTGACCATGCAGAGCTGGTGGTACAAGGGCAGCAGAGGGACACACCTACTGCTTGTGTTCTGGACTGCTCCAGCTGAGCTGCCCACACCCTCCCTTGCCTCTTGCCGCTGTGTGTGGGGCATTCAGTCCGTGTTTTCCTTCCTTCTGCCCACATCTTCCCTCTACTTTGTATCCCAGCCAAACACTGTATTACAAGGAGTGTTTGCAAAGGTAAAAAAAGTCAACCTGGACAGATCAGTGGGGAAATTCAAGCTGAATTTAGAAACAAGCTCACAATGAATGAGAAATGCCCATATTTACTGCTAATTCCCACAAATCCTTTCCTGTCCTGCCGATGGGGATGGGCAGACCCCCGTGTCCCAGCGCCCTGGTGGGAATCTGTCCCCATGGTCCCCAGCAGAGCCGTGTGCAGTGTCACAGCGCTGCCACCCAGGAGGGCTCCTCCAAGGTGAGGGATAAAGGAACAGCAGGACTGAAACTGTGGCTAATGTGGCACGAGGTTCCCTCGGCACGACGTGCCCCAGCTAATGAACGTGCTGCCCCAAGTGCAAACAAGCCAGGAAAGGTTCTGTTTTCAAAGCAAATGGATTGCACTTCAATGGAGATTCTTTTTCCCCCTAAAAAGTTTTAATATACACACTAAATTAAGCTTGAGAAAAGGGGACATTTCATCTTTAATCTATTTACTTCTGAATATTTAACATACAATTCTGGCACCAATCACCAGATTTAACTGGAAAATTACTCACTAATCTGTTTGCTTATTTGGAATAATTGGGTAGGCTGCCAGGGAAGAGGATTTCCTACCCTGTTTAATATCTCAGTTAGTAGTCCAATTTCAGCTTGGCGGCATAATTACTCTGACAGAGCTGTAGCCACAGGGCCTGTGAGTGGGGCTGCTTTTTAAACCGTAAATTATGGAGGATTAGCATTTATGAATTTTAAATCAGGGCTGTGGTAGGAGACACTAAAGCTGCTTAGAGCTTGCAAACCACTGCATTCAATCACCAGTCATTAACACATTCCTTCCCAGGACTTTCTGCAATCACATTTAATCAAAAGGTATTTTCTCATTTGCTTTAAAATATTGCGGCTCTGTGTCTCCAGTGTAGCACCAGGGATAGGGAGATGCACCTTCCAGGCAAAAAAGCACCACAATTGAATTTGACCCTGGTTTACTCCCACGTAAGATGTTAAAGGGGCTATCTCCTCTGCTCGAGCCCTACCATTTCTTCTACCAGATGGATGACACGTGGTTCGATCCCCACTAAAACAATTAGAAAAATTAAAAACTTGAAAATCAGAGCAGCAACGTGGCTGATAGGCAGAGATCTGAACTCTGCCGTCCCCGTAGCTCGGGAGCTTTGGCTTGTGAGCTCTCCACTGTTGTGTTTGCCTGTCAGGCTCACGATGAATCATTATGGGGTAAATCCTCCCTTTGATGTAGGCATGTAACTTCTTTTAAGGCCAATGAGAGTTATGTACATGCACTGAGGGCAGAATGTTTCATGCCCTGAAGAAGTCTTAGGGAAAAAACCTGCCAAAAATCACACTGCTTTGAACTTCGAAGTTGCTGCACTTGGGAGTCTAAAGAGCTCTGAAGCCTTAAGACATGCATCCAAATGCAAATGTTGAGCCCTTCTTACTCCTAACATGTTCTTCTCTCCCTCTGTGAGCCTGCAGTTCAGCAAGGGGTTTGAGTTAGTCCTTCACATGACCCTTTCCAAGACCGAACATGGGAAATCTATGATTTTTACACAGAAAGTTTTCATATATTAAATTATGTCTCTATATGTTAATAAAAATTCATAGATACAGAGAGCCTCCTACCACACAACAGAAGACGAGTGAGAGTTACATGCAATAAAATAAGAAAAGGGAAAAAATGTTGCAAACTGGACAGAGCAAAACTTGATCCAGCACCTGTCACTAAAACTTGATGAAAACACAGTTTAAAAGGGAGCCTAAATCAACTCCTCCCAGAGTATCCCCGTGCAATTAGCCCAGAAACTCAGAAGAGCTCTGTGCTCTCAAAGTCACCTTTGGGAAGGGGCAGACGGGATTCCCGGGATTGCTCAGCCATGGGGATTTGTGCATCCTCCTGAGAGTCACTCAGCATTGACCTCTGACACAAGCAGGATCCCAGCTGATGATGCACTACGCTGCAATCAACAGCGCTATTCACTGAAGCAAGCAGATGATTTAAGATTCCCAAACCTCATTGAAAGTCGCTGGAAATTAGGCACTTTGAAAAGTCGACACTTTTGAAAATGCCTTTTAATCTCCTAAATTACTCACGCTTTTGAAAACTTTACTCATGCTAAGTACTTTGGGGGCCTCAGTCAGTGAAAGCTAAACTGAAAGACGCTATGGAAGGAGCATTTATACAGAGCCCTGCTCAGCCCTTATCTCTCCTCTATCCTCCTGGCAACAATAGACAGAAGGAAAAGGGAGCTCTTGGCAGCACCAGCCCTGTGCCAAGAATTAGTCTGACAGAGTGGCAGCTCCCCAGACCCTACTAAGGCTACTCAGACAGATGGATTTTTTTTCCCTACTGCACCCTGAGTAAGCTTTTTCTAGCTGACCTCCTTCCTCTGAAGGCTGAGTGGTGCCACCACTTCTCCCCAAACTGCAAGAAACATGCAGCCTTTGCTGCCACAGGAAGAACAACTTGACCACTCCTTGAATGGTGCAAACTGTCCATGTCTCAGGAACCATCTCCATGAATTGCTCCTCCTTCTAACCTCTCTTTGCCGCCACATGGCAGAAAAGCATTTCCTAGTTCTGTTTTCTGATTGCACCACAGCATTCTCACAGGTTATTTTGTGTGCTCTCTGTGTGTACACATACAACAAACACAACACATACAACAAATGTTCTGAGATCAGGGGAGAAGCAGCAGCATCTGTTCAGCACTCAGAGTCTGAGAGGTGCTTCTGCGTAGTTTTTGCCCCTTTGAGGAGCAGTTAAGGGCAAGGAATGAGCACGCACAGGTGAGCAGAATGAAATCCTCCCCAGATTATAAATATGAGGCTTATTAAGTGCTGCTTGTCTAGATCATGAATTGAGATTTCAGGAGGTGGCAAGGCCTTGATGTGGAGCTGTGTCTGAGCCTAGTGTGTGTCAGGACTCACCTGGTCCCTAACAGACCCGAGCAGTGCCCAGCCTCTGAGGGCTATTCTGTGCCTGAGCCCAGAGTTCAGTGACCCACCCGCACCTCATCTAAAACACCTCTTCAAACACACTCATCCCTGTCATCTGTCACACTGTGGGAGGAGACAGAGGCACATTACAAGGAACTGGGGAAAAAAAGCCATTTCAGTCGCTGTGCATTGTTTGGAAAAGCACCAAACAGCAGGACATTCCCCAAAGGGCTGTTCGAGTTAGCTTTGGGAGCATTGCTGTGATCTCTGCAGAGACAGCGTAAGGGCTACAAGGGAGGCCAGATTCAAAACCCTGACAATCAAAGGCTGAGGGAAAAAACCCAAACGATTTAGACTCAACTCCTACACAGCATCTCTAAGAAGCTTCAATCCCTCAGCACTTGGGCAAAGAGCTAGGGCACTTTCTTATTCCCCTCTGTACCATGCAATTGCCTTGAAATGTTGGCTGCAGCCAGAAGTTACATTTTAGTCCCCATAAATCAAAGAAAGTGGAATATCCTCTATATTTAATGTCTACATTTCTTATCCCACAAGGTTTTTCTCTATGGCCCTGAAAGTACCTCAAAACTTGCAAAAGGAGAAAAAACTTCTTCTCCCAAGGCAAGGGACAGGGGGAGAAGTTACACCACATATATATATATATATATATATATATATATACACACACACGTACACACACACACAAGTGACTGATAAAACTTTGACTTGGAAATCTCTCTTCAGTAGGCTTAATATGCTTCCTCTGCTTGAGAAATGTATAATGTATGAAGCAATCCTGCCTGCCTCCTCCTCAAAGCCACCTGAACAATCTCCTTTCATTGGCCATGGGGCTTTACAAGCAGCTCCTCTCTACAACCAGGTGGCTCATCATATGGCCTCACTTTCCTGCCACTGCAGACAGAAGCATTTTAGACCTTTTATAACTTTACTTCTAAAAGGCTAATTGCTGGCAAACAGAGCCACCCCAATTTCCTCTGCCACAGGAAAGGATCCACTATTGTTCTGAGTCCCTTTCAATACTGTAACAAGACTAGATCCTCCTCACCTTAATCAAGAAAAATGTCAGTGAGATGCTGTGGACAAGAAAGCCCCTAAAATAATTAGGAGCTGCATTTGCTCTTAGCTAGTTATACTGAGTATGGTATCAGTAGCAAAACTGCCAAAATCCTCCAGCATGCATTGTTTAGTTGTGAAGGGAAAGATGGACAGTAAATAATTTGGTGATTGCCACTAGAAACTCAATGTTCTTTTTCCTGAAGGAAAAATAAAAGGCTGCTGCATGAAGACTGGAAGTATGAGCTGCATAGAGTACAATACTCCACAGGCTCCACACTTCAGTTTTGCAGGCTGTAGCCTTTTGGCACAAGCAAGAAGGGAGATGAGGTCTCATGCTGCTGCTCTGAGGGAGGAAGAGTCGGTTTAGGTCATCTCACTCATCGAGAGCAGCAGGCCTTGGTGGCCATGGAAGAGAGGTTGGAACATCTGCAGGGTTCCAAACACAGAATCATTCAGAGCACTTTATTGCCAGCAGCTCTACAGATCACAGTGCACTGGCCCCTCAAGTCCTGCTTTGTGATGCTGTGAAACCAAGTATTTCCCATTGGTTTTTATCACAATTTTGGTCTCAGGGCACATGATAAAATTGCTGTCTCAAAATGATGCTCAATACTTCGCCGTAACCTTTCAGGTCATGTGTGAATTTCTTTACTTCTATGAAGCCATGAGCCTGATGAATGCCAGCTAAGACTATTTTCATTATCGTTAAGGGGATAGCTAACGAGTCAAAGCACATAAGCCATTTCTCATGTATAGCTTGATATACCTGCATACTGTAAGAGAGCATAATCCCATAAAACCCAGGTTTCAAAATATTTCTCTCATTAGGAAACACATGGGACTCATCACTGAGAAATACACTGGTCAGGATTGTAGCTCTGCAGAAATTCTGTGGGACAGGAGATCAACAAGCATGCCACCTAATCACACCCTGGGCAGCAAAAGCCTCAGCACTGTCCTACAAGCGCTGGAGTCACAGAGAAGTTTTACAGTGGTTTGACTGTGCCTGTTGCACGACAGAAAAGGAAGGACAAATTTGATGTGAATCCTGGGAGGACAGCCAAGGGTAGAACGAGACCATCCAGATACCACTGCACAGAGTCACATCTCATATGTGCCTTACTGAAATGTTCAAACTCTTCAGGACACCTTGGGACTGCTGCAAGTGGTTTAATGCTTCCCTCTGCTTCCTGGTTTAACCTGGGGAGAAGCTACTGAGGCAGGGAGAAAGGGCATCAGCTCAGAGAATCTCACACAGGGAGATGCTGCAGTAAAAGTCTTTGAGCTACATTTTCTATAAAGGGCTTAGTGCATATATTTAGGACATTGGACTTTGCAAGAAATTCACAAGTTTTTAATATGCTCAGATGGAAAAAACACTTCAGCTGGAAAAACAATATCTCCCTCATGTACCTCCTTGTCTATAACAGACAATTTCTCCCACAGGCAAGCTGAGAGAACTAAAAGGTCTTTTTTCCCTTGCCAATGTCTGCCAGATGGTACCAACCCAGACACTCCTAGGCTCTGGAAATACACTACAGAAGGAACTGTTCCCATGGGAAGGGGAGTGTAGAGAATGCAAATAAGGTCCTCTGGAGGGGTCCCACTCCAGCATCGGTCCTTGAGCATCAGAAGCAGGCAGGACACTTTCCGCTCTTCCTAAATATTCTGCTGTTAGTAAGAACATCTACATTGCAAAACTCAAAAAATCCTCCCTTAATCTTCCACCCTTCAAAACAGATGAACTTTTAAGTTTTTGGTTTTTTTTGGTTTTTTTTTGGAAGTTTTTTAAGGCTTCTAGATTGCAGATTAAGACTGATTTATCACACCAAAAGGATCCTGAGTCAGATCCACAGCTGGCATGACTGACTTCAGTGCAGTAGACTGATTTCTACTGCCTGAGGATCTGCTCTTCCACAGTTAGTGACATCTCAATTTCCTTTTTAATAAGCAACAGGCCTTGTTATAATGGGATATATGGAAGGAGAGATGTAGAAGCTTATAATGTGAAAATTGATTATCATGTACTTCAGACTATTTCCTGCTGTGCCCTTTGTTTTGGTATGCGTGTTTCATTTCATTACTCCGAGCTGTTCACCATCTCTGAACTACACTATGAAATACATTAATTATCTCATTATCTTTGGGGCAAAACCTTCAGTCCTTCTTAAAAACCATATTCACTCAAAACCTTCTTCGGGTTCATTAGGGATTCCGAGTGTGATGAGAGAGAACAGGACTGCAGATACATCACAGCACACACCAGATAAGATTTTGGTTCTGTTGGCTTTTTTTTTTTTGGTCACTTAAAATAAAAAAAAAAACCCAAAACCACAGATGAGTGTAGGTTTTCCTTTTGTCTAAAAAGGTTCAAAATGAAATTGCTCTCGAGTTCCAATTCATGTGGCAGTGTGAACCCATAAGAACTTTTCAAGGCTTAGCAATAAACTTCCAAAGTAGAGGAAAAGAGAAGGGAAATGACAGGTAACTTTACTAATAGCCCTACCACAAGGTGCCACAGAAATATGGCAATGTCAGCATCCTGAATTAGCCACTATATCAGATAAAAATAATATAATACTTTTATTTTCATAAATAAATCTTAATTAAGAAAATGTCTTCTCAAAGCATAAAGTAGGGGAAGGCGGAAAAAAAATCTCCACAAAAACCTGTGTCACACACTCTCACACTTTGAATTTAGGACCAGGCTGGGGTCATTTTGTAAAGAAAATAATGTTCCAGGCCCATCACAATTTGTGAAAGTCAGGTTAGAGTAAAAGCAAAATTCCCCACCGTCCTCACAAGATTTCTGGCCCTGTTCTTCTGTGACTATGCTAGAACGGGTGATGGATGGGAGGCTGCCCCTTTCTAGAGTCCTTGCTGTGTTTTGTGATAACTCATTATATTTCTTTCTTTACAAATAGCCCCATTAACGCTCCAGAATTGAAGAGAATCATAAAGCTTGAAACATCCCACTCCCATTCCAGTGAAGCTGGAGGTATTGTTTCATGAATTACAGAGCTGCCAAAACCTGATTTATCCAAGCGAAGCCTTCAAAGCCGAGTCACAGACATTTATTTATTTATTTATTTGGGATTGTAAAAGAAAATACTTTGTACTGAGATAAGGATGATATAACATAGCTACAGCTTTATTTAAATTGAATTACGTCTCTTTTATATTTCTTCAACAATATGGTTGATGGAAGTGTTTTAGTCCTTGTTTTTTTGGGGCTGAACTAAAAACCTTATTAAACCATTTATAGAAAATTTACAAAACATAAGAGAGTCAAGCTCTTTCAAAGTCTCTGTGGCCTCAAAACCTTATATATTCTGAGATTAGATGTCACTCGTAGCCAGATGATTCTAAACAAGACTACTATAATCCTCTCTGTTATGGAGATATTTATTTTTGTCTGAAAAACTTCAAAGCAGGCTGTGACAGATAATCAAAATCAAAATTTGCATTCCAATGAGAATTTCTTTTTAATAAAGAATAATAATTCTCACAGTTCCTCTGTGAAAGAGAACTGAGCTCACTTACTTCACATTTAGGGGGTTTGGGGCTTGGGTTTTTTGTTTGTTTTTTTTTAAATATCACCCATTTGTCATTATTCAGTAAAGTTTTTGCAACTTTTGAGAAGAAATGCTGCAGCAAGTCAAGAAATACAGTAATGAAATCCAGACATTGCATTTTTCTTCAGAATATTTCCTCAGAATGAACTAAACAGCCAGGGATCACCATCAAGACATCGTCCTGCAGCTGCCTTCCTGGGTGAATACTGTACAAGGATTTTCCCAGGCAGCTGAATCCAGCTTCCAAAGGAAGCTGAGAATGCCTGGGAAGGGAATGAACCTGCTTTTCCTTGTGTGCATGCTTTCTTGGACGTTTCTATGTTTCCTTTTTGCATTGGTAGTGGCAGTGGGGAGCTCTGTCTGAGGAGCAGGATCTCAGCATGGCAAACCCTGCATTGCACCAAAACATCTGATTCTTTAAAGACATCTGGAGCGTCTCCTCAGGGGCAGCTGAAGACACCTTGCATCCTTACAGACTGGATGTGCTCAGCCAGGGCTGGCAGCTCACCTGGAGGTGCTACAACAGTGATATTGTCCTATCTTCCCCATCCTCTCTGGTAACTTTTGGGAAGGAGAGACATTTGGCAGCAAATGCAGTGCAATCCCTGAGAGCAGAGACCACCGCTGGCTGGCTCTTTATAGGGGCTGCCCACTGTTAGGGAAAGGTGCTTTTCCATTTCCAAGTAAAGCACCGGCCTGGCCTGAACCTTGCTGTAGCACAGACCTCTTTGTCCTCTCAGAGTACTGCTGTTTCCTTCCTTTCAATATAATTAACAGAAAATGAAATACCCAGAGCCAATGATAACACTTCAGTCTGTTCATAGAACTATACTGGAGCTTCTAGATTCCCAGCTTCTACCAGTGATGCTGAAATGGTGATGCCACTCTCCTTTCTGGTGCAAACGCCCTCTAATGCCACTTCAGGAGTCCTTCTCTCCTCCCAGGGACACATTCAGGTAAAAATGTCTGCATGTCTCACAGGCAGGACTGCTGAGATTTGCAGACTCAATTTGCAAACCCTAAATCATCAGTTTCTTCAGTTACTTATTTACAGCACAAGTTAGTTCTTCTTTACAAAGAGTTTCCTGTGTGGAAGTCAAGGCCAGCTGCAGCAGGAAGAGTGAAAAGCAGCACGGCAAGCAAGGGTGGTCCAGCAAACCTACAACACTTCGGCTGAGAGCTCCGGAAAGGGCCGCACAGAAACGCCCCTCATAGAAATAACCTCGGGCTCCCACTTACTGTCACCGGGGCTTTGTGTCAGAGCAACCCACTTCATCCCCTGGGAAATGAAAGGCAGAGCAGGACAAGGTGCCAAGAAACTAGGTTCTGTCTGGTGGGACTTTCTGAAGAAGCAGAACAGCTATTTGCATTTGTTTGGCGTAAGCCAGAGAAGAGCATTTGCCAGCCCAAAGTGGCCATGCAACCCCTGGCTGAAAAAGGGCATTTTCTGACAGGGGCCTGGACAGCAATCTCTGCTCTCAACACCTCTCCCCATAGCAGGCTTGTGTAGTCCCCTGGATGCAAAGCTGATTTTGCACCTCCTTTGTTATGTAAATGAGATACTAAAACACTTCTCAGATCCTCTAAGGCAAAAGGGCTGCCTGTAAACTGCAAAATCTCACTTCTGTATGTCAGCTGCTCCATCCAATCCCTTTCCAATTTGCTGGGATTTACTTCTACACTTCCTTTTCAGGCAATGCATCCTGGCCCACATAGGTTTTCATTCACTGTTCCACAATTGCTTTGTTCACACCTCTATTTATTCATTAATTGTTTTATTAGCGGTCAGCACTGTGTTAAAACACATATGAAGGAAACCTCTAAAAAAAAAAACTGACTGCACATTACATGGACTGCTTTGATATTCTGATCTCACCCTGTTTAAGCACAGTTCTTGAAAATGAAGGACAGTGGTGTAAATCTATCTCAGTTAAATGCTAGCTTTGCTCATTTAATGATGCAATGGGCACACTTGGCTGTATTCACTAAAATCTTGTTTGATACCAATTAAGCCTTAAAAAAATCCATTAATAGTCTGAATGTCTCTCAAACTCACTTTTCAATTTATTTTGAAAAGATTCAAAGTTGGATAAAACAGAAAAAATCTGCCAAAGATTCAGTGAAAAGGGGCTGATTTGGAAAAGATGGTAGTTTTAGTAATGATAAACCTCTGCATACCTTTAAAGTACAGCTCTAAATCTGTCTCTATCCTCTTTACATCTTTAACTTTATCCTATGTAATGCACTAAGCACAATTTTCTTCTTGGAACTATCTCTTATAATTGAAACTTTCTTCAAGGCTACTGAGGAAGAATAGTCAAGACTCCAAAATGTGAATTTTTTTCCTTGGATACACCATCTCCATTTCAGATCTTCCATCTGGGGCCTATTCAGTATCAGCCTTCATTTTGATGGGAATGCATAGCCAAGATATTTAGAAGATCAGAAAAAGAAAGAATATTTCCTCTTCCACCTTGCAATCACACTACATCATAGATCATCAAGCTTTTATTCCATACCTTGCTGAGACATCATTTTTGAGGCCATTTATTCCTTTGGTAGGAAGGCTTGCTTTCATTTTTGTCTTTTTACGACAAAACAGAAAGATTGTGATACCGAGACCCAGCGCCTGCAGCCTGCCTTGGTTTATTTTAAGGTTTTTGGGTTTTGTTTCTGAAACTCCCACAGGTCCTAATTCCTGCTGAATAAGAGCATGCTTACATCTCACTTGCACAAGTACACCACAAGATTGGCTTGAAAAAACAACACAGGCTGAAGCAGAGAGTATTTTTGCTGAGGGCTGACAGAGCGCACCCTTGGGACAGCAGGACCCTGGTGGCCAATGTGACAAACATCGAGCAGAGCAACAACCACTTTTGGGGAGCTGCCCTGACAAAGCTTCAAGTGGCACCAGGGTACCTATTATGGCTGCTCCTCTATTTCTAAGCAAAATTATATCAAACACACAGAAAAGACAGCCAGTAATGAGAAACTTGCAGCTGTTCTCGAAGAAAGACTTTTTTTTTATTGTACCCCAATCCAAAATACTTTAAACCAGTTTTATCAATAGCGATAAATCAGTACGATGATATGATGTCTCTTTAATCTTTTCTAAAACAAAATTTTTTGAACTTTTGAGCATGGCCTTCCCAAATGGGTTAGGTCTTCTAAGACAGCATCAAACCTTCTTTTCCTTGCTTCCCATGTCAGCCCGAATCCCAATAGTTATGAAGCATAAAAAAAGTTCAAAGTAAAATATAAATTACCATCCCCTTCAAACACAAGTAGAAGTCTTATTAAGTCTCTAGTGCTTGAATCACGTCCCATGTCTGTTCTTTAGACCTTTCTTCCTTTGTGAGGCATAAATGGACACATCTTATTGATTTTCTTTCAACCTGGATCACCTCGATTGCTGTGAATATGGCAGACAAATCCAACTCATTCTCCCGCAGGGAACGAGGAAGAATGCAGACGAGAAGCAGGGGAAAGTCTTCTCACAGTGGGATACCAGGAGTCATTACGCAAAAAAACCAAGTCTAACTGCTTGTAATTCCAAGACCTTTTTCTTTTCAGCTCCTTCAAAAAAAATTTTTTTTTTTTTTTAATGCTGAGAGCTCTTTCTTAAATTTTTTATGAATATCATTTTGGCTACTGTATCAATTTCTGAGGGTGTTTTTGTTTAAAAAGAGGAGTATCAAATAGGCCAGCAGCGGCTGCAAACCCTGATAAATACGTATAGTTAATGATGAGTGACTGTAAACAGACACTGGTCAGAAAGAGAAAGTCAGAATCAGAGAAAGCATTGTTTGAAGCTTGACAAAAAAGCTAGTTAAAACTTTTTCCTTCTAACTTGGCTCCACTTTGTATTTTTTTTTTTTTTATCATTTATAGACTTACTTTTCTAAGGACAATTGTATGAAATGAAAGGAAGTGTAAAAGTAGAAAGATTTCTGTGCCTTACACCAAACCACTTACTGTACATGAAAAAGGGATTTACTGAATCAATTTAGTTGTGTAGGGTTTTTTTAAATCAAGTGAATGATTTCAGTGAAGTGGAAAAAGGTGGCAAGAATGTGCAGCAACCCAAGCTTTGCTTCTAAAAGCAACAAAAAAGACACAATTGAAATGCAGTGGGACCTCTGTGGATGAATTAGACAGACTGTGTACAGACACTTTGCAGTGACAATCTGCTTCTGAAAGGGATATATTAAGTGCTAACTGCACTGAGGACGTAAATTGAAGACACGATATCTAAGGACTAATTTCAAAGCACTTCTCCTTGTTAAATGAATTGCTGAAAGAGCAGGGTTTAAAACACTTTGTTTTGTGTTAAAGGATTTGAGCTACACCTATCAGCAGAGTGCACCAGCAAACCAGTGCTAACATTATAAACCCACCACCTTCTGATTACCATCCCCTCCTAATACCATCGCAGCTGTAATGAGTTCAGTTTCTCCAGTGGTTCTCAACACCCCCTGCAAAGTTCTCTGCCCCAGCCTTCAGCCTCCACCATATAAAATTCATGTCACTTTTATAGTGTGAGTGGAAAGTTCTAGGTCATTAGTTTAACCACATAAAATTTTAGAAAACAAGATTGTCAGCAGCAGGCTCTTAATGCTTTTTAATTACTCCTTTAGATATCAGTAAGTGTATTTTCAGTAATTTAAAATGAGTTTTGAACAACGTAAAATGGAAGATGCAGAAGAAATTGAAACTTCCTTGACAGACAGATTTTATATTGGCCTCAAATTACATCATTTCAGAAAGTAATTCTGAAATCCTTATGGATAGGGCTTGGAGGATATCTCAGAATAATACTTCCCACAAATATCCACCCAAGTACATGATGCTGCTAGTCAGAATTCTTCCAGCAGGCTAGCACTAAGCCCTGCATCACCTTGTGCTCTCCCTTTCTGTGAAGGCTCAATATAGTCACTGATCAGAAGGTCCACAGGAGCACTGAGGGCAGACAAAACACCCCAAACAGCACGTGCAAATATTTCTGTGACAAGACACCAGGCTGCTCATAGCACAGCACTTAAAAAAAAAAAAACAAACCAAAAAAACAATGAAACAGGAGATATGTATGAAGAACAGGAAAGGTGTAGCTAGGCAGGAAGCCACGTCTTCAGGATTCACAAAAATACCAAAACGAATCTCAAGAACCAAAATTGATTCTCTAGGAGCCAAATGACCAGAGTCTGAGGTCAAAATAGTATTTTTAGCAGGAAGTTGGCATCCTTTCTAATAGCCCAGGAGACAGTGCACTGCTCAGACGTGTAGAGGCACAGTCAGGCTTTCTTTCACCTCAGACTTCTCGTATAACCTTGAACACATCCTTTATCTCCTCAGTACATCATTTCCTCTAAGTACACATGAATATTGTAGGGCGTTATTCAAATATCGCAGTAGTGGGAATTATACAATAATCTAATAGAGTAATTTCAAGATTGGCTGTTCAGAAGAATTTAGGCATATTCCCCCTGTTTTAATTTTTAATAGAGACAGTAAAAGCAATGCATACAACTTGTAAGATCCAGCTACAGCACCTGGTAAAAGAATCCAGATGTTCTCACTTCCAAGAGCATCATTAAGCATGAGGCTGATGTGAAATATTTATAATGAAGGTGAATCATAGCCCACAGAGGAGGAATCTAGGGCTGTATCTTCTACTAGCATCAAGCACAAAAATGCAAATACACTGAACAAATACTGCATTAACTTTCAAATCACACGTTCCATGTCTTACAAAGTAAGACACAATATAGTCCTGATGCAGGTGACAGATGGTAGCAGGAGACCACCAGTTTGGAACAAAGTGTAAAAAATCAGATTTTGAGGGAAACACACCCAACAGCCCTGGATGTAGGAGCTCATGGCTGTGAGTGACCCCCTGGGCCATGGAGTACCCCTTTCCGTCTCACAGCAATGGATAGGATGAAAATCCTTTCTCAAATGTATTGGTTTCATCTTAAAATTGCTGCAGTTATTTGTGGCAGTCAATCTCACTAAGGCTGTTCTGAGGATTAAAAATAATCTTATTTACAGGCCATTTTATTCATACCCATTCATTCCTGTGCCAGCATTGACCTTTAACTTAAACTGCTCTCATCAGCTCCCAGCTTTTGTCCTACAACAAAACAAAACAAGGCATATGGTCTCCTTTTAAAGATTAGGCTCTCCCTGCATTACTTCCAAACCCAATCAGCCCTTAAACATAGGAAGACACAACTGTTTTGTTGCTCCATGTCTTACAAGATTATTCAATACTTTCTTAATCTCTGCTGGCAAGACTTCCCCTTATGCAACAAAGAGCCATTTCAACCGCTTCCACTGCCCTGTCATGTTGACAGTTCTTAACCATTGACATATCTGTCTCTCATTTCCAGCCCATGAGCTGACAGCAGAAATATTATGAGCATAATGATAAACATCTTAGTGCAGGTAGCACTGCAAGGCAGAGAACATAGAGGTGCTGACTGCCTCCCAATACTGCATTTGGCTGACTTACTTCCTAAACCATTCAACAAGCTGAAATACCATCACATCCACATTATCCAAGTCTTTCAACTTCTCTTGAAGAACAGTAATCCACAGTTTCTGCTGCCCCAGTGAAGCATAACACTCAGAAGCATTTTTGTGAGAAAAGTTAACACTGTACATGATTCATAAACCTTCCATAATTAAAAATAAGAGACCAATGTCTTCACCCTTCACAGGTAGATCTAAGAGGTACATCTGTCCAAGAGTAGAAGTCTATATAAAAGACTGAGTTGTTTATCATGGTTTCATCATCCATACTTAAAAGACAGCACTAGTTTAAAAGATGGACCAATTACTTCTATAAACATATATCATAAAGCATGTGACCTCAGAAGGAAGAAAATCCATAAAACCACCCACATACCCATCAGCACGTTCATGAAAAGGAACCAAAAGAAGGTCACCTATAAGTTCTGAAAGATGTTTAAGACTGTCTTCATCCTAAAAAAAATGCTTAGGAACTGGGACTAGACTTTAGCATCAGGTCAAAGTTTGATATCCTCCATTTTAAAAAGTGTCTACAACCAAGCATGATGGTAATTGTGGAGTCCCAGTACCATTAAGGCTGGAAAAGACCTCTGAGACCATCAAGTCCAACCATTAGCCTAACTGCCAGGTCTACCACTAAACCATATCTACCACTAAACCATACCTACCACTAAACCCTGTCCTTAAGCCCCACATCTACCTGTTTTTTCGAAGGCTTTCATGGTGTCTGTACCACCTCCCTGGGTACCTGCTCCAATGCTTGACCACCCTTTCAGTGAAGAAATTTTTTCTAATATCCAATCGAAGCTTTCCCTGGCACAACATGAGGCTCTTTCCTCTTGTCCTATTGCTTGTTTGGAGGAGGAGAAGACCAAACCCACTTGTCTACAATCTCCTCTCAGGAAGGTGTAGAGAGTAATAAGGTCTCCCCTGACCCTCCTTTTCTCAAGGCTAAATAAACCCAGGTCCTCCAGCTGCTCCTTGTACAACTTGTGCTTCAGACCCTTCACCCTTCAACTACTCTATTCATGGTAAATACATAGTCAGCTGCTTTGTTAAATGAACTGTAAGTCTGAATAAAAGAGGAACTTCAGCTTCCTTTTTTAATGTTAGCTGTAATTTAAGAACTTAAAATGGACACTGCACTGAAAAATCTAGAAACTGTTTAAAGCATGCTATCAGATATACTTGTTTAATTTCTTTAAACAAGCCACATTTAAAAAACGTGCTCTTGGTCAGCTGCAAAGTAGAAGTGTTGTTTAGCATGGAGGTTGGTATTGAAGAAACCTAGGAGACCAAGAAGATTGGATAGGTAGAGAACCAGAACCCAGCTTTTTTCGTCATAACAGAGATGCACTGTAAGCAGAAATATAGCTCTGCTCTTTGGCATCACTTTTGATATCTCTTTTTAGACTCTTTAGCAGCTATCTTTTTAGTTCATTTACTTTTATTGGTACGTCTGCTTCCTCTGCTCCCAAGTCTGAGTTTTTATCTCTGCTAATACTGTTTATTTTTCCTCTCATGCTTGACCTGAACCATGATCATTGAAACTGATGTAAAGGCACCAGTCAGTTCTAGTACTGAATTACACACCAGAAACTTGACCTTTGATAGGAAAGAGAATAACAGAACAGGTTGGAAGCTGCCTCTAGAGACTGTCTAGTCTGCTCCTGCTTTGCCCACAGCAGAATCAGCTAAAGCACATTACTCAGGGCTGCTTCCAGCTGGGGTTTGAGTATCTCCAAGGATGGAAACTCAGCAACCTGTCTGGGCAGCCTGTGCCAGAGTTTGACCACCCTCACAGTAAGAGATTTTCTTTTGATGTGAAAATGGATTTTCTTGTATTTCTATCCATGCACGTTGGTTGTTGTCCTATCATTGGGCACCACGAGAAGAGTGTGTCTCATCAGGTATTTACACAGATTGGGAAGATCCTCTTGAGCCTTCTCTTCTTTAGCTTAGGCAATCCTGGCTCTCTCTCACATCAGATGCTCTGATCACTTAATCATCCATTTGGCCCTTTGCTGTGCAAACTGCTGCATCTCTTGACTACTAATCACTGTCTGTACTTGAAGTTAAATTTATTACAAAATCACTTGAATTATAATCAAACCTAACATTATATCAGTGCCTTATATAAATGGATCTGAAAATTGAAGGAGCATCAACTGAAATTTTGTCTCCATTGACTTCTTCATTAAGCTATCCTAGACTAGCTCAGACTATGCTAATTCAGAAACTGAAGAATTTTATAAGCTGTCAGCTGGCCCAGTCATTAAAAACTAGCAATTATCACCACAAACATCTTCAGGATTTCAAGCACCTGCCTTATCTCCAGAAACAAACTGCTTATCTGCTTGGCACAACAGTGGTCCTGAACAGGTGATACCCACTGAAGTGGAGAAGTAGGTGGTGCATTAGACTGTTCTCCAAGTCCTGTCTCCCTGGCACTGATAAAATTTGGGCATTATTAGTTCCCACACACCTCTGTGATACCCCACACGCTGAAGGGCAGTGAAGATCTAAAGTCAATAATAGCAATTTACCATGGCCCAGCCCTCAACCCCACAAACATCCATTCTAGGACTCTGCTCCCACTCCCCAGGCACTACTTAGTGCATCTCACTGGCATGAAACACCAGTAAGGACTTCCTGCTTCCAACATGAAACTTGCTGCTCAGTTCAGAGGAGTACTCTCAGAATCCACCTAAGCTTACTTGGAAAACCTGGGTAAACTTATTAATGTAAGAGCAGCTCAAGCAGAGCTTTCCAGCACCAACAGAGATATGGTGTCTTGCTTATGTACTCTTGCAAACCCCAGACTAATCACTAAGCCTGTGAAGTAGATACTTATGTAGAAAATGGAGAAGAAAGGCAGGTTTTGGTGATTAACTGAGTAACCATGGCATGAACTAAGCACTGCATTCTGTAAAGTTGTTCATGAGAGAGAGAGCAAACAAGAGCTGGCTGGAAAATATTGATAAAAAATTGTCTGAATTTTCTGATTTGTCACCACAGTACTATTTCACAAAATGGCATAATTTCAACAAACTTCTTGCTAGCGCTTTTTTTTCCCAGCTGGAAACCAGATCTTTGGGATGCAGAGCACTGCAGGGATGCAAGAAAACCTTACAGGAGCTGTTTGATATGGATGCTTTTAAGGGGTGCCATTGCTGCTCATGCCTGTCAAGAAGGTGTTTTGTTCTAAAAGCATCAGTGTTCCATCTTTCAAAAAGTAATCAGAGATGGTTTAAGCCAACCCTTCTGCTTAGTTTCTGGGGAGGTCTGTTTGGTTTGCTTTCTACTGAATCAGCATTAAAAAAATTATTTCTGGAAAATGAAACAACTCTTGCAGAAGTAAGAGTACTTAGGGTCCAGCTGCATGGCAACTGCAGTTAAAGTAATCAATACTTCATTCCAAACCAGAATATGGATGACTGGGATTCTGTACAGGTAAGCACACAGCAAAGGAGGTGAAACAGGTATAGCTACCCCTTTTGTCTCTATGTTTCTGGGTTTTTAAAAAATTGTGGAAGCTCTAACATTGTTACTCTTGATTTTGAGATCCTTTTACTTATTGTTTTACTTCCCTACCATGTCTGTTCTTCTTTAGATCCTCCTCAAAGAACTGCTCTTTCAAAATCTACATTTTTATCCTATCCCTTCCTCAAAACTGCTCTCTACTGCTTGGATAAGAGGCAACCACTAATTACTGGCCCCTTGTTCAATGCAAGGTGTGATATTTTGTCACAACGTCCAGCAAAGACCAGGTTGTTTTTCACCTACAGAATGCCACAACCAGTTTGGGCATGCACATCATGGATGGTTAAAGGGAGAAAAAGGTGTATAATGTGACTTTTCAGGCATGGAATTCACCTCCTTTGAAGTCTGCTGCCCCCTGCTATCCCAAATCTTCCTGATGCCATGATGCAGCCAAGCTATTTTATCTGTAAGAGCTCTTTCTAAAGAATTACATTATCAAAATACTGAATAAAAGAAGTCCACCACTCTTCACCACTATTCCAGTGAAGTTACACAGTTCCCCATCTCAGCAGGAACTGAATGATGTCCTTCAGATTTCTGCAGGTATTTATATGCACCCTCCTGCCCATGGATGGTGTTACAGTACCAATTAACTTCTGTTCCATTTTGGCTGGAAACACTTGGCTGGAGTTTGCTCTTGTGTCTGGATGGTTGTTGGATCTTAACTCTCCAGGAAGAGCAGATTGTGTTACTGACCTCAACATTAATTAGGTGTTCAGTGCACTGATAGACTGGGAAAGGCAAATAAGCTTTCCAGCCTTTTATGTTTCACTAGAGGGTGAGGACAACCAGAATATAAAGGACAGAGTATACAGCTAATTTCAACCCTAATGTCAATTTAGTGTATGTCTTTCCCTACCTATAGCAAAACAAAAATACATTTTTAGTACAGTAAGAGCAATCATAATTACAACTAAAAGTGTAATTACAACAGCATTAAATATTTTTGGAATTCATTTGGTGGCAGTTTTTTTACAAGTTGCAAAATGAGATAAAATTTCCCCCCATATGCTTCGTTATATCCCCAGTTCTAAAAAGTCTTTTTTAATTACATTGATTAGCTAATCAATACTCATTATATTCCTATTAGGAATAAAAGTCTTATATCCCCAGGAGAACATGAGTTAGAGTGACTGAGATCCTACTAGATAAAGAAACATCAATGTTCTTTGTGCTTGAGTCAAAGTGAGAGGTCCTGCTGCCAGCCTCATGCTCAGACTGCAAGGCCAGGCATGACTATATCTCTGTGGAACATTCTATATCTGGAAACATCATTTTTCTTTATCCTTCTACATATCTCTTATTGACCAATTCCATCTTGGGTTTCTAGAACTTCATCTAATTGCTACATTTAATTACTTTTCTTTTATCCACTTAACTTCTTATTATTTCCTCCTTGCAAATTAGGAATAGAAATCCCTAGATACACACACATACACACGAAGTAGAATCTGTAAAGTTTTAAACTGTAAAAAATGTTCCAAACCTAAACAATAGGTTAAAAATAATTTTTAAAATAAGCTATCTTACAATAAATGATAAAAATGTTTTCTACAGAATCTAAAAGAATGGACTGTATAAATTATTTGTATGAAAACAACAGCATTTCCAAATGTAAGGCTTAGAGCCCTGTGAAAGAATTCTAAAATTAAACAAAGGAAACCATTTTTTAAAAGAGATAGGGCTCAGTGGGATTTATTAATGCACATTTCAGAGATATTCTTACTTATACAATGCAAGCAGTAGGTTAGCACGGACTTCCAAATTATATTTAATTGGACAATTATTCAAAGTGAAAAACCCAACACAGTAAACTAAGGAGGTCTTTAATAAACACCTTGTCTCTTCAAGAAAAAACAGGGAAGTCATTTACTGACCCAAGAGGCACAATTTCGTCTTTGGTAAATTTATTTTAAAGTAATTGCCAACTTCAGGAGTAACAATTTTTTAAAGAGGAACATGGTGCTCTCAGGCAGAATAATAAATTGATCTGTGCCCTGTATGACGGCCTAATCGCGTTAGAGAAATGTACATGTGGTTGTCTGAGGCAAATAGAGGATGTACATCACCTGGTCTGTGAACCCACTAAGACTCCCTTAATGACATATCACTTTCCCTCTCTCCAGATCAGGACTGAATTAGAGGGAAAAGACAAATGATAATTTACACAGGGGCTGTACAGCCCTGCCTTTCTGTTCCTACCTTCCTGTCCAACAGAAGTGCTCCCCTACAGAAGTCCTCTGCAGTCCCCAGAAGATTTCCAATAACTTGCCTTCTGCCAGCCAGTATTCCAACACCAGGAATGAGGGACGTGTTCAAGGCATCACCTCTGAAGAGCCACGGCCTCCTCATGAAACCCAAATGCTCTGAAGCCCACTGTGACTAACAGTAAATTAAAAGCACAAGTCGATATTTGAAATGTAATGCTCCTTCTGCTCAGCTGGAGAACAGCTGTGCTAGAACTACAACCCTGCCCTCCCTCTGGCAAGATACAATTCCCATATCCAATGGTTTTTGATGCCTAGACTGAAAGGCTGAGCCATACACAGGTCAAGGGCAGACCACACCTCTGCAGGCACACCTGACACACCTTCAGTGCTGGCAGGGCAATAGTCCTGATGAAACAGCTCCAAAAATTATCCCTGAAACTCCTCAGTGAGAGTAATACTTCCTTGCATGTATTATTTTGCCAGGAAATTTCCACTTCCAAAGCCTTTTCTCTTTGTCAAGGTCATTCTG
Source organism: Irena cyanogastra (assembly GCA_013397155.1). NCBI lineage: Eukaryota > Metazoa > Chordata > Aves > Passeriformes > Irenidae > Irena > Irena cyanogastra. The sequence continues at coordinate 406,305 of VWZV01002857.1, read as the reverse complement.
GGCGTTGGGACAGCATTGCTAAATAGTTTTCCTCAGTGAATTCCCCCCTGTTTCTGACTAAGGGGCTGGGACTCCTGCAGTGCAGATCCCGATAAAAGATTTATTTGTGGGGAGTGGAAGATGGCACCTTTAGAGAAGTTAATAAGTTGTTTCCATTTTAGATGCTTTCATTACAAACACTGATAAATCTTAAGGCTAAGAGAGTATGTAAGAGTAATGAGTTGAAGGGCTCCTCAGCTCTTTGGTGATTATCTCTCTCTTTTAGTGCATTACCATGGGACATCTAGCTTCCAAATTTGTGCCTCTCCTTCACAGATCTGAGGACCAGCCTACCAATTATACATTCACATAGGTTGTAATAAATCAACAGCAGCCAAACTCTGACAAGGTGATGGCTGTTGACAGATAAAAACGATACACATTGTCGTGCTGTTCTCCAAAAACAAACACATGCTTTTATCAGATTTTCTTCTTTTAATCAAAAAATTGCCTCTTTCAACATAGAGTCACCTAATTTCACAGAGGACTTGCACTACACAAGGTTCCCTTGTCTAAACCTGAGCTGCATGTAAAGCCAGGTTTTCAGACAGGCCCTGAATTCACCTCCTGCTGCAGTTGAGGAAAAAAAATCTGCTGCTCTGATCCTGGGTCAGCCTGGACCCAAAGATCATTAACCTTTTACTCTGAGAAGCAGAGTTCTGTGCAGAATAAAGGACTGAGCCTAAAAAAAATAAAGAAAAAAATCCAAGGATGTATAAGTCTTGGATTTATTCATAAGCCAAGTAGAGTCTGGATAGTGAATTTTCTTCAATAAAGGAGAGATGTATCAAGCTTATATCCAGCAAGTAGATCTGTGTGATGGGTGCTCCCTGGCCCTCATCCTCTGGGTCTCCAAGGAATTGTCTGGAAGTGACCAGAATCTTCTTGCCTGACTCCAACCCTCTGAAAGTTGAGTGTCTAATTTAACCTATTTTTCTGAAGAGCACCAAAAGTAATTTTTCTTAAAAGCAGTACTTCTACAGGCAATATGAATGCTGCTTTCCAAGTGTCTTGTGCTCTGCAGTGACATCAGGGGACCTCAAGTAGTTTGCTTGCACAAACACCTCGAATTTGGTGGGAAGAATTCCAGTGCCAATTCCAGTTGTAAAACTAATCACCCCCTTATCAAATCCAGAGCAAAGTTGTGGTACTCTCCAGATCTGAAAATGCGGTCAGGTGATATCAAAAATGTGACTTAAGTGACGAACATTTTACAACAGGCCTTTTTGAATGCTCATAAGCCACATGAACTAGCAAAGATTTGATCACCCAAAAAATGTGGGAAGCAAAGGTCTGTAATAATCCTTTTGGAATTCCTGTTAGCAGCTCTCATTTGGGGAATAAGGCTTTATCCCAAAGCTTCTTAGCACATGGTGGCAATTTATCCACTGTCTTATCCTCCCTTAAAGAGACCAGGACTATTTTCACACCAAATGACGTGGAATCTCCAGAAAAGTCAAAGACAGAGGCTATCAAATTCTAACAAATTCCCCTTGTTAGTGAGAAGAGTGCAGCACAATCTAGCTAACTAAAAGTACTTAATTCCTTCAGAATTTCTTGCACTTAATGGAGAGCAGCATCTCTCAGATGTCTCTACAGAGCTTCAAATCAAATAGAGTCTTTTCTAGTGAACTGACTGGACAGAAAGGTAGCATGTTACCCTGCAGCTCAGTTTTATTCCTTGGCAATGTTATCTGAGAAAGAACTCATCAGACATATGTTTTGAACCCTTACTTATTGATTTCATCTCTTTCTTTTGCTTTTTTACCTTCCTTTTCCATTCCACTCCCACTAGTTAGGGCTTTGCTCTGACCCTAGAACTGCCAAGTCCCACAGCAATAAAACAGAGATATGCAAACTTACAGGTTAGGCATCTGTTCCCTTTCTGCTAAGGGAATATGATTCCCTTGACATACACACTTCTTATTCTCATTTGTAAGGTTGAAGAACCATTAATTGGGGAAAAATCTGACAGAAATTTAGTCTGCTTTATGATAAATAGCATTCACCTTTATCTGACCAATTTACAGAATCAAGCTCTGAAACTTTGTCCTTTGTCTGAGCTCTTCTCTCATTTAAAGATCAGTGCTACGGAAATTACAGCTGCTGTAGGATGTGTAGCTGTTATGTAAGCCATGTATTCAGCTTCTTAATATTCAGTCTTACTTTTTAAAAAAAATTGTACAACCTAATCCAGGTATGAGTTGTGTTTACAAATGACTTTGTAAGTGAATATTCTTGTAATTAATGTGATCCCAGGAGCTTATTTATTGCAGATTTTTAGCTCTGAAAACACATGCAGCAGTACGAATAATATTAGAATAACAATCTTAGATTTTTCAAACAAGTCTGAGAAAATTATTCATCCAACTCACATTGTAATTCTGCAAGAATTAGGCAACTAATTCCCTCAGGTTTTATCAAATTTTGAAAAATGTAAGCTGAAAAACAAATAGCAGCTGAATTCAGCTAGAGGGGGTACAAGAGGTCCCTGTGGGGAGCTGTACCATCAGTAAGTACTCAGGCTGCCTTCAGTGACTCTAGGACACAAATTAGTACTCCTGATGTGAAAAGTAGAGCAGAATATGAGACAGAACCAAATGGCTCATTCAGCTACTGCTGGTAAATTGGGGAACCACAGAAGGGAGAATAACTCTTGAAAACTCTTAAAGCGTTGTTAGAATTCAAGATCATTATTCAATCCACTAAAAAAAAAGACACCAGAAAATAAAAAGGACTGAAATATGAATTCCTTAAATTAAGGTGAAATTGTTTATGGTACTAGAATGCAGAAATGAATGGCTTCTCTTGGGATGCTGAGTTGAGGTTCCAGTAGCAGCAGCAAACTTGTATGAAACTCTGCAACTTTCAAGATTGGCTCATTGTTTGCCACTGCCATCTTACCAGGGAAAATCTTTGGGCAAGATATTCAAGAAACATGCTCATCTAATGGCTTTTTATCATTTGGGTCCACATTTACTTATAGTCACCTCTATTACTAATTATTTTTCTGCCTCCTTTATTTTAGTCACTAAAATCTGTATGGGTTTTATTTTGGTAAGCTAAGTAAATCATATTCTGTTATTTCCTCCACTAAATTTTTTTTATTCTCCTGAGATAAAAAATCAGGTCCCTCATTGCATCTTTACATTTTGTTTTTAACACAAATGCCCAGAATTATACCTGTGACTTGTAAAATTACTGTTACACTTTCTTATTATCAATAGATCCATTTGGTTTTTACATGACAATTTCACCAGGGTGTGGCCTGTGAAATTTTCAATGTTCCTTTTTTCCTTTGGCAGTGCCACTTAATAAGCCTAATAGGAAAAAAAAAAATTACATTTGTCCTTGTGTACTTCATACAAATTAACACTTATTTCCAGTTCTCCAGTCCTAAAGATGGTCCAGCCCATTCTGTATGATGTTTCTGTATGAAATCCATTTCCTGCAGCACAACTGAGGGTGCATAGGAACATCCACAGGATCCACCTCACCCTCATGGCAAACCTGGCCATGACCAGCCATGGGTTGTTCCCTTGGCTCTACTCAGTGACATATGACACTAAAATCCCATGAACACACACAGATTTTACAAAGACTGAGGCACTATTTTTAAGAGTGGGACATGAGCCCCACCATCCTGACTGTCTTCCTACAGGGGGAAGCATAATTCCCTGTGGCCACTACTTTTCTTGTCCTCCTAGTGAGGTATTGGTGCCCCATATTCTTGTCCCAGAGTACTCTTTGTGAAATGCCTTCAGAGCATTCAGGATGTAAGGCCCTAGTAAGTATGTACTAGTCACTGATTTACTGGCAATTAATTACCATCAGGAGAAAATGTGATACTAAACTAAGCATTCTGTGTCCTAGCCAGAGGAGCACAGAGAGTGCTCTGGTGTCATTACCTTCTCACTGCAAAGGAAAAAAGTAGAGGTACCCATGACAAGCACTTTGCCATTATCTTTGAACACAGTATCATTTCTCTAAGGAAAAAAAAAAAACTACAAAACCCCACTTCTACTAAAAAAAAACCTTCAAAAACTCCTATGAAATATATAATACATTCAGCAATATTTCTAGCCCATGGATTAAAAGAAGGATCACCTCAAGGATCACGACAGCTATAAAAGGTAAATTTCAAGAATCCAAGGGTAGAGTAAAGCTTTTGCAGCTACCTAAGGCATCTGCAGTCTCACCCAGAGGGTAATTTAAGCACTCTGTCAGGCACCACATATATGTGGTGCCTGACAGAGCTGCAGCACCAAGAGAGTGCACTTGTTTGGAGCCACCTCGGATATCCCTACACAGGCGATGTCCCCAGCACAGAAATCACACAGGAGGACAGCTCCTGTAAATGCCTTCCAGTCGGCATCACACACCTGCACCTGGACCTGTGACCAAGGAAACTCTGCTGGATGATTCCAGGTGAGTAAACAGGTTTAGAAAAAACCTGCAGGACCTCAGAGGTTGAGCTCGCTTGGTAAAATAAGTGAATGATATAAACAGTGGTTACATTTTGAGGCAGTTGAGAAGATGATGTTTAAAAAATGAACAGAAAGACACAGGGGAGAGGAATCTGAGAGGAGATAAAACAAGTTCATGACACCAGTTACAAGGAAAAAGTCAGTATTACCAAGGCTGGTAAGGGAAGGAAGAAGGAAAAAGTGAAAATCTTAAGGATTAGGGATTGAAGAAGTGGAAGAAATTAGGTGAGAAAGATAAAAACTGGAAATGGAAGGAGCTGAAAAAACCCTCAAAGATCAAAGACTAAAGACATAGATTTTCAATGTGTGCTCAGGTGTCCAGAGAGCTTCACAAGACTGAGGAGATTGTACTCTGGTTTTAGGACACTGGTGAATTTCTTGAGCTGGACTATAACAGTTCATGAGAATTCTAAAGAAAATGAAGCAACACAACAGGCTTGAGAATCAAAAAAAAAAAAAAAAAAAGAGGGGAAAGGAAAGTACAGATGAGTGTGTCATGTGGCCATTATATTTTGCCTTTCCAAGAACCTGATCAACTCCTTGCTTTGTCACAGATCCTTGGCCTGACCTTCTTTGGTAATTTACTTATTCTTACCTCTGCATTACATCCATTTTCCATCTGCCTCTCTTTATTTTCTTTTAAGGGCAAAAGCTTGTCAGAGCAAGACTCTGTCCCTAATTATGTGTGTGTACAGCTCCCAGAACAATGGGGTGCTCATCTCGGAAACGAGAAATGAAGTCACTTGCCAAACCAAAGAAATATTGTGGTAAAAAATCTTCCCTTAGGGACAGCAGCTATTTAGATGGCCTGTTACATATGAGTGAGTCAGGGGCATAATGATGGTGGCCAAAAGGAGGGAGCAACACGCTCTCTGTCGAGCATAACCTGTTACAAAGTCATGCACAAGAGGGGAGAGTCAATGAGATGAGTCATGCCTGGCCTTGCCCAGCACCTTAGCAAAGGTTGTGCTGCACTCAGTGTGAGGGATGGGGGGAATCCTTCCATCCACAGCCAAATGGAGCAGCTCTGTCACCTGCTGCAAGCTCTGAGGGCTTCTCTGTAGGTGTCACTCCAGCTGCTGATGGCCATAGATAATAACAAGTTAGGGTACAGGCTAACCAGGAAATGATACCACCTGCTACCCGACATAAATTACCACCTCCTCTGGGTATAATTACTCTTGTCAGTGTGTCACATGGCTATTATAGTCACTCTTATGCAGCAATGCAGAGCAGTGGCAGATTCTGCAGGAAGAGTGGGGTTTGTGGCATTTCTATGAATTCACTGGGGAAAAAAAACCAAACAAACCAACAAACAACAACAACAAAAAACCCCCCACTCAATTAATTTGTTCCTGAGATGGAAAAGAAATGGGAAAAATCCTGCAACACCCACAGCTGAATTAGTCCCTGTGCTGCACAAATGGTGATAGAGGGAAAACAGAGAGAAACAAAGGGCAGCCTCCAGCAGGTTTCTTTGCCAGCTCCCTCAAAGCATGGGTCTCTTCTCATTTTCACAGACAACAGGCTCCCAAGCTGCAATTCCCAAGAGACAAAATGTGCACATTATTACTTGACACTGCACCATTATATGAAAAGTCAGTAGGCTTTTGCTCAGTCTGCAGGTGAAGTGACTTTCACAGCAGTTTTAGACACCTGTTTGTGAAACAAGCAGCTGTATCAGAAAGAGTTGAAGCATGAAAGTTCAGTGTTACTGCTGAAGAAGCTCAGGTGTCTCTGAACTACCCCATGTTGCCTCTAGACTAACGCTACAATTCTTGAGCAAGATTGCATGCTATGCTGTCAGCAATTCAGTCACTGCCATTCTATTCTAAGTGCTTTAAAACAGTGTCTGACCCTTGAGATGCTCAGAGAGACTCAAACGGTGAAGAAACTGAGCCAGCCTTTTCATATGCTTCTGCTGAACTGTCTATGGCTCAGCACCTGGCCACTGGTGACAGTGCCCTTCTGGGCACACTGACCATGAAACAATCAGATTTTCTCCAAGTCCTAAGACTCTGTGTGAGGCTGACACCACTGTTTGCTTTGGTGAGAAAAGTCTGACTTCTTCAGCCACTCTTGAGCAGAGACTGCACCAGAACCCTTAGGCCATTTACCCAATAGGCCTGACTGCACAATGAGGAAAGCCCATGGTTTTATTCAAATTAATATATATACAATTGAGATAATTTGCCTTAAGTTTAAATTCACACTATTTCTGTGTAGAGCAACACACAAGGCATAGAAACCACGTCAGAACCAGAAAAAGGCTATTTACTGGATGATGTGAAAAGTACAATATGCCTGCACCTGCCAAGGGTCTCTCTTGATGATTGCTTATGATTATAAAGGTAAATTATTTGCTTGTATAAAATAATAATTAGAAAAAGTAAAGGTCATTCATCCAGCTACAAATCTGGCTGCAAAAAATCGTCAGCATACAGAGTTAGCAGGCATATTCATTGCTTTATAAACAGCAGGCCAGGATAACATTATATAGTTTGCAATCTGTGTTTGTTCTATGTGAATCATAGCTTTGCATAATTTTATCACATTCCTGCCAGGCAAAAGCAAACATTAAAAGAAATATTAGAAGCCAAGCAGTTAAATATCCTAGGAGATGAAGAAAAAACCACAACTTCCTTTACATTGTAATGACCAATGAGTGTTATTTTATCAGCTTTATTTGGCAGCTTGTGTGTAATTTTTTTTGCCATATCACTTTAAAATAATTTCTAATATGCGACTGGTTTATTTTGATTGGTCTAATATTGTTACATAGTCCTAAAGCACTGATACAAGTGCTTGGACTTTTTATATATGACATGATTGATTAGGTGAAGATAAGAAAGAAAATATTACTTCAAGAGATCTGACCTTCAGTGAATCATTCGAGATGAAGAGAATTTAAATACTGCATGACTTGCAGTCAGCACCAGAAAATGTTACAGAAAAAAAAGGAAAAAAAATCACTTAGTGAAAATTTCAGGTATGATTAAGAGCATTTTCCATTAAGATTCTTCTCCTCTTTCACTGCTGGAAACACTGCTCATCCCTAAAGTCTCCAGAGACAGCAAACAAAAAGCCACACAAGACTCCACCAGACCTGCAGAGATCTTCTGCACCTTTACATCCCTCCTGCAATCCGTGTCAGCTCTATCCTGACACTTCAGTACTCACAGCTATTGAAGGGGACCTTTCCTCCTGTCCCAGACTGGCAGGGAGTGTTCACTATGGACACAGCAAGCACTGCCCCAGCCTTTGGGATCCGCCCTGTGATGTGTTCCTGATCCTAGGGACAGTGGCTGCACAGAGCAGTGACTGCACAGAGCAGTGGTGGAGCAGGAGTGACCTTCTGAGGTGCTCTGTCCCTGCTCCCTGCCTGTCCCCTGCCAGCTGCAGCCACAGAGCCCAGCCCTTGGGGTGCCTCAGCCATTGTGGAGCTCTGTGGTCAAAGGAAGCCCCTAAAGGCCCCAGCAGAGCTGGGTGCTGCTGTCCCTTCCCGGTCATACACCCGGCAAGGCTCATGTCCACCATCCCATCAGCCAAAGGACAGCATGAGGGAAGAAATGAGAGATGCAGTCATGTGGGGTTGACTCAGCTCTGCAGGCTTCTTTTGCCACTAGCTGTCTCCCACATACTGAAAAATCCCAAACTCCCACTCAAGCCTCTATAATATCCATGAGAGAGAAACTGGGCATGGAGATGGGAGCAAGGAGCTTAGACATATTTTCTCACACCCACTCCTTTGCTCTAAATATACAGGAATTTAAGCCTGTCCCCAGTAAAAAAATATTCATCCTAGAAAATGGCTCCTCAACTCGCCCCCAGTTCAATCCCTGTTATATTTTCCTTTTAAAAGTAAAAAGCAAGAGGAAAAAAAGAATTATATAGAGCTAAACATTTGGCAAAAGTAGTTTGCTACTGAAAAGATTTTTCCTCTGAACTATTTATCTTAAAGCAAGTCAGAGCAGGCATCAAAGGCAGCTGTGGCATCAGCAGAGTGCACACTGTGCACACTGTCACTTACTGTGACTGAAAGGACAGTATATTTTCAAACAACTGCACTTGTGTGAAGTGTCATCAGATCTGACTGCTTAATCCCGTTAAAAAGGGGAAAAAAACCCCAAAAAAACAAAAAGAAAGAAAAAAGGGCTGCTCCATTCAGAGGTGAGACTACATTGATGACATTGTCCAGGAGTAATTTTATAGGGAGTGGATAATCACAGCAGCCACGAGTGACTAGATTAGTGGCAGGGTGCATCTCAGACTCATCACTACACTGAAAGTTCAGTGTGAGGCACGGTACAAGGCAAGGATGAAAACCAAGGAGAGATGGCTCAGAAGTTCCATCTAGCAACAAGCAACATGCACTGGGAAAATTTGTACTTTGCAGATTGCCTTCCCTTTCCCATGGGATGTTACAAAAATTCAAGATTCAGCACTGTCAGAGGAACCTGAATTAAAGAGGAGATGGAGTTCCACAAAGCAGCTTTAGAAACTTCTCTTGTCCTTCCGAAGAACCCTACTAAATTCCAGTTAAAAAAAAGCAAACTCCAAAGGAAAAGCATGAAGTCATGAAAACTGTTGCTTAGGAAATTTAGAGTGATGCAGGAAAAAAGTTAGAATATGTACAGCAAGGAATAATTTCAGGTTGGCAGAGGGGTGAATTAAAATATTAAATGACCTATTTTTCTGTTTATGATTTACATCTAAGGCAGTAACTACTTTTACTAATTAGGACCAAAGTACTGATCACTGCACAAAGTCACTTAAAAGTAACATCAGACTCTCAGTAACACCATGAAAACAGCGTTCTGCCTATGTGTGATAAGAAGGCATTTAAATTTGCTCATTTACGAAAGTTCATCTGTTTGGGACCTAACTGGGAAGCATTCGGCATCTTGATAATTCCTCACGTTAAGGAGAGTGTGACTCCAGCAGACTCTGTTCTATTCCACTGTGTGTTATCTCCCTGCACATTCCCAGGGCTATGCTGTAAGAGATTGCAAGGTGACAGAATATGCTCATACAGCCTCTGAGTGCTGCTTTGCAGGATGCATTGTAGTCTGTTACCCCGAGGCACTAAAGTGTTTAATGATTTTGCTGTGTGTCATTAGTTAGTATTCTCCAAGTGGATCTTATAGGAAAGCATTCTAAATTATAAATTGGGAGGTTAACTTAGTATTAGTGAACAGAAAACATTAAGAGATAGAGCTTGCTTTTGTGGGTGAGTGGGTATAGTTTCAAAATCTGCCAGAACCCCTCGTGTCAGTGATCAAGCCTGTAACGCCTAAAATGATCCAGCCCTGCCCAATATAAATCAACAAAACTGGCAGAGTATCTTGTTTGCTGGTGTTTCTCTTCTGCTTTTACCTGTAGAAGTATACAAATGGGCAAAAGAAAGCTCAGCTACATTTTTTTTAACTAATTTTCTTTCCAGGACTTCATATAAATGCGATGTCACACATTGTAACTATTTGGTTAACCAGCATTTTTATTAAATATCTATTAATTTGTATCAATGCTATGTTCTCTAATGATCACAGTAATTTCCTGCTTCCAGCTATTATTTGTCAGAGACTTCTCTGAATGCACGTGTGTGTTACAGCGTGAGAGAGAGAGGGAGACGTGGGAGAAACAGAGAGCAGGAAAAAGGCTGGAAAGTGGGGGGGTCACTGAATAAAAGTAGAAATGGAGCTGCAGAATTACAGGCATAGCTCACAGTGACACCTAGAGTCAATCCTAACACTTCCCCATTGTAAATCCTTGCTCTCAGGCTCTCTCTTCCTCTCAATTCTCTAAAAACTTTGTTTACAGTTGCAACCGACGTTTCCGTGCTCCAGCTCTACCTCTGGCTTAATTAAAAAACAAAAAACCAAACGCACAGAACCAAAGACATCCCACTTCGACAAAAATGTCACAGCTGTTTTCAATAAACCAAAAAAAAACTGCAGAGGTTGCCAGCACAAATCACTTTTTTAAAACAAAATGGAACATTTTTAAGATTGGGAGAAAAAAATGTGGGAACTCAGCATAGAGATAACCCTGAAGCAGTTGGACATTTGCTAATTTCCTCATTAGAAAATCCTGTTACTTTAGCCATATGTGAAGTTTTATAAAGGTGCCAAGTGCCTGTGGTAAACAGGAGTCCCTGAGAGTGGGGTTGCTGCAGTCTGGCAGCCTCCATGTGCTCCGTGTGAGCTGGGACACCCACGGGGCTGAGCTCTGAACAGCACACAAAGGGTGCAGTGCGCCTCTCTGAGCCCAGAGGACACTCAGGGTCCTCAACCCCTGCCCTTCTTACTGCTGGTTCCTATCTGAGATGCCTAAAAATTGGGTTGTGGGGATCATCCTGGTTCATGCAATTTACCCCTCTTTGAAGGTCAGATTGCAAACCAACCACTCAAATGCATTCGTGTGCAGATGGCCATGATGCCAAATTCTTGGATGGCAGCAAGCCTGGAAATACAGCTGTTAGGAATTACAGAATCATAAAAAGGTTTGCATTGGAAGGGACCTTAAAAGATAATCCAATTCCAGCTCCCTTGTCCTGGAAAGGAGCACCTCCCATTAAACCAGGTTGCCCAAAGCCCCATCCAACCTGGCCTTGAACAGGGATGGGGCATCCACAGCTTCTCTGGGCAACCTCTCCCAGTGCCTCACCACCTGCACAGCAAAGAATTTCCTCCCTAGATCTAACCTAAATTTCCCTTCTTTCAGCTTGAACCCATTATTCCTTGTCCTATCACTACAATTCCTGATGAAGGGTATTCTTGATTCTGTCTTATAAAAAAATTGAAGCAGTAATTTCCAACTTAATCAAAAAGGAGTACAACCAAATATAAACATGAATGGCAGCAAGTAATTTGATCAACTCTTCTGACCACTAAGCCATTATTCAGGATTTAGTGACTAAAAAAGGCTGTGTCTTTTGTCCCTTTGACTTTGAATGTCTGATTAAGTGAAAGGGATTCATCTAATTAAGACATCCAGAGGATCATATTCAGCTTTTTGTGATTTATTGCAGAATTTTAAAAGTTAACTTTGTTTTAGTGTGACTTTTATATATTAAAATTCAGGACCATCTGCACAGACTTTATCCATGCATATTTCAGACTCTGGAAGAGCTCAAGTTTGAATTAGTGCTGATGTGTGGACATTGCTCATCATTAACACACTGTACGTGTGCCCAAAAGAAAGGTCAAGGGATCCTGAAATATAAAAAAACTCCCAGCTGACACCTGCTACAGCATAATGATATTGGGCCATGCCAGGTTTATAAACCTGTTTGTGAAACAGGCAGCTAGTGGGAAGTGGGGGCTTACATGAGAGGACAACTTTGTACAGTGCAATTTCCACCCCAGGGTTGGTTAGGTTTTTGAAAGCTACGCCAAATAACACAGTTATAACTTGAAAATGACCAAATGTGTTGGGTAGAAACATGAACAAGAAATAAGTAAAGGAATATCCAGCATCTGTTATTGTGTAACACCTCAGGTTTCACATGAATAATCTGAATGAGGAATAAAGGAGAAGGGGCTATAAATCTGAGTAGAAAATTAGAATTTTTTAAATTAACATGTTTTTTCCTATAAATGACTGATATTTAAAACTTATTCCTGTGGAACATATTCAAAAAAATGTTCATTACTGCTTTTAGCAGGAGCAATGATTAACAGTATTAAGTATTCTGTTTTCTCCCATAACACTCATTTTCTGATTTTCTAGCTGTATCTCCTTCGGGGTTTTTTCCAAAAGGAAAGCAAACAGGTCCTATCTAAACACAAATGTTTTTAAAAGCAGGCATTTTCACCTTTACAGTGCCACAAGTACCAGCCCAAATCAGTCCCCTGATGAACGCAGAATGTTTAAAAGTCCTTGCACCTTACCTTCCCAGTCAAGTTGAAAGGTATTGAACTATCAATCCCTGGTCAGATAGACAGTGACAATGTTCTTATTACTTGCACATGATACTGAGGTCCCCAAACACTGCTATCTGTTGTGACACAGCCCCAGATATTGAGTTTGACTCAAGGAAAGAAAAAAGAAAAAAAGTGAAAATGAATGGAGTTTTTGGGTGCCCATACAAATTTAATCTCTATGGCCATTTTACACACCTCCAACAACAACAGGGCATCTCCCTTTCTGTGTGCTGCACACCCTGTGTGTTGACACAAATATTTCATGAGCTGAAATGAAGACAGGCCAATGCAATCACACAGTGCTGCCTCAGTTACGATGTCACCACTGGCAAAAATTGCTGCTGCATTCCCTCTCAGTTGACAGGGCCAGCAAAGGCAGCAGGACAGTGGGGCAGAGCTTACTGTTCCTTCAATGATTCCCTTCTGCTCACTTTAGACCAAACTGCTCAAGGGAGTAGGAAAAAGAGGAGAGAAAAGAGTTTGGAGCCCCTGTCCTCAGTTACAACAGCTTCATTTCACCCAAGGATCCACAAATAGGATATACCCAAAAGATGCTTTTTTTCTTAAAAGATCTGACTTAAAGCAAACTGTCCAAAGCAATGAGGTAGCAAGCAAACCTTAATTTTCCATTCAGATTCATATCAGCTCTGTTTTTGGTCTTCTCTCAAACACTTCCCAGCTTCTGTCCCCGAGCATTTCCCTCAATAATCTCCACATAAAAAAATCTGAGGAAGTACCCAGAGCCTACAGATATGCCCAGTCCTCCTACAAAGGTACAAATTAGTACATTATTTTCACTTCTTATAAAATAGCATCTACTAAGCCCACAAATAGGGCTATAGAACTGTCTCTCTTCCATATAAACTTCATGGTCACAAGCTCTGAATGTTTGGGGTTAACATTTCCAGCCTGGGAAGTTCATTGAAACATCTTTCCCATTTTTGTGCAACAGCGAAATGTCAGGAAAGGTGGAGCATCAAACGCTGCCCCCAATCTCTGACCCTGTTATAAGGTCAAGTTCAACTGGACACCCTTTGATTTTTGACCAATTAAATTGTAAACCTGCAGGAATTCAAAATGCGTGCAACTGCCAGAAACGGGATCTGGGGAGAGCATGCTGCTCAGGTGAACACTCTGACCACAGGTTTACTTCTTTCCCTTTGAAGTAGGCTGTCATCCATTTGGATAGAAAATGAAGTGTGAAATATAGAGGCTTTACAACAAGTAATGACTGCGACAATTTAGTTAAAGCTGATTTTCAGAAGCCAAGAGCTGAGTTTCAAATTAAATTCCCTATCGCTGGTCACCATGACAGAGTGTATATTTAGGAAATTATTTATTCCGACACGATATAATTAATTGTAATAATGAATGTTCTTTAAGTCCTGTGTTAACAGGCACTGAACAAATAACATTTGGAACACAAACCCTATGAAAGCCTATTATTCACACACATTGTTCTGGGTGTTCACTTAGCAGGTTCCCAAAGAGAGAAGACCAAATAGACTTGATCAAATGTTTTGAATTTTCTGAATTTTGGTGAAAAAATAATTTGTTGCTCTTTGACTAGTTTAGAGAACAACAGACTTATCTTTTTTCTAATTCTGTTTCCTCCCAAAATAAAACTATATTATTGAAGTGCCTGACCAGTTCTGCTCCTTGGTTGCATTATATATTGGCTTTTCTTACATCCTTGCTAAAGAAACAATGATTTTGTGCATATGTCTCTACATAGACACATTAATACTGCCCTCTGCTTCCTTCCCAGAGAGACTGAGGACTTACAAGAATTGACATGAAAAGGAAAATGTCTTTAGCGCCATTTATCGAGTATTGCACCTTTGAAGCTGAAAGACAGGGCTGCAAAGACCCAATTCTGCGTGAGATAACCAGCAGGTAATTGCCCCTGTGAGTTTCAAAGAGAAACCAGGATTTCTGTAGCCATTGTGTCATGACTGGTGGCACCAGAATGAGGTGCCCCTGATCTCCTCATCAGCACGGCCATGAGGAGCTGGGGAAGGACTGGAATCCTTCAGCACAAACACCAGGCCTTGTAGCTTTGTTAAACTGAATGAAGGCTGACTCACAAATCTGCTGCAGATGAGGATGGCAAGGTAAATGCCAGTTGCATGAGAGTTTCTCCACAGCTCAGCTACAGCATCTGTGTTCATCCAAAATTCCAGCTAATCTTGAGAATGAGGAGATATAACCTGAAGCTTTTTGGCCACAAACCCTCAATTTGAGTTGAGGTGGAGAACCCTCTTGCAGCAAGGGGTTCTGCACAGTGACAACACACCAGTGTGCCACACTGCTTTACATTCCCCACAGGATCCCACAGGGCTTTGCTCCTGGGAGAGAATTGTAAAAAATGTTTCTATTATAGCCAGAAAATGGAAAACTTTTCCTTTCTGACACAGAGCACTCAATTCAGCTGGAATTGCCCAGTACAAGTCACCCATGTCAGCATATTACAAGGACACCCAAGCTCAGCCTCTAAAAAGCAGTTATATAAATATCAGAATTCCGCATAGTGGAGAAGCTTCTTTCTCTCTCACCACCCATCTAAAAGATTAATCAGATCAATCATGGCACATTTCTTTACAGAATTCTATGACTTAAGTGCTACAGACATTAGCAACATTTCAATCTCCTGTCTCTGATCCTGAAAACATCATCTGTTAGGTTTTTGGCAACGCTATAGGAAAATTGAGCTGCTTAAAAAAGCCAGTGAACATTTCAGGAGATACCAGTGTCAATCTTTCACTTGTTCTCTCTACCTCTCTGCAAAAATTTACATAGAGTGAAAAATATGGAAAACTGGCATGGTTGGTGGCACTTTATAAAACCTCATTCAATACTAAAAAGCAAGTAGGGAAAGAAGGCTACTGAGCATGATACTGATAAACTTATCTCCTGCTTTCAGTAAAGATACATGAAGAAGCTACATGTTAAACTGCTACTGTACTACCATGGAATATGCATATGGAATGAAGAAAATGAAGGGGAGAAGAAAAGCCACAATTTTATTAAAAAGTGCAAAGACAGTGGCCTCACCCTACTTTGAGCACTAGTGGTTCTGGAAAAAGAAAGCCTCTTTAAATTCAGATTATTTCTCATTTGCATTTGCCATTACTGGGATTTTTCCTGTAAAGTCCAATTAAGAAAAATATTTCTTTTCTACAAGGCAAATTTATCAAAAATTCAAATAAACTCTTTGATGCATTTTCTGCATAAACTAATCATGAATAAACATAATTCTCTTGCTCTAAGAACAGATGCCATCCTGTAACTCCCTGCCCCCGACAGCTCTGTTCTCCAATCATAAAGGAGAAGGAAATTGTTTGGCCAAGTTTACAGAATGAACCATAAATCATAAGCATCTTTGCCAAAGCAAACTCATGTTTCTTTTATGAAACAATTTCTCCTAAAAGAATTTATATTCATTTTATATATGCATTTTTTATAAAATACATAAGGAAAGTAGAACATACTGTTCTGTTTCTCCTTTAGAAATGCTTAGTATTTTTCAGTTCTGGTTGAGAAAGCAAACATTTGCATTTTCACGTGGCTTTCTGAAGCTAGTTGCGTGGACCTAGCTGCAGTACTTTGATGGATATAGGGAATATTAAAATTGCTTTGGAATATTTGAGTCACCATTATTCACAGAAGTCCAATTTGTAACTAGAAAACCTTAGGGGACTTTTGTTGAAGTCTGATGCTGGAAACAAGAAGGAAGACTTGCACATCTTCCTAATCAGGGAAAATTTCAAAGCTAGATCCTTTCTTAGGAGTTTAAAAAAAATAAAAAATCCCAACTCTATGAAGAACATAAAGGGAGCCTCGCTATTCCGGGAATACACATGTAGCAATGCCACTCTGACAGGCTGGGGCATCTCCCTCTCTTTCCAGACAGCATTCCAGCTTTAAGAGAAAAATCTGACCAGAACGGATAGTCAGGAGACAGAGGTACCCAAAGAAAGGTGCAGGGAGCGTGGCCAAGCCCAGGAAGCTGGGCAGGGAGGGGGCACTGCAGCAGGAGAGGTTCCAGAGCCTGCCTGCCCTGCCCCTCTCATCTCCCACTCATCCAGCAGGGCACACTCAGCTCCTCTGAGCAGCAGGAACTCTGTACTGTCCTCAGGCTTCGAGCAGAAGGGAAAGAAGGCTCATCTGAAGAGGCAGCACATCATCCCTGCTGGATGTGGCAGTCAGTCACTTCAGTGCAGCTTTCTAGCCTTCCACACAAGTGCTCTGGCTACATTACTCACATCTAGAACATGCCATTCAGACTGTCTCAGCTTGTAGAAGGCTGAGTGCCTGGTTATATCCATGGCTCTTGAGTGTGATCATTCCTCAGGGGTCCACTAGAGCACTCTTCTGGGGTACATTGAAAGGTTCAGGCCTGTCACAATGCTTTATTTCCTTTAGGAATGCCTTTGTGACACAACGCCTCTGCTTTTACTCTGAAAGGACTTCTTGTCATTCCTGTCTGATCTGATCTGTGACTCCGGTTACTGGGATGAACACTGAGATGTAGTAAGTGGGACAACACCCTGCTCCTTCATGTCCACTGCTCTCATGTCAAAGGATAGGGCCTTTTGTAGCAGAATCATAGATGATCTTGAGTTGGAATGGCCACACAAGGATTGTCAAAGTCCAGCTCCTGGCCCAGCACAGGACACCCCAAGAGTCACACCCTGTGCCTGAGTGAACCCTCCCAACACTCTTGAGCTCCGTCAGGCTGATGCTGTGCCCACTGCCCTGGGGAGCTGTTCCAGTGCCCAGCCATCCTCTGGGGGAAGAACCTTTTCCTGAAATCCATCCTAAACCTCCCATGACACAACTTCAGGCCATTCCCAGAGGAGAGATCAGTGCCTGCCCCTCTGCTTCCCCTCACAAGGAAGCTGTAGATAGCAATAAGATCTTCCCCTCTGCTTCCTCTCTCCAGCAGAGTCAGAGCTGACCTTAACTTTCCACTCCCCACTTTCTGTCCCACATGATCTTGAAGACTAAAATTAAAACTTTTTCCCAAGTGCAAGAAGTTCAAAATTCATCCTCACATCACCTCTGAGACTTGCTTTGTCTCCCTTGTCTGCACCTTGTCTTTGTTTCCCTCTAATGGGTTCCTTTATTTTCCTACCTCATCACGCTTGTCGCTCCTTCTTCCTTTTCTATTCCTTTCATTTTTATATAACCAACACAGCCCAACCCTGTAGCTCGTCGTTCTTTTCAGGGTCTGCAGCCGAGGGGCGATGAAGAGCCCCTGACTGAAAGAGGCACCCAAAAAACTACAGACCTGCGAGCTACCAGGGTGTGGGTTCCCAGGAGCAAAGGAGAAACAGCTGCCACGAGGATCTCAGGGCAAGAGCAAGGAAGGAGCCACTTGCATGCAATTCACAGATATTTTATTATCCCCAGAGGCAGAGGCAAAATGGCCCCGAGCCAGGCTCGGGAAGGGGTTTTAAGGGATATAGTGTGTGGAGGAGTGAACAAAGCTCAACCAATGGGGGTCCTCGAGGGGAGGAACGAGAGACAACAAAGAACAAATGGAAGAAGCTTGGAGGAGGGACAAAACTCAGGAAGCCAATCAGCTATTGGGTTTGGGGTAATAGGCAGGGAACATTCTAGAATAAACTGGGCAGGGTAAAGGTGATTGACAACAAAAGGGGCAGCACTAACTAGGATTGACAAGGGTATTTTGGGAAACTTTGGGGAGGAGCGGGTAGATTGACAAGTGAGTTGGCAGGAAAACTTGTGAAAAACAACTTGGAATAAACCAACGCAAGGGGAACAGATAGGGTACAGGGGAATAAACCATCTTTAAACTTACTAACATTAAGCAACCAACTGACACGCAAAAACAGTAGAAAAACATTAAAAAATGCAATGCCACACAACCCCAAATAGGAGTCTCAGTGCACACTGTGCTTTGCCAGCACTTCGAAAGAGCCCCGTCTGTTGTGAAGAGTACTTGGCTTTTTGCTTGGTTATCCTTACCCTTTATATCCTATGCTGCAACACATCCTTACAGCTGTCTGCCACTTCCCATCCATGGAGGTTAAAACCTCTTCAGCAAGAACACATTTCAGTTTCAGCAGGTATTAAAACCAATGCCTTGTCATAGGCAGTGTCCTTTCTGCAAAAAAACTAAAATTCACAACAATGGCAACACAAGACCCTAAAGCCAGAGACCTGAGGTTTCTCTATTTTGCCTTGCCCTTGTCTAGCACACCCCTGTAGTCGAGAGAAACGCCACACACCCCAAATGAAAGTCACTGTTCATTACACTTTTATGCTTAATTGATGTCTTCTGGTGAGACAATGACCACTGGAAATGGCACCTTTTGGCTGGAAAAAGTCATATTATTTTCTGATAACACAGCATATAATTGTGTCATTCAAAGGATGAACAATTCCTTCCATTCAGAGTTTTCATCTGCTTGCCTGTCGTAGCAAGCACATGCATTACCCCATTAAATAACTCATGGCCCCATAAATCGTTAACCATGTGTACAGTACATAATTTAGCCATCTGCAAACTCTGTTACAATGCACCATTTCAAAGCTTTTCTCAAGTTTAAAAAAAAAAACCAAACCCAACCAACAAACCCACAAACAACAACAACAACAAAACCTGCAAAGCTTTGTTCACCAAACACTCTGCTGGTGACCTTTCTCTCTAGTTTCCCTTGCATGTTTGTTCAGTTAACTGCTCAAAACATTTGAATGCTACAGTCAACCCCTGCAAAGTCAAACTGAGGCATGACAATCCATCAAAATCAGCCAGATAACAGAAAGCACATTCCGATTCCAGAATTATTGTTGTCTGATTCTAAATGGCAGGGTATGAAACAAAAAGAGCACAGAGCCTGATTTGCCGCAGCAAGAACTAAGCCCAAAGAACGATAAGAAAAGAAATCCTTTTGAGGCATTCCTACAGAAATGATATAAAATTGAAGAGTATGGGAATGCGTGCAACAAGACAATTGTGTTGTCACACATACAAACTTTGATCAAATAAAAAGGTAGCTAAATGTGCATATAACTGAAGACTCACTAAAACAGAAATTATGAAACTATTTTCTGACAATTAAAGCAAGGATGTGTTTATGCCATTAGGTGTAGGTGTAAACTCTTTCCCCAGGGTCTATCTCAAATCTAAGGATTAAATATGGAGCGATGAAATGTTTCAATTATCTTAATTGAAAACACTTACTAATAATTAAAATATAGAACTCAGAAGAAACAAAAATCATGTTACAAGACAGCTTGTTTTATGTCAAAAGCTTTGTTACCATTCTTAACCTGCAAAGGAATTAGTGAAAGGAGCAACCTAAAACAGGTACTGGCAAATTAAAAAGCAGAAATCCCCCCAAGCCCCTTGAAATTAGTGAAATAGAAGTATTGCCATTTAGGAATATCTCTGTCACTGCATTTTGCTAGCTCAGGTGGGCAGGCACAATGACGACACAGCCATGTCTCTCTCTACCTTCCTTCCTCTAACAAGGAGCAGACTGGCACTTTGCTGAGCCATCCAGGGCCAGCCCAGCCAAGTGTTCTCCAGCTCTCACCAGGCACCCCTGAAGCTTTTGCCTCCCAGAGTCACAAACTCCCAATCGGATCCATGTGTCCTGGTGACGGTGCAGAAGGAAAGATCCCCCTCACTCACAGAGGAAAACACATTCCCAGAGCCGCCAACATGTGCCAAGGGAAAGGTTTAAAAGCCTTGGCAGAGAGTTTGAGCCATATTCTGTCTTTAACAAGGTGTGAGTCAGTGGTGGGTATGCAGTAAGAAATGTCCCAGTTGCTGGCTTCTAAACACCCGGGACTCTTTAAATAAATCCCCTATCCTGGATATGAGGCTTTCTTCCTCAGAAAAATCCAGGATAGCACAGCCACGTGATCTAGAATTTAACTCAGCAGGACTGGGCACAATATCTTTGACAAGCACAGATTAAAAGTAGTTTCTCACAGTGTGATCCTTGGAGTGCCTGGACTCAGTAGGGATGGAATCAACTTTGAGAAGGGATATTTTTGGGGAGTCAGGCAATACAATTCTCTTGTGAGGCAAGGACAAGGTAACATTCCCCCCTCAAAACAAAACAAAAAAAAAAAAACAAACAAAAAAAAACCAACCCCAAAACAAAAACAAAAGTTGCAAAAGTGGTAGGACATGGGAGAAAATGTTCTTTTAAAAAAGAAGCAAGCATGGTGATAAATGGTGATTTCAGCAGTCATGTCTTGATGGGTGAATATTTCAAGGTTAAAGACATTGAAAGGTACCTTATTCTGAGCAATCTTGCCACAGTCCTCATGAGGACTCGACACATATGCAGATAGTCTACAGTTTAAGTTATGTTGGAAACAGTACAACACAAGGACCTGTTCTCTGACTTCTTTTATGATTTAAGCTGGAAAAGGAGTTGCAGGAGATGCACTATTTTCCAAACCATTTCCCTGTAACTTTAGAAAAAAAACAATTGGTTCCATCTACCCTCAGTGATCAAAACACTAACTTAGCTGCTCACTTGTCATGTCAGACATGTCAACTCCCTGCCACCTGGACACATTCCTTCCTACTTGGCTTTTCCATTACCCCTACAACAAAGTTCAAGCAGCTCTTCTTCAGCATCATGGAAATGTTAAACACTTCTCCTGTTTGTCTGACCTCTGCCCTACCTGTGGCATTTTCTCTCTGCCAACACTAGCAGTATTGAAATCTCTCTGTCTCATCTTCTCCCTCTCCTTCTCCACACTCTCTTCAAGACCTTGTCCTGCCACAAGAGCTGTACGGAATTATCCATTTGTTGCTGGGGAATGCGGAATGGTAAAACTCCTATCTAACCAGAGATATGCAACAGCAAACAATATGCAAAAGGAACTTGCATTGGCTTCAGCAGCAGCAGCAGCTTTTGAGGTGAAAGCACTGACTAAGTGCACCTGTAACAGAACCCAGCCTTTGTGAAATACAAGCAAATGATAAAATAATTAACAAAATCCCTCAGAATTTGGAAGTTCTGCTCCATGAGGGCCTGTTTGAATGCCTAGACCCCAATGTACTCAGCATTGTAGCAAATTTCCTGCAGGCAGTGCTCTCTCGCCTGCTGAGCTAAACATCATCTCCCTGCTGAAAAGGGCTAAAGCAGCACTCCTCCTGGCAGTGGAATTAGCTAATGCCCAAGGCAGGGCTGGCACCCTCAGAGCTTTTGTCCAGTGTTGAAATGCTACTGTGTTTCTGCCCATAGGAAAATCTGTCCTGTGCAGAAACTTTAACACAGTTTGACTACAGAAGTCAGCATCTAAATCCAGAGCACATTCTGTAAAGGGAAATAAAGGGGAATTGACATGAAATGCCAAATTCCCACATTTGTTCCTGAGGCTAAACAATAAATTTTGTTTTCAAAAATACCTACTCTCTCCTTACTTCAGAGTTATAGCGCTTATCCACAGTAATAAAGGAAAACACACCATGATAAAAAGTCTGCAAACTGGTCCTACACACAGATCTTATTCCACTGCCCATTTTTCAGGCTTTATACTTCTCTAAAATTATATAAACTAAATGCTCTATTTTTAAACTAAACCATAAACCAGTCAAGCAATATTCTATATATACACACATAGATTTCAGTCGTCAAAGGAAATTATCGCAGTACCTGGGCACGTTTTACATAATGCACCTCTGATGGAAATCACCACAGAAACTGCTCCCTGCCCCTCCCAGCTATTGAAGCAGCTATAGAAGGACCCTGAAAAGGGTAGCCAGGATACGGATTGCCAAGTGAAATTCCTGTACCCGCCGTCAGTGGAAGCCTGGAACAAAGAGGTGCATTTAACGCCGCTTCCCAAACTTTGCCAGCTTCAGGCTCAGACAGATTTCTGGCAGGAGCGGGATGCAGAGCCAGGAGCCTGGCGCTGAGAATGACCTGCCCCCTGGTTCCCACGAGCTCCTCCCTTGGGACAGATGCAGGGACATGAAAACCCAGCCATTAATGGGGAACCAGAGCGTGGGGCGAGAGCAGCCCTCACGCTCAGGGCCAGCAACAGCCATGCTCTTTGTGCCGAACTGTGAACTCCGTGGAAAATCCTACGGGAATTAAAGAGCGACACCACAAATTGGGTTCCACACAATGCAAGAACAACTTCCAAGACCTGTGCAATTCAGTGAAGAAGGATGGCTCCTCTATAGGAATTTTTTACCCTGTCCTGTGCAGCTCTAACAGACACACAGCGCTGGTTTACTTTTTATAGGAAGATTTCCAAACCGTATACAAAAGCTATCACTGCTTTTCTCAACTGTCGGTGACTTTGCCGGGGAAATTGTGTTTCATTTTATGAAGTCAATACAAAAAAATAAAATGCTCTCGGAAAACAAATGTTGTTCAGAGAGCACATTATCCTGTTTTCAGAAAGGATAAGGTAGAGTTGACCCTTAAAGTGAGTGGCCCACAGATTTGGTGAGTTACCTGCTGGAACTCTGGTGGGTCAAACCTGATATCTTGTATTTGCAGCTTCAGCTTATGAGTGTCAAACTCTCAACATGAATTGGAAACCAAAAAACACATGATTTCCATATCTTCTTATCAACTCAGTTCCCTGTTTCAATGCACTTCCAGCTCTGAATCTGCATATCCTGCTCCCTGTGGATAACTTTCTGTGCACTAGTTACATTGAAATACAGGAAAATCCAGTTTTATTCTGATTTCTCAGCAATATTTGAATTCCTGAAATTTCAGCCACAGATTGATATAAAATCATTGCAAGGCAAAAAGAAAACCCCAGACTGAAAAAAGCAATGCTTGATCCATAGAAGTCACATATCCTGAAGAGATGGACACTGTGAGGCAGAGTACATTCTACACGCCTTCTGTGGAGCTATTTCATATTTGCATGAACTTAAAAAAAATTAAAGGGATGATGCAATCCTAAATGACACTGAATGTGTGTGGTTCAAATATTGGTCATACTGGTATTCCAGAACTTGGAGCCCATGAAAGTTCCACTGCCAGTA
Source organism: Irena cyanogastra (assembly GCA_013397155.1). Lineage (NCBI taxonomy): Eukaryota > Metazoa > Chordata > Aves > Passeriformes > Irenidae > Irena > Irena cyanogastra. Next base: position 382,846 of record VWZV01002857.1, on the reverse strand, counting down.
AAACACCAAACATTCTGGTAGGCATTGTCCAATGATAAATGTTTTAAAAGATCTATAAGGAAAAATGATTATTTATTTGAGTTTTTAATAAACATGCAAAATGTTTAGACAAAACACTGTTAGTTCTAATTTCTGAATAAAATTACAAAATGTCAATGTTATAGCTCAGGACTTCAATACCAATGATTATAATGTGTGCAGTTTCTGATAACATATTTTGTAGTGACCTTTTTTTTCCTTTTAAACAAAAAAGAATCTGAATGGAGACAGAAAAAAAATCACTATAGTACTCTGTAAACTTCTTGAAATAGAAATGTCTCTTCTGTAAACCTAACCAGAACCGACAGGTAATACAACAGATTTTTACAGGAGGATATTCCTACCTGGCACTTTGACTCTGCTTACAGAGGAACAAAAATTAGAGTAGAATCTTCTAATCCATAGAATGACATGAGTACTCTGTGATGCAACTAAAATTGTACTAGGGGGTAAGAAATGATGCTGTGGCTTGTGTGTGCTCATCCTAACAGGTGAGGGTGGCACACCATGGGTGTGAAGTGTCTGTGGTGTGCTGTGACTGCAGAAAGAACGTTATCTGTCCTGATGTGGCTGCAACAGCCTCACCAACCTCTAGTCCCTGGTGTGACTTTATTGCTGCAGCTGTGACACTGCCATGGTGCCACCCTGCCTTGTTTTGGCATTTGTGGGCACATGCAGAGTGTGAAGGCAGAATTCCAGAGTTTAACCAGTCCTGGTGAACTCCAGAGGCTTGGCAACCCTGTAAAACTATCACACCCCTTTCATTCTGTAAATATTTTTGAAAGCACTTTCAAGGGTATTGTAGGAAATTAATATGGCCAAAAGGGCTGGGTTTTGTCACCCAGATTTTTGCAAGTATTTAAATGTGCAAAAATGCTAGTAAATGTGGTTAACTCTTAAAATGCAAAAAAACAAACAAAAAACAAAACAAAACAAAAAAAAAAAAAACAACACCCAAACCAAAAAAAACCAAAAACCAAAACCAAAAACCTGCAAACTGTGGATAGTAAAACACATTACTCTCCAGTTTAGGGTGTGTTCTCTTAGAATGTAGGTAATCGCAGTCAGTTTGGGGGACTAATAGCCCAAAAGGAGGTTAGATCACCTAAAATTATGATATATATTAAAACATAGTATTTTAAAAAATATTATAACATTTAATTTAGCTCAGTTCTAGCATTTGGAGGGGAGGGATGAAGCTGAGTAAAACTTTAAGCATTAAATAATATAACAGTCTTCATACTTCTGCATAACTATGTCATCTCTAGATGTCAAAATTTATTCTGTGGTTTCTTTGGCAGGATTTTCAAGTTTTGTAAGATTTTCCATTTTTTACTGGCAAAATCCCACAAAACTAGAGGTCAGAAACTACTTTACCAAATATAAACATTTGTGGGATTAATCTTCAGGAAGCAATTATTCACTTTCACAAAAACAGAAGACAGACTTCTTTTCAAAGACACAAGTTTTGCCAATGAAAAATTTCCAACTGGCATAGCAGAAAGCACGACAAGAGATAAGCTAAACTATCTGGTTTGTGTATCTAGATAAACAAAAATTACACAAATTTATCTTGTAGGAATTGTGATTCTCAGTGATAGTGTAGCACAAGAAACATCCTGGTAATCATCAACTTGAGAAGCTTCAGTACATTGGATGTAAACACTCTGAGGTCACATTTATAGTTAATGTAAACTTGCACACATGTAAAACCACAATACACTGAACTCTATGCATACATAAAACATGAAATAAAATAAATCATGCCAATGTACAAAGCCTGAAATCTGTTCCTTGAACTTCATGCATATTCCATAAAATACAGATTACATCCATTTTTTTTTAAAAATTATATTGTACTTTAGACCTTAAAAAGCAATGCAGAGAAAGCATTGGCAAGCTTAGATCTCCTTCAGCCGGCTGGACTCCTCCCAAAGCAGGTCTGAAGGACACCCTCATCATGAAATTCCAAAGCTGAGCTGGCTGCCATCAGCCCAGCTCTCAGTCCTTTGTGTATGCTTCATCCCAGACAGCCCCTAACCAAACTCAGTCATGCTCTCTTTCAGTAATGAAATAATATGCTATTTTTAAAAAATTTCTTCATGCCTGCTATGAATAAGATTCTACCAAAAAAACCCCAAACATATAAACAAAAATAAAACCCCACTACAACACATCTCATTTCACAAGAATAAACTGTCAAACTATTCTGCCATAATTTTGTAGTGAAATCCCAGTTCAAACCACACCAAACCTCTCCATTCAGAAGTGGAGGTGTGAAAACACTGCCTCACTACAGACAAAACCTCTGCTTAGAGGTGTACATGACAATCAGGTGTTTGGAAAGCCTGGGAAGCAGCAGGAGCCAGTCTGCTAGCAGAATCAGGAAGGTAAGGAACATGCAGAACTTGTCAAATGGAGCACATGCACCCCTAGAAGCACATAGAAAATTTCTTATTTACTGTCATGAGAGACAATATTTCTGGGCTGTTAGACAGCTGTCTTCGTGGAGACCCACTGCCAACTCTTCCCTGCCTTTTTCTGAAAATGTCTGCTTGTTAAAATCCAAAATGAAATGTCTGAAAGCACCAGCACAGCTGGCTGGTGATGAGAGCATTCCACTTGCAGGTGTGTACCCCGGAGGTGAGGACCCTGCTCCAAACCACCCAGAGGGAGAGGTTTGGGAAACCTCCCCTACAGGAGAGGCTTCCTCCTCCAAGGTAAACTCCCAGGCTGGCAGGTTTTGGCTGCGCAAGCACAGTTATCTTTGCTGTCCAGACAAGAAGCAAACGTTGAGAGAGTCTGGCTTTGCCACAACACAGAAAAGGAAAAGAGCTCAGTCCCTGAAAACTGCAGGCTTGGAAAAGGTTTCCCCCAGAAGCCACACAACCAAATTAAAAACTGCAGCTCCCTATACAGAAGGCAAAGGCAAGCTTGCCTCACCCTTTCTTTTGATATTATTATCCCACATCAAAGAAAATATTTTGGCATAACCAGTTTACATATTTACAATTCTGAAATAAAACATCTGCTCAGTACACTATTCAAACTCTATTGGGGACAAATTCTACTTTCACGGATACCCACACAACTGCGGAGAACTTAGTGATTAGAAATGTTAGAAAAATTGGACACACTTCCCAGGATTATTTTTCTGAGCTGTTTGTCTTCTGTTTTCTTACTCTTTCAGATGCTTTCCTCTCTATCCCCTCCCCTTAAACTGTGTCCCAGTTTAAAAATCCATTTCTTGCATTTATCAAGATATTTTTCCTTTTGATAGAAGGTATCACCTGGTTTTGCTTAGAGATTTGTTGGTCTGTATGAAAGCCTGGTCACTCACCTTTCTTTCCAGGCCTGTCTGGGTTTTGGGTGCAGTATTCAGAAGTTTGTTGGATTTGCAGTGAGTGAATCTGCTGCACTCACAGTTCTGTGCTTCTAACTGTATAATGGTACTTTTCCTTACCTGGGATAACAACTCTACTAAATGTGTTTCATTTTTTATCAAACTTGGGCTTTTTTAATAAGAGATATAAAACATTGATATTCCTATTACATCCCACGAGGGAAAAGAAACACCATTTGCTATAATCAGGGGAAATGTTTTATTGCCTAAGACATGCATTTATCTCCCTCACAAACAGAAGTCATAAAAAGAACATACAACTGGTTAAATGTTACTTGATGTACCTTAGGTCCCAACTGGTTTGCTTTAGGTCCTGCAGTGTCTTGTGGAATTAAATCCAGGCATGAACACAGGTTAATGCTTTTTCTTTCCTTTTAGCAGAACTCTGTCAGTCTGGCCCACACCCCAAGAGCTTTCACTTCAGACTAACCTGCAAGCAGCACTGTGGGTCTCTCCTTTACTTCTCCTTCCCAACGCTCCACCGATTCACCGCTGACTAATTAATTATAAGCCTCTGTTCTTAAAGCTCTTATATAAATCTCTGTCCTTGTTGCCATCCTGCAGATCTATTCAGTGATCACACTCTTACTTATATCATGTAAGAAAGACTGCCCTGTCCCTTTTATCTGAAAGGCTGTTAAGGAGGCCCAAATTCTAAAGCTTTTTGTAATGAACTGTTCTTTCTTGAAGACAGTTTACCATCAAGCATCCTTCCAGGTCTCATGAAGGGCTACACTGCACAAACTGAGATGACAGTTGTCAGAAGGGAAAGCCAGTCCTTTCCTGAATAGAAAGAAGAATAGTTGTCTTTTTGCTTCTGTCCTTCCTCCATTGTACTTTCAAGGCACAACTGGAGCTCCTACAGCAACAGGTATTTTTCTTTGCTAAGATTCATTGTTGGAAGCTCACTGGTATTCTGAGTTCCTAATTCTAAACCCACTTCTCTCTTTTATAAACCTGCACGTTAATTGTATCTAAAGGACATTCTTTGTAAAGGCAGTAGTTTTCAGAAACTTGATTCCACTTTCTTCCAGGGCCTTCTATCTTCCTCTCCTCCTCCTCCTCTCTGCCACAATGGTCTCTTAAAGAAATGCCTTATGTGTGCTGCTATTCAAAAATAAAATCAGGCATTTGATCTTTTCTGTCCAGACTTCCTTCTCATTCTCCCTTTTCCTGGATTCTGTCACATGTTGCACTGTTAGCTTAACAGCCACTGTTTAACAGCATATATTGAAAATACCAGAACAAATAAATGCATCCAACACTGATTCATTTTTATATTTGACATAGAATAATAAGCAATTGGGGAAAGAGAATAATTTTAAGTTTTTCTAGTCTAACTTTCTTGGAATTCTGTATTGAAAAATACAGACTGCAATCTGAATGGCAAGATTTGCTAAAAATCTCTCAATCTAAAATAAAAAAAGGCTCTTATAGAGCAGCCATTTTATATCAGCCAGAAACTGTAGGGTTCCCAGTCTCAGATTTTAATTTTGTACCCTATGCCACAGGCTGTTTTTTAGACATTTAATCTTAGGTATTGATGCTTCTCCCTTTGAATGTAAGGGTTCATGTTCTCCTTAGCTAAAATCAGGCTGTCCAGAGTTTCCCATGCTCAATTCTATGACTCAAACTTTACTACAGCTCACCTAATATCCAGGCTTGAGCAACATAAGCCCTAGCTCATCAAGGGTTGTTCCAGTCAGTGTGATAGATGGAAATACAAACTAATTTTCATCTTGGTCACAAAACTCAATGAAGCAAGTTTGCATTAAAATATTGTTTGGAATATATGGTGTAATAAATCAATGTTTTCTTAGCTGGCCAAAAAAAGAGATATGTATATCACTCTTTTTTAAAAGGTCTCCCAAAGATTGGGTGCTTTTATTTTGGGGGTTGGGAGAATTTCTTTGAAGGAGAATTTTACTGAAATTGTTGGGTGTGTCAGCTTCTGCTCAGATGCAGCTAAGTGTTCTGGATTTCCAATTGCAAATCCATTCCATAGATTTATGAGTTCTCTAATGCGCTTTCATCATTACTATATCCTCAGGCCTGTGACATTTTGGATGAGTAAGAATGCCAATTGCACAAAAATTCAGACAAAAAATAACAGTTGACATTTTCAGTCATATGTAATCAGGTTTAATTATGACTTAAGTTTGAAATCCAGCAAATCATTACACTTCATTACTTTCTCCATTTTTTGATGTGAGGCTATTTATGGTGTGGTGGTATTCAGTTTTTGGGGTATTATTTTTTAATTATAGATCTGCATTTAAAATTTAGCTGAAGAATATCAAGATGAATTTTTGGGTAGCTGGACCTAAGGGCATCCAACATCAGCTCCATCATAGCTGCAAACAGCTTGTGCACAGTTTTTGGATCACTTTTCTACTTCTCCAGTTCCAGAGAGAAATCATGATGGAGACCATATTGTGGTAAAGAGACAGGTTAGCCAGTATAAAGAGACAGTTTGGAAAAAGAAATCATTTTTTCTTTTAATTTTTAAGTCTTACTCATTTCTCTCCGACTGTGCAAGACATTGACCTGCAGAGAGTTGCTGAGCAATGGCCCCTGAAAAGCACTTCTTGCCAGCCACCCTTTAGATCTGTAAAATCTAATCTCTATTCATCTGTTACCATTTCACCAAGGTTTCTGTTACAGGGAAGGACTGACAACACTGAAGTCACCTGCTAGAGTTCTGACACTTCACCAGCACTTAACACATCATTTGAACAACACCAAAATGTATTTGCACAAGCATACCAACAATTTGAGGCAAGTGGAAAAGTTATCAGGTTATGTCCTACCTCTGCCTTTGAAAATTCTGTTTCTGGGAATGACACTTAGAAAAAAAATAACTACAGCTTCTATCCCTTGCCCTTCCAATTAGGAGTATGAGCAAGATTCCACACTCTATAGCATGCTGCCTGTGCTTCCAGTGCACCAGATCCATCAGTTGTTTGCTGAGGGAAGTGCAATTAGAAATGTTTTATTATGATTTCCAAATTACTGTGTAACAAATGCTTCAATAATCCTTACGGCGCAAAAAAAAAAAAA
>VWZV01002857.1:61310-376281 GCA_013397155.1 Irena cyanogastra | reverse complement strand
AAAAAAAAAAAAAAAGTTTTGCCCAACAATCAACTGACAGCTTTCTAATACAGCTCCATTAAAGCTCTTTCCCAAGTGTGAGAGGCACTTTTTAACTAGCTCCTCGGGGCATTGTTAGATATCATTGCTTACAGCCACTGCGAGCCACTGTGAGCCACTGCGCCAGAGCAGAGCTTCCCACTTCCTCCTGATCACTCAGACACAAGAGGTGACTTTAAGCACAAGAAAAAGTCTCAACCAGCCAAGACAGCAGCTCTAAGAGTGTCTCTCTGTGTACAACAGCAGCCCAGAATGAAATCACAGCACTCGAGGTGTAGGATGCAAATAAAGAACAGCTTCTGTGGGTGTCTTTTTGTAGGTTAGTAAATTGCAGGTGTTTGGGGAGGCATTTAAAAGATAATAGCTTCTTATTTTTATGCTTTAAGCATGCAGTAGTTTACTAAATGAGTAAACTTGAAGTAAATCTCAAAGTCACCTCTATAGGAGTTGATCCATTTAATCTAAACATGAAAAATTAAGAATTAGACAGGCAACGGAATGCATATTTTTGAAGCAGAGATTACTAGAAAATACTTGATTATGTATTTATTTAAGAAGATAACTGTCATGAATTTTACAGCTCTTACAAGTCAGAATTTGCAGAGATCAGATTCAGAAGGTATTAATTTACCTTCTACAGTCAAAGGCACACAAACAGTTCATGTTGAATAAATCCTTGATAGCTATCAAAAACTGCATCCAAAGTTCAGAGGCTTATTTGCAACAAATCACCTCGACACTGTCAGATCTTATTGCCTGGCTGTACTGGGAGACTGTTAAGGAAGCAAACATGAAATCCCAGCCAGTGTCAGACTGTCTTCAGGACAGATGGGAGACATACAGCTTTCCAGACCCAGGTAAAACATGAAAGTAATTGACCAAAACCATTGCAAAGCCACCAGTGCATCATTTCAGATATGGAGTGAGGGGTAAGTGTCCCTATTCCTCTTGAACAGCACCTGAAGTTTCCTGTCCCATGTGTCCCCTCCTGCTGGGGACCAGCTGAGAAACTCTGGGCAGCCTCTCAGCAAGTGCTGTTTGACTCCTAAGTCTGAATGCCACCTTCTACCACAGTGACACAAGGGGTTAATGCTGTTGATCCTGGCTCTGTCTACTGCATTTGAGGGGTTTTTTGGGTTTGTGGCTTTAATTCCTCAAAGTCACCAGAAGTGATCTAAGGCAAAATTACAAAGGTGAATATGACGACTTCCTCAACACTCCTAAGAATACAGGACAAGAGAAGACATTGCAGATATCAACTAGAGCTAGAGGAGTATGTGGTAGCAGAAAACTAAAATATCAGGCACTTCTGGAGAACAAGACTGATAAGGTTACAATGTGATTGAGTTCTACACAATGGAGATAGATGACCATTTACTTTCTTCATTTATCTGCTCACATCTGCACTTTACATTTCAAGAAGCTGAAACTCTTGCATCATTCCATTTATCTAAAGGACTAAAGGCAGCACACAATCCACATGGTAAAAAAATAAACATGGACCTGGGATATATGTTGAGCACTTTTTCAGTAAATCTTATTTATTTCCTCCGAGTCCTCAATATCTAAAGCTTTTATGTATTCATTATCAGCAACATGTCGAGTAATGTGATAACTTGACAAGGTTCTATTGAAGCAGCTTAGTGGGACATACAGTACTTATGCTGCCTGATAAGAAAACATTCAGAAAGGTCATATCCTCCGTTGTATTCCCTATCTCTCTGGGCAGCAGCAGTTTGAGTTTTTCTGAAAACTAAAGTTTGAAAATATTCTTGGTAAAAGTGAATGAAAAACGATCTGCCTGCATTAGCACAATGACAATCAGCTGCTGTTAATATTCATGTTACTTTGCAAAACTGGATAGTAAAATAAAAAGCCTCACCAAAAAGTTAACCCTGTTGACTGGGCGTGATCATGACACGATAGCTGGTCAGCTCAGCATAGCTGTGAGATCTGGGATATCATGGCAACATCCCACTGACTGGCTCCTGGGCCAGCAGCACAGATCCCATCCCACCTTGCCTGCTCGCTTGCTCCCCCACACCCACTGCTAAGCTGTGTAGGAAGCCAAACCAGATTCAGAACACTGCAGAGCAGAACGTGCACCATGGCTGTGCCTGGCTTGCACTTATACAGGTAGCAAGGAGTGATTCTATTTGGAAAGTCTTGTGATGTTGGAGGCCTGCAGAGCTGGGTCTGTGCCACTGATGGGCAAAACAAGGACAGGAAGGAGGCAAAGGGTGTGGTCAGGTTTCCCCCAGACCCAGAACACACCTACTGCCTGAACAGACAGCGCTCAGGGCCGCCTCAGGACGCAACAGATGAGCAGCAGTGCTCAAGCCCCTGATATGCCTGACAACTGGAGGTTCACAAAAGAATATTGTGGAGCTGGATTTGCCAGACATTCTCCTGAGCTGCAGTTTCTGTCACCCCAAGGCAAGCTTGGCGAAACAAAGAAATTCCTGCTATTCAGGTAAAAGAACACAAAATGACAGCCCAGCAACCTCTGTTATGACAACACCACCAGTTACAAATAAGCTATTTCAGAGCCATTACTCTCTTTTGGGCATGCACTGTCTGTATGATATACTGCCTGGTATTTTTTGGGATACGGGGACACATTCAGTTTGGTGTGCAAAAACACATATGTGTTTTGTCACAAAATCCTTGTATGTAGGCCCACTACAAATATTAAAAGTAATTTTGAAAAGCATTTTCTCTAAGCAGTAATTTATAGTAATTTATAGTAATTAAAAGTGTTTATTTTACAACATGTCTTACCGGTTATTTCACTGAATGTATTCAGGTTGTTTTTGTCATTACTTTCCTCTGTCACTTATTTCACTTGCTGCACGCATCCCAATTTCAAGCAGGTTTTACATACAGAGAAATACAAACATCATTACTGGACTTCATTAGATACAAAGTTACTGAATTTTAGTAAAACATTGTCTGGTTGTAAACCTGTATCACAGCTGGATGTCACAAGCAAAATAGTGAAATGAGTAATGAGGTGGAAGGGAAAAACCCCAACATTATTAGAGAAATTAAAGAATCATCATTTACATAAATACCTGCTCATACTTAAATCCTGTGAAAGATAATAATTCCAAATACTGGTAAATACTGCAGCTCAGTTTGTCAAGGGTCAAACACACTTGTTTTTTCCCTTCACTCAGGATGCTGTTGGGATCAGACTCAGCAGATTACAGAGTTGCTGTCAGCTGTTCTGCCTGAGGGAGGGATTTCCTTTTGGTGAGGTGAGGGGCTGCCCTTGAAAACACGAGGCAAGTGGAGAGATGAACACCTGTAACAATCATTTCTCTAATTGTGACTGAAAGTCAGCCTGGCCATCAGCTCTTGGTGCACTTTTTTTTAAGTCTCACTCGATGACAGAAGCCTAATTATTCTTCCCATTGACAACTCCAACGAGTAAAACTGAAGTTTAATTCTGGGATGCAATCAGCAAATAGCAGCAGATTCAAGATGGAGAGTGAAACACTGCCCTTGATTTGCCATGTCAAGCCCTTTATGGGCACAACTAAGAGCCAGAAACCAGAGGTATCATCTCAGGTAACACAGCAGCTCCTGCCTGCAATCAGAGCTGCTCTCATGCCAAGGCACAACTCCACGTGAGCTATGGCTGAAGACAGAGTGCCTCTGTGCACAGCAGGTGTGGGGGAGCAGGCAGCAGAATTGTCCCATATTTTATTGGCAAATAATTATTTTATCAGATCAGAGGATGAATTTTAGCTCAAGGTGAAGTTGACATCATGCTACTTTTGAAGATGAAAGGAAATTAATCTGATTTTGACTTTGTGCCTGGCCCTCTTTGCAGCATCTCACCAGGATGCCTGGGACTATAAGGATATGTAGATTCTCACTGGGCATAAATCTTGTGCTAAGGCTCACCATTGATCTTCAGTCTTAAACTCTCTGGCTTTTGAATAACTTCATCTGTGGTCCTGTTGTGATAGTTATCTACTGCCTTTTTTTTTTAATTTAAGAGATTAGTAACAATTAAAAGTCTCATAACAAGGGTCTTACAAGAATAGATACAGTTCTTATTCAATTAATTATCTCTGTATGTTCCAATGTCCACACCAGGGAAAAGGGAAAAAAAAAAGGCAAACGTTTCCATTGATAACTTAATTTTATCATTTGCTGAATCTTTACATGTAGTACAAGAGAGATCTTTTTCCTAACAAAAAAAAGAAGGGGTCAGACACCAATGTCCAAATTTATGGAGGCAAAATGTTAATCTGGGATCAAAACTGTTAATAAACCATATCAAAGACAGTTTTAATCACATGAGGACTTCTAATTAAATTAAATTTTCACAGGGAGTGTCTTTGACCTGTTTGTTCAAATTTAAGACCAATGACTGAAATCTCCCTGTAGGGATTCCAGGACTGGAAAGCTTTGGAATTCCCCTCTGACCACCTCTGATTCTAATTGGTTTCCTTATCCCATGAAAGAACATCAGAGGGAGATCTCCAGGTACTTGTCCTGAGCACTACCCAATTTGGATACACTTTGAGATGCAACAGTGGGGCACTGAGAGCCAGACTGGAAAGGAGATTCTGAGAAGGGGAGGGTAAATGACTGTAACCTTAAGTCTGCTGCACACAGTCATTTCTTGAAGCAGAAATATGTACTCGTCTCCATTTCCCAAAAGGTTGTCAGAAAACCCACTGTTTCCTTATCCTCTAAGTCTGCCCTCACCCCATGCCTCATAATGTTTTAAATGTACAGCAAGCTTCAGCTATGTAGGAGAATCTTTTTGAATTTGTACAGCTCAGAAAAAAAGATACATTCACAAAATAGATTCCATTTCACTTCAAGAAATTTACAGTGTAAATACCTGCAAGATCCTCAAGATTTTTATTGTTTTAAACAACTAAATCTAAGTTTGAGGGTCTCAAATTTAACAGAGCTCTTAAGCAGAGTCCTCAGCAGGTGTAAACCAGCCTTGCTTCACCAATCTCAGCAAAGGCACTGAAACTTGACTTTAGGGACAGAAACCCTAAAGCAGAGTGAGCCATCATCTTATGAGTTACAGCTCCTTCTCTGGAGAGTGACTGTCATAAAATGTTTGTACAGCAGCCAGCATGCCCAGGCTGTGACCTTGGCTAGGATCCCTACCCCATTAGAAATAAAAATTATCTTAGGAGACGCTGGAAATAACATTATTCTACTTCAGATTAGGCATAATTTAACCTCCTAGAAATGAGTTCAGCGATGCAATTCTTGAACAGAGGAGCAGGGAGAAGCCAGGCACGAGAGCCAGGCATGCACTGCAATACCTGCTGTAGGTAAAACCTGTCTCCTTAGTCCCAGCAGGAGAATCAGAAGAGAGAGAAGAGTGCTACACACAAAATTCGAGTTGTAAAGCAAACTTCACTCAGTCATTCTTGGTGATCAGCTCAGACAGATGGGGTGCAGGCAGGGGGCCTTGAATGTGCATTCCTGTGTGTATCTGAGGCTTTGCAGGGTGTACCTCAAGGAATACAAAACATGAAGTTTTCTGAGCATGTGAATTAAGAACCTCAGGGAGCAGAAGAAATATTGATTAGGCACAGTATGCTGCTCAGTACAGAAAAGTACAGGAGATAATGACCAAGGGTGATTTCAAACCTTTCCAACCCAAAACACGAGGGTAGGACTTTGAGCACCTCTTGGCAACGCTTGCCAGGCTCAGACAATTGGCTCGTTCATTTCAAAACAGCTCTACAATGTATGTGACGAGAGTAGAAAGGGCCAAACACCTTCATCTTGACCAAGTGCAAGACAGGTCCTGCAAGATAGTTTTTGGTAGAATCAGGTTGATCCTCAGTTTACAAAAGCAGTAGAAGACCTACAAGATTTTATCTTTGTTTTGAAATGAGCAAGGGGTGTCGGGCTTCGAGTAAGGAGGAAAGCTTCCCTTTATTATTTTTTCTAAAGCAAGAACTAAATTACAAACAAAAATATTAAATAGAGTTTTAAAGAATTAGTCCAGCTCAACCTTTTCTATTATTAATTGATTTGTTCTTTCCCTCCAGAAACTCTGAAGAGAAGATTTCTGATGACTAACCTGAAGTTTGACAGATTTTTAATAGCATGGGACTGTCAGGCCATTTCACATTCTTGCATTCCAATGTAGGTTTCTTGGACAGGAAAAGAAAAATGAAGGTGTGATGGAAACCTGAAGAAAGAGAGTAGAGGTTGATGACAGGCTGAACAGAGGAAATAAAGCAAATACTCTATTTTTATCTTTAAACTATTTTTCATCAGTATCAAATCAAGATTTTTTTAGTTTTTTCATTTTTGCATTATTCAGAAATAAGTAGACATGAAAACTTGTTGGGAATTGTATATATAGAAAACTTCGCTTTAAAATGGTTCATAAGAAGTCACAAGCATGTGAAAACAGTTTGGCAGGGTAGCCCAGAAAGCCTCAACAACTGTGATCATTTACCAGAAAAGCTGAAATAACAGACTTAGTTCCATGCAGTCCACACAAACCCCACAAAAATCTGGATCTCTTTGAAAGAATAATCACCATAAACATGAAAATTTAACAAAAATATTCATCCTTGTCTCGGTGGTTACTGTAGAAATCAGTGTAAAACTAAGGTCTCTAAATTAATTTTAAGAGCTTCAGGGAAAGAAAACATGAAGACAAGCCAGCAACACAGGCAAATGGCTCTCTGAGACCCACACCCATAGGAAATCATAGTCAATTTTCAAGCAGAATCCTGTAGGGATTTCTAACAATTACTCAACAATTAATGAGTGCCCAACCTACTCTTAAAATTTGAATTAGATATGCAAAAAACTGAGAGAGAATTCCAGGCCTCCAAGTGTCCTCACTTACGAATCAATAGAGCCTTCATGAATCCAACCCTGTGCAATGGCAAGGATCTGAGCATTCAACATTATTACTGTACTGTAGTTCATTTAATGCTGTGCTGGCTTCTCTTGCATTTTCCTCATATAAAAGTTAAGTATCCACTACAAAAATGAATCATCTAAACTCCAGGTAAAAGCTATCACAGTATGAAAGTAGAGCTCATGCTGTGAAAATGATATCAAATGTTATATAAAAAGAGCTATCCTATTGAAAGTGTTTGTGGTTTGTAGTTTACCTCCTGTTAGCAGCTCTGTATTGATTTCAAAAACCTGTTCAGAACGCTAAATTCAGAATTTTTATAAAAGTATTTGAAGAGTGCAGCCTGTTAACATCTTTTCATATGTGAAGAAGCAATATATATTAAGCACATGTACACCCAAAATAAATTATAAGAACATTGGGATTGCAAAGCAAAGCAGTCAGAAGTTTCAGGTGCCATAATAAAGATCCTCTGCAGTACCTTAATTCAGCCTCCACCCTACACATGTCCATGATGACACTGTCTGACTGCACAGCTCCTCCCCAGGTGACCTCAAACCATCCCTACCAAACTCACACTCTGAATTTGTCCTCATCAGTAAAAGAAGACTCCCTTCATATCCCATCTTCAGTCAGAGACCAGGAGAAAGGGAGAGAAATAAGGCAAGGAACTGAAGTAATGAATGGACTGACTCTCTGCAGTTCTGCCCTAGCAGATTATAGCTGTCACCAGCACTGAAGGCAAGCTCACCTTCCCATAGCATTCATTATTTGTGGTATCTCCCCTTTGTGCGTCCTGAGAAGGAGGTCCAGGTCACAGGAGACTCTGTGCCCACCAGCTGCATTCTGGAGCCAAGAGCAGCCTGCTTTGAACACATGAAAATATCAGCCCTGCCACATCACTCTCAGCCACCCTGCACCCCCTCTTTGCACACATGGGAGCAGAGAGCCTTGCCACACATCTTGGAGCGAGTGTATTTCAAAAATAAACGTTATTGTTTTCAAAACGGACAGCAATGAAAAACCCACAAGGAAATCAGTGATTCTGTGTTGGTCTTGAGCAGTCTGCGGTAAGGCAGGCCGGGGACTACCCGTGCAACAGAGAGAATAAAACAACTTAGAGCTGCACTCATTCAGCAATCACCTTCTACTTAGTGCACAGAACAATGCAGGGGTCCATGGGAAAAGCAGTGTGTGACCATGTAATTAGAGACCGTATCAAAATGTATACACACAAGGGGGCCCAATTAAGGCTTCATGGACAGCATTATTCTTTTTCCTTTCCCTTCTTTTTTATAGTGCTTGGTTTTATTGCAACATTCATGATTTTGTACCCTTTTATCTATAATTTCATAGGTTGCTTAAAAAAAATACAGAAAGGGAGAGAAAAGAAAGCCTGAAAAAATCTATTGTATGGAATGGCAGTGATACTGAAATACAGGGCTGGCACTTCATGGTCCACAGCAGAGACTTTGGCCACGTGAGTGGAAGGAGCAACGGTAGAGTCTGCACGTGGGGCAGGCCGAAGGGAGGCTGGGCTGGATGCAGGCAGCTTTCCCAGGAAGCTCTGCAGCACAGGAATGCAGGGCACCATGTACTTGGCTCTGCCTCTCAGGTTTGTCTTTGGTGGCCTTCTGCTGCTTTCCACTGCAAATACTTTCCTCTCACCTTCTTCCCCCCACTCCCAGTCCTTGCCTTGCGCCAATATTTTTGCATTTTGCATAAATTCCTCCAGTCAGAGTTTCCCATTCTGACCTTCTGTTTAGTGGTATATTCTATGGCTTGTTCAGATTCACCCTAGGAGTACATATTCCTCTTCTTACACCTATTTGTTAGTCCCAGCCCCTCTCCTATGCATTACCCTCAGGTTTCCAATCCTACCTCTTTTCTTTCTGCCTCCTATCCCAACCTATATCCACACTGCTCTAATTCTTCTGCCATCCCATATGTCAGAGGCAGCATCCCTACTTCCATGTGATTTCTTTGTTGCTCCCTTTAAGGTCCCATCCTAGCCAAGTCCTTCCACAGTTCCTCAGCTCAGGAGGTTTTCCTCCACCTCGGTCTGAGCAGCTGTAGAAAAGAGAACATCAAAAGCCCAGGAGCATCTCCTCACTTCCAGCCTTGATGGTCTGCTTCCAGCCTTGATGGTACTTGGAACTAGGAGCTGCCTTCCCCACCTCAGCAGCCCCATCACCAAGTGCTGCACTGCTCTGGGTCAGCATATGCTTGAACTTCCAGTGCTGAATGCCACAATAGCCTAAAATTTTAGGAAAAATGACAAGATTTTGCTCAACGCCTGCAATATCATGCCTGGTATATATCATTGTGCTGTACAGACAGTAATTTCAGGGAATTCAGATACCAAATCTCTTCTGAACAAGTGAAAAACCAGATTTTTTCAGTGTTTTCCCTAATGGATTTTCCCTGGAACAGCAAAAGATAATGATCCAACAAAACTTTTAGATTGAGGCTGAAGAAGAGTGTAATGAATTTGATCAAACACGTATAAGAACACGCAAAATTTACTTTGCCTTCTTTTTTTCTGAAAAGAATAGGATTTTTTTTTCATTTCAAACAGACAGAAGTGGGCTGAGGCGGGATCCAAAATAGAAAGTTTCAGCACAGACAGTGCTGAAATAAGTAACTCTAAGTAATTTTTTTAAATAGGTCACTTTTGACATTAACTGTTATGCTATTAGCTTCTTTTATGGTACATATAAAGTGGGAGAGAAGAGCTTGTACATGCATTTATAGACTTACAGAAGAAAAAAATGAAGCACCCAAGCAAGAACTTATATTTGACATGATTTAGTCCTGATCTGAGATCCATATGGTTCATCACAGCAATCCAATAGGCTGGGCAATGCTCAGTATGCCAGCTTTTAAAGGAAGCTGAAGTACCACCTTTGGCTTGCATTGTGAAAAAGATTATTTGACTTCTAAGTAGTAAAGGCCACTGGATGTGGATACTTGAAATAAATATGAATGAACTGTAGCTAGTGAACTAAAAAGCAGGTTTCTTCTCCAGATACAATGTGGTCTTTACCAAATAAGAAGGGGAAAAAACCACCTGCAGCTAAATACTGGAAATTTTGTATTTACCAAATACTTGCTCCAGGAGCAGGCACCTCTTTGCTCCCAAGGTCTACCTACCAGATCTCGATGTGCCTTTTCCTGGTGTATCAATGCTTTCTGCTTCTCCCCTACCCAGCAAAGTCCCATAGCTATCCAGGGAAGCCATCTCCTGTGAGCCCTCTGCTCCTTTGAGACTCTGTGATCCAGACAGCAGCTCCATGGTTACACAATTGGACCTGGGAATCACTACTCCTCCTTACCTCGCTGCTTCAGCAGGCCCAAGAGAGACAAGTGCTTAATTACAAAGGAGAAAGTTATTAATTTTCACTGCAGTAGCTTACAGAGCTGACATAATGCTCAAATATTTCATGTATTACATAGCCAGTATTCTGAACATTACCTGGATTAGACAAAGTCATATGCAGAGATGCCTAGAGCACTGGCTGGGTATGCACACAAATGCCAAATGCACGCCTACAACTCTTACTCCAATCTCCAAAATAACCACTTTTTAAGGGCAGCTGTTAGGAGTTTGCCTTGCTTGGAGAAAACAGACATTACACCCTTGAAAGGTCAGTATTTATTTATGTTCACAGCTATGCACTGACAACCACTTCTCTGCTCCTTCCATGCCAAAATATCTCCTCTGCTTCAGCTATTTTTACTTTTAGCTTTTGGGTAGTACTTTTACATAAAGAACAGTTGGCATCTCACCTTCCTGAAGCCAGATTTCTCTGCTCCTCTGAAGAATTTTTCCCCCAAAGTATTCTTCAAGCATGCCTAATATCTCCTGAAAATCACATTCCCTAGTAAATAGAGTACACAGGGAGATTAATTCATCCCCAAAAGCCAGAAATCAAATGAGCAAGGACTCAAAGAGCAGAAAGCCTGCAGAGGAATCAGTCACTGGTTCCAAGCAGAAAGAGTGCCATGCGTGAGGGTGGAAGGCTGCATGCTGAGCTACTGTGATTCAGCGCTCCATACGACCCACAAGTTTCCGAAGGAAATCACAGCTACACAAGAACTCCATAGAGAAACATTCACAGACACAAGGTTTGCTAGGAGGATAACTCAGCTGAGAATCAGCAGGAGTTCCTTCCCACTCTGCAATTAGTGCACTTGTTAGTCTCTGGCATTCCTGCAGCTATCTTGGCCTGTGTGCCTGAAGGATCCAGCGGGATGGAGGGAAAGAGGATGAGCACCACAGCACCAGGTAACAGGTGCTGAGGAAACCCTGTGTTATCCCAGTAGCCACTAAGTGGAGCTACTAAGTATGGTAAAGGAAACTTTTGGGTTGCTTCTTAAAGCACCTTTAATGCTATCAGAAATGCTGTTTAAATTCCCACTTAAAAAAAGGAAAATGGGAAGTGTCGAAGCTCTGGTTGTCCATTTCTATGCTGGAATACCCTCAGTATCTTGATCTACTTAATAAATGGTTGAATGACTTTTCTCTTACAAGGAGTCATTTTGTTCCACTTGTTTCCCAATCCTATATCCAGTAATTGAGTTGTGTTGTGCCCCACAGAGTGTCCCTACAAGTCCATGGCCAGGGCTATCCCTGTCACGAGACCCTGACTACAGCTGAACCTCTGGAGAAGAAGTCTCTGGAAAGCAGTGGGGGTTGTTGGCTGGAATGTCAGGAGGTGAAGTGTTGACTCGAACTGTGGAGTCACTGCTTAGCCGCTGATGTGCTGAAAATGTCACAATCCTTTCTGGTCAGAAGTAGGAACTGCTACATCCAGGGGATAGACTGACTTTTTCCCTGGCTGTCACTGTGAAATAATTGAATGGAGCTTCCAAGGAATCCCTTTTGTTCATCTAATCTATTTTGTTTCAAGCTAATAAAAAGAGAGCCAGTATCAATATACTGCACACAGTGGTATCACACAGACTTCTCTCTGTCACTCCCAATGCCAGGAGCGCTGTCATCCAAGTGCAGTGTCAAGGAGAGAGCTCTATTACAGCTAAACCTCAGTCCTGGTAATGCCAGGGTAAAACCATCTAAATCCAGGTGTTGTCAGAGCGGGCTCTCCTAGTTTCTCTAGCAGCAGCACGGAGAGTCCTTCACCTCGATCCCTACACAGCCAGGGGACAGCAATTACTGTGCACATGATACCTTCAATAGGGATTGTTTTGCCATGTCCTCTACATGAGGTTGCATTTTAGAGCTATTATGAAAACTCCACTTTTGCAGAAAATGTTACCTATCCAGTGCCATTTCTCAGATTTGGCATGCCTCAATAATCTACAATCTAATGTAGTGGTCCCGCACTACTCTAAGATGTTTGGTGCTTTTGTCTGAACATCAAAGAGCTAGGAAACTTGGAGCTGTTGCCATCACTGACATCATGAAAGTCACCACTCTTACCAAAACCACGAGGTCTGTGTCTAGAGCACTCCTAATGATGCCCTTAGCACCAGAGCAGACCCCAGCTCTTGTACTGAACACTGCAAAGACCTCACAGAAAGCCACAAGCTTCTTGCATTTACAGAGAAGTGGGTTTTAAAGGAATTGCATTTATCTAACGTAGGGGATGCAGTACACAGGGGGAGGCTGGAATTCATGCATGGTGAGGACACTTAGTAACACCTCATTCAGGTACATTGAAAGGAAGGAGCAACAAGCAGAGTCACACATGGGTCTAGTCCAAAGCACAGTGACATCAGCAAGTGCTCAAAATTCATGGCACAGTTAAGACAACATCAGAGATGGTGGTCATTACCTCTTCTCAGGAATGAGGTGAAAAGATATCTCCTCCTATCAGTAGAAAGATGAGTCTGACTCAGCATTAAGGATCAAATTAAGGTAGACTGTTCCATAAGAAAGTCAGAGGGAATCTTTTGAGATTTCCATATGCACTAGCCCATGACAAGGGACTCAAGTCAGTTAGCCAAAGAGCATCTACAATGCATGTCAGAGGAGAGAAATGCAAAATACATGACCTCTCCTTTTTCCCATTTAAGGTGGGAACATGAAGGGAGTTAATGAAATACTTTGCTGAACATATTTCCAAATTTTGGGGTTGGACTTGACTGTAATGCACAAAGATGATTTCCTGCAATTATGCAGTGCTGCAATAATACCATAATATTTATAAAAGCCCTAACTAGAACCACTAGATAGCTCACTGAAACTATTGTTTCTTCAAAGCTATTTCAGCACAAACTTCCACTGATTAATTGCACAGATCAAGACTTTTGACTTTTAAGATCTTTCCCAAACACTGCCCTGCAGTATCACCATAAGTTCCATGAGACGTTAGCAATTTGGTTTCTGAAAGATGGTGAAGTTAAAAGCTCCTTTCATCAAGATCAGTTAAAATGAAGCCATGAGGTTCCCAAGCATTATAAATAAATAAATAAATAAAAATATATTTCTCAATAGAGCCTTGTAATCTTTTCAAATACTAGAAGGTCACTTGTGTTTTCAAGGCCGTTTAGCAAGGTCAGGTTGTAATGAGCTGCAACTACTTTATTTGTGATTTGTGGCTCTGAGGGATTAATTGTCCCCACTCTGTCTCATCCAGAATCTAAGGCTGAATTGTCAAAATGATCCATGGCTTTCGTCCCCAGGCCCATGGTTTCATTATTAAGGTGCGTTCTAATCGATAGTAGCATTTTTAACATTTTGCCCCTTACGTTTTATCAATCCTTATTATCTAATGACCAATACTGAACTGGCACAAGGTTTTTCAGAAAAAACACTGACAGATTACAACAGGCAGTCACATGCATTTGTAATTAGACTTCATTACCATTGTAAGTGCTGAATGGGAGCAGAATAGAAAGGCAGGAGGAATGCGCCCAGTTCATAGAGCTCATCCCATTTCTTAGAGCCCCTGTATGAGTCTGTCTTAATTTATTAATAAATTAAAGAATAACCTCAACAACCAAGAACAAAAAGTTGGGATCTTTTTCAGGTTAATGTGTTCAATTTATTCCACGCCACTGGCCTAAGTGGCATCAGAAGCTTGTAGAACTAGCCAGCCATCTAGAAAATTATGAAGTTTTGTTTTTACAGACAAAATACCCACTGCAAAACAAAGCAAGTCTGTTATATTTCATGTTCTCAAATTTGATTATTTGAATTACTTTGATTCTTTGTCAGAGTTTAATCTGTTCTCGCACTGATGAAATAAAAAAGGAGGTTAATTTTCTTCTCCTCTGCTAGAAACCAGAGCTATGACAGATAATACTGCAACTCCTTATCCAAAATCGCAACTGGTTTAGAAAGAAAGCTGAGTGAGGGGACAGATTCTCAGATGGTGGAAGCTGGCCTAGTTCCACTGAAGTCAATGGAAATACACTCATTTACATGTCCTGAACATCTGGCCCAATAGTGATCATTAACAGAATATTGCCCAAGAGCAACATTTTCCAAGATACAGAAAAGCTGAAATAGTTATTTTAAATTCCATAGCATTCATTCTCCCTCCTTTTCTATAAGAAAGTCCTGGGCTGAGTAATGAAATGGCATGCTCTGGCCTCCTGGCTTTCTTATTCAGGCAATGTGGCCTCCTTCCCAACCTGGCCTTGTCAAAGCAAGCAGCTTCCATATCTGGACAGAATGTAAAACTTAAGGCTACACACAAATACGTACAAGAGTTCCATTAGGAGCAAAAAGGGACACTTGGCATTTCACTGACAAACACAGAGCACGCAGTGATTTAGAACTGCAGCTAAATATGGTATCACGCAAGAAAAAAAAATTCAAAAATTAATTTTCCAAACAAAGTCTGAATGACATACTAGTTTGTCAATTCTGAAAATAGAAAATTATTGCTGACTTCAGTAAGCCTAGAATATTATTTCTGAAGTCTTCAAATTTGGTATTTTTTTGAGAGTCTGGTCTGTTTGCTTTCTGATCCTTATGCTTTCCAACCTTTGTGATAGTTTTGGAGCCTATTATTCTATTTTCTTTCTCCAAAGAACTTTTAGAGGTGGTGGGAAAGAAACACTCGTAAGCAAACTGTCCACACACACACTGAAAATAGACAAATAGCTGTCATGACTCCTTGACTTCACAAACTAGAAATATTCTTAATCACTTATGTAAGCTAAGGAAGCTTTTCTGCTTTGCAGAAAAGGCCATTAGAGCCATTTCAGTGCTAAGATTATCTACACCCCACCTCCTCAGCTGGGTGCTGAGGTGCCAGGGCCTCACCAATGACACTGAAACTTTTACAACTCACATTCTGCTTATGGATGAGAAAATTGATCCTTCCTTATTACAAGCAGCAAAGGTGGTCAAGAGCTCTACCCAGCACTAGATTATATTTGTCAGTTAGACAACAGTTAGAGGTCATTAAATGTCTAAAACTTCTACTTTGAAAGGATTTACTGCTCTTCCCAGCCAACACCTGGTTTCTGTTCTGTACTGACACTGTTTGCCTGCTTCCATTTCTCTAATTATATTCCTCTTATATTCCAGCTATTGAGTCCTTTATTTAAGATCATGGCAATTTACAGCAAAATTTTGCAGTCCCTGCAGCAGCAAACTTACATAGAAATTACACAGTGACATTCAAGAAAAATGTTTCAGTGAATTGACTTTGCATCCAAAATTTTTTCCCATAAAATGAAAGACAAACCCAATGAGATGGAGAGAATGATATAAAAAAAGTAAAACCAAAGTCAGCCATGTTTCAAGTAAAAAAAACATGTCTGGTAAGTTTATAATACTAGAAACCCTTCACAGCGCATTCCCTTTCTAAGGCACACAAGGGACTGCTGTCCAGAAAACACCAATCCATTACAGCTGGCAATGTGAGTTTTGGAGACCACTTTGGTTAAAGACAATCAAATGTACTGACAAAATTATCTGTCTCTCACAGAGGTTATTTCCTAAGCACAGAGATAATGATGTATCTCAGTTAGTACCTTGCAGTAAGGTGACATTTATTGGTTTTTATTCATTCGCCTCAGCCTCCCAGGTTTGTACACACATGGATGTGTTAGGCCTTGCATTTCCAAGACTTCCATGCTACTACCAAAGCAGGGCAAGTGAGAACAAGCATTATTTTCTCCTGAAGTAAAACACTCATGCAAATGTACTCCCAGAGAAAATGATGAGACTTAGAAAGAAGCCTACCATCATTTGAATACTGCCTTCACCAGAACAACCAACAAAGTATACTCAAATGTATATCCAATGTATATCCAAAACTTCATCATGAACAGCTACAGGTCCCCCCACTTCACTTCTTGTCTTGTTTCTTCATGAACATTTCCAGTGTGTTTGCTCGAGTCACTGCCTGTTACTCATGACAGTGTTTGAACTCAACGAGGAAAAAGTAATTAGGCCAGCAGCCAGGCCATATCCAAATTTTTCAGGGTAACCTTGTCAAGTCTGACAATTCCATTTCTACACCCAGAATACTTTTACTTCTAAATAAGAAGGCATGTTCCTTGCTATAACCGATAAAGATAAATCCACTTAAGCAAGGAATTTCTTGGGAAATTTATGGGAAAAAAATCACATCCTGTCACTGAATGAACACCAAATTTTTTCCAATTCTTCTATCACCAGAACATAGGGATAACACCCAAAAAAAGTTGGGAGTTTCTGGTAAAACCAACAGTGATGAGTATCTTCTCAAAATGATGAGTATTCTTGTGGTCTCCACAACCTTGGTCAGAGAGTGAGAGTGAGAAAACCAAGTTTCCCAGAATCGGCTTGTGAGGCTCTGAGCAGTTTAATATAAACAATGATGGCTTCAAGTCTAAACAGCCTGCAGGTGCTGTTCTTTCTTACTTTCTGTCTCTTTGTTCTAAGACGTTGAGCTGGCCAGCCAACCAAGTAGAATGTATTGATTAATTGACCAATCCGAACCATCTGGATCAGAACTGTATATAAAAGAAGAAACTTGTAGTAAAGTGGATATTCTGCAAACCCAGCCTTTTGTGTGAGTGTCTTTTGTCATATAATGGTAACATATTCTAACTCCTGGAGGATCCATAGAAAAGAAATTCCTGCCTAATGATACAGATTTTTAATGGGGTAATCATGTCATCAATGCTGTGAGGGCAAAAATTATCATGTCCTTGCATTAACTGACCTTCTAACAGAGTTACTCAGACCATCCTTTTGACAACCTGAGAAATTTCAGTGAATTTCAGGCCCTGAAACACCTCTTAGAACCCGTGCAAATAGTTATTATTTTCAAAGTATAACACCACTGTGATTATTCTGAAATTGGACTCAGGAAGATATTCTGTAAAACTCAAAATATAGACTATTTTAAGTGATTATGGCAGTCCTGGGAGAGGCCATCAAGACTGCCACTGTGATGAAAATCAGTGTAGCTGACATGCTTCATTACATGTTTCCATATACATATTTTTCGAGTAAAGAAGTTACAGTCCAAGTGAACCAAGTCAAAAACAGGTTGATAAAATTACTTTCCAGCCTTCCCAATATAGGAAAGACAATCTCTGATTTTTAGTGAAGGTAAAATTCTTTACTTCTGAAAGAATTATCCCACTCCCTCAATTTCACTTGCATTCAAAGCAATGTTCCCATTTCAACAGTTTTATCTGCCTCCAGATTGCAAATGGTAGCAACTACAGAAGTACAGGGAAATTTGCCCTTTCCCAGCCTTAGCGTACTCAGTTCTAGCCAGTTTTCTTCATCTTTCTGAGGAAGGATTTCCCCCATTAATTAGGAAGGCCTTGCATGATAAGGAACAGATTTATTTCAGCTCATTTGCCATGTGGTCAAAAGGTGTCTTATAACAGCAGTGTTATCACACACCTGTATTAAAGTCAAGCTTTTATCCATTCTCTTTTACACAGAAGAGAATGAATTCTATTCTAGTTCTCTTTGTGGCTCTACTCATTTTCATCCAAGAGAGATTACAGGACTGAGGAACAGCCTTCAAAGATTTTTGAATGGGTAATTGAAAAGGGCTAAATGAAAAGTAAATGTAGATGAAGCAGCCCCTAAGTTGTACACACAAGATTGATTAGCAACATCCACACAACTGCCAGCACGTGCTCAGAACTACCTCACCTCTGAGCTGTCTGAAGAGGAATACAGAGCATTACACAACACACTTGGCTAAATTTAAATTTACAAAGGTTCATTGATGGCTGTTTAGAGATCCTACCACTATTAATGAAGGTAGTGCACAATTGCAGTTCAAAGTGTGCAGCCTGCCTTCTATCCACTCTTTCCTCTTCTTTTCCTGGTAAATCACAAGCAGCTAAACTCACATAGAGCATTTGCTGAGGTAGGTTATATTGGGAAATAGTTAAATGAGAAAGGACTTTGTTTGCAGGCATATGAGCAAGAGAAGATGTAAGAAGTTGTTAAAGTTTAAGATTCCTTCCTCTATCTCTCAGATTCTTTTTTTTTTAGTCACTTGGTACATTCAAGATTTGGAACAATCTATGTCCTATTTTTAGTATTTGTCAAGAAATGAAAAAAAACCAATAAAAACAAATAACAGCAGGTTACAAGTGTGTTGAGCTACTGAGCCACTTTACCCCGTCTATGACTGTCAGAAAATTCAGAACACTCTGTAACTGAAAACATCAGCTCAGGTATAAATTCACTGAACCAGTATGACCTCAAGCACAAAGTTCTAATTATTATATGTTTGCTAGGTTCTCTGAACAACAGAAAATAAAAGTCATAAATACTATTGGGACTTTTTCCATCCTTCCACTTCTGGGGATTTCTGAAAGAAGCAAAAAAGCCCTTGTGCTCCTGTTATGTTCAAACTGGTTTGTATTTACAGGAGTTCAGCATGAAAAATATCCTGTGACCTAAAAGGCTGAACATATTCTATCACAGTATAGCTCAGTGCTCAGGGCAATGCCCTTTTAAGCAAGGATCTTCAGAGCAATCTTGTTTTTCAAATTTGTGAACTACACAAAACCACAATTTTTCTCTGAATATTTTCATAATATTAAATTCTTCCCATTAACATTTCCTATTAACTCTGTTAAAAGCAAATGTTGTATAAAACAACACCACCATTCATTCCCATATCCGTCTCAATTTTTTTTTATTTTATTTTAAGCAGGCAAGGATTTTGATTACAAATGTAGTAGGATCTTCAATCTCACAGACATCCTCCAAAACCAGCATACTTTTCCAGCCTTTAAAAAATGTCTACCCAAGCTCTCTATGGTTACTGGATAAACAGGGTAGCCACTATCTATCTACACTCTGCAACACTACAAATGGGGAAGGCAAATGGGACAACAAATAATGGACAGCCACTGGCTTTTGAGAAAATCCCACAGCAACTTTTCTGTCCAACAGAATAAAATATACCTTCATTTTTAGGATTCCACAGGGAGGGAAAAAAAGAAACAAACACAAACCCCCGGATTTACGGGTTTTTTTAACACAATTAAAATAAAACTACTTACCACCAGTGAAACTAAAAAGTAAACAAACCCAAAGAATCATCATTGGGATCATTCGTCTTGAGGACCCTCAGAATTTCTTAGCCAGACCTTCTCAATTCCCTCCAGAAAGAGTCCCACTTGAGCAGCCCAGGAAGCTGCACTAGCACAGCTGGCAGAGCCTGTCCTTGTCACCACAAGGCAAGCTCCATCTAGCCCAGCTTCAGACACTGAAAGGTTACACCTTTAATCCTGAGTTTGTCGCTGCAGGCTTTCCTGCAGTCCATGGAGAGAAACAGGCAGCTCCAGGGGGCAAGATGCCTGCCCTGCCTATTTTAGGCTGAGATGAATCACTCTCTGAAGGTGCCCATTTTTCCTCAATTGACTGCAAAGTGAATCTAGGGTGACTTCCCCAGCCTTTGATATCTACATTTCTGATGTCTTGGTGAAGACATCTGAATTTCATCCACACCAACATCTCTGACAAATTACCAGTGTTATGTATCTGTTTCTTGAAATGAAAATTTTCACACTAAACTCCTGGATTATATTTCAGTTGACTTTCACAATCCTGTCCCTTACAGAAACAATGCCTTTGTTTTAATCAGTCCTAGTTTCAAGACAGTAAGTTTACACAATAAAAACAATTAAAAGGCAAAAATGAGTTTGGCTTTGCTGAAGTAGTAACTCTTGGGTTTCTTATGTCCTATTCAGAGCTGGCTTACAGCAGATAGCTGTTTTTAATCTGTCAGTAAAGCACTTTCAGCCCAAACACCTTTGTTATTATAAACCAAAATCCAATAAGCATCTTTCACCAGTAACCATATTTTTCTGCTGAAGTTCGATACAAAATTTCAGTTTTTAGTTTTAAGACTCCATAACAACAAATAAAGTCCTGGAAAATACTGAAAGAGAGAGAAACTGCTCCATACATCTCCACCTCATAATGGAGCTCTTCCCATCTATGCATTTTTCCCATGGGGTAAGGTGATGTTACAAATTCAGGGAAGTCCTTTCAATTATTATTTTTGAGCAGATGATCCATCAGAGCAATAATCACCATTAGCACTGTACTCACAGATATACTCCATAGCTAAGGGCTAAAGGATAAAGTCTAATCCATGATCCACCAGCATTTAACTTAGATGACAGTCCTGTATGTTTTTCCTTTAATGATAAATTCTTACCATGTCTTTCTCCACTGATGTATTCCCATCTCTTTCTCACCAGATCTGAATGAGCAATATCATTTCTGCAACAGAAAAAAACCAAAATTGTGCTATAAGTATTATATTACCACCTTGGTTTTGTATGTTTTGCATGTTTTTTTCTTGTTTTTTAAAAATCTGTAGGTAATGAACTGTAGAAATTATAGTTAAAACAATACATAAGAAAAACAAAAGGAAAAGTAAGATGAAATAGCCTTTTTACTGCTAATGAAACCTCCCTTCTAATTTTGTTTATTCTTAATATATCACAACCACTATCACTAGATAAAAGAAAATAAGTTTTGGCACACAACCAGCTAAAACTATAAAAAATTTTATCAATTTCATTCAACCTTATCCAGTTATTTCAGTCTGCCTAACCCCCAAGATCACTCTGCACCCTGCTGCTGCAGTGCAATCTATTTGCCCCAAAGTGTGCCTGCAGCAGTCACCCAGGTTATTGGGGATCTGGTCACTGATCTTCCCGCAGCTGCCCCATGGCAGATTCTCCTCTCCTGCTCCTGCAAAGAAAGAATCCAGGCCCCAGTGTGGCCAGGCTGGGAATACTGCTGGCTCCAGATGACCAACTCACACAGGAATCTTCCAAGTCCTACCCACTCCCTGAATTTTAGCAATTTTAAACACTGTTGCTCTTAACTACCTACCATCAGATTCTACAGTGCTATAGCAGCTCTTTTAGGGAAGAATTTTGCAATTTTTTTGCATGATTCACAACAGATCTACAAATAAATAAAGCATAGTTTTATCTAAAGCCCATGCCTGATCTCAAAAGGGAATAGCAGAGCATCTTTCTCAACAATAAATATGCTGAATATTCTATAGACAGACCTAAAACAGAAATTACTAAATTTATTTCCCATGCAAATGTTTTATTGAGCTGGCTGCAGAGGGGAATCACTGCCACTAGCAGGCCAGTCAGGATAGAAATAAACTCTTCATTTACCTGGACAGAAAAGCATCACCTGTTACACAGAAGGCAGCACTGTCCAGCACTGCCCCTCCCTGAGGAGCAGGCACAGCAGCAATTGTCAAGGTGCTACCTGCACTAACTCTGAGCAGCAGGCTCAGGCTCAAAAGAAATTAGGTGTTGTATTGTCTGTTCTGTGGATCCTGTCCAATGATAATCTGTGCTTTCTTAACAGACCTGTGAGCCACATTCGACATGTATAAACCTTCAGATGAGCAAGCCTGAAAGGGCTCCTGGTCACAGCTGAAGAACCCACACATGAAGTTGTAAAATAGCATGACATCTCATAGCTCTTGGAAAGACACTTACATACAAAGTTTATTCCTCACTCTATCTTAAAAGAGCCACCCTGATCTGGGTGGGGGGGGGGGGGGGGAAATTTGAAAGAGACAACAGGAAAAAAGGCAAAAGCTGACAGATTTTCCCAAGTGAGAACCCTATGGATTAAGTCTGGCAGGGGTCAACACAAGTAGGTAACAGTGACAAGGTTGGACCTGTACAGTCCACAATAATCTATATAAGAAAGGAAGTGTATACTGATTAATATTACCTAATTAAATCACCAAACAAATGTATTTGGGTTGCATTATACACTGAAAAAAAAACCCAACCTGTTTCTAGAGGATGGGGACAAGGTACAAGAATTGCTTTTCAAATGCAGTAAAAATTGTAATAATTCTGCCATTATGCCAAGACCTTTCACTGCAGAATAAGTTTTTATTACCAAGATATAGACTCCCGAGAAAATAGATTTATAGGGGGCAAGATGACACTAATCAGAAATCCTTATGAGTGTCCACAGAGCATAACCTACAGGCATTGAATGAGGTCATAAAACTAATCATAGGCCTTTGGAAATGTTTACCTACATGCTACTGGTTTTGTTAAAGTCAGTCAAATTTTAGGAGCAGGTATCTAGATTTTAATATTTCCCTTTGAGGCTCTTTGTTTTGGGTTATAGAGAAGAGAAAACAAGAGGCAGGATCTACCTAGGTATACATGTCCTATAAATCACACCACTTGGAACCCTGTCTCTCATAGTAAAATAAAGTGCCATGATATAAAATTAATAGTGACTGAGAGAAAATATATTTTCTGATGGGTGTTGGGAGGTACTGGCAGAAATGAGCCAATGGTCTCTGTTAAATTTCTAAAAGAGAAAGGTCAAAAGCAATTTGTCCCCTGTCCCCACCTTCTTTCCCAGTCTAAATTGCTTTCAAAGTTCACAATACCTCAACAAAAATAAAATCTGGCCCCCCTGAGACCAAAAATGAAGTTTCCACTGAGCTTGCTGGAGACAGAATTTCACTTTTGGATAGCAGAATATCATCTTAAATCATGGCTTGGTCCCCCTTGTTGAAGTCTGAGATCAAGCACATCTGTAAAGGGATGACTGCAGGATTCCTGGAACCAGCATGTTCCATGCTAAGATTTTCCTCTGCGTGCTCAGGACAACAAGGTCTCTGCTTTAGAGAGTTCGTAATCCAAAACCAAGATCTGCAAAAATTTATGATCAAACTGCCCTAGAGAAGAAAAAGGCACCTCTCACAAGGGTAAATATTCCGCTTGTTGGGTAGAAGCTATTCCCAGAAGAAGAAAAGACAAGCTATATTGCTCTGCTGTCTGGAGCTCAAAGAAACCCTCCAGTATAAAATATTTGTAATGTGTGTCGCTGAATAATTTTCAGCCCCTGAAATGTTATTAAAGTAAGAATTTCACTTAATATGAATATATGCAAAATACAACATTTTTTCATGCAAAATATATTTACTTATATTGCTTAGGAGAATGACAAGATATTATTCTGGACTATCAATCCTAGAATTCTGCTTCACAGAGAATAAGAAACACTTAACAGCAGAGGAAACAAACCCTCATACACTTCATACATCACCAGCGTTAATTATGCAATGTTGCAAAAGAAAGTTAAAAAAAATATTCTGTCCCTTGAGCTTTCAATTTGCTTTCTTAAGCATTAGGCATTTTGCCCTGTTTTTTAGTGTGCACAACTAGAAATAACTTTGCAATGTTTTCATGTATGTTCAATAAAAATGCAAATATATAAGTCTCTATCTCTGAACAATAACTCAGGTTGATGTGTACTAAATAATATTTCTAATACATTGCAAAACAGGAAATATATGAAGCACATCCTTTTAAAACAGTTTCAAAAAAATATTTTGTTCTGCAGCTTTGAAGGGCAGTAGATGAGAGACTGACAGTTTTTGCTGTAGATATGGAATTCTAACACCTAAGCTAGTTGAGATAGCTGCTTCCCTTGTTCTTAATAAGCAAACCCAACAACTTCAGGACCTAGCCAAAGAGGCATCAGTGACTATCAGCAGATGAAAGCAAGCACCACAGCCTTTTACAAAGATCTGCTGCTAACCAGCTTCCATGACTTTCCAGGCAGCCTACCTGTTTTGTTTGCAGCTTTAATACACTGGTGGCTACTTATGCAAAAAAGGCAAAAACTAATTAAATTTGTTTATGTATGTTATCGTGTGGAGCACTCATTTCCAGACATCAAGCTATGAATCATTAAATAACTGCTAAATTGGTCTCCTGGGATAGATCATGCCTCGGAGTTGGGCAGGCCCCCATCCCACCAAAGCCAGGTGTGCTCTGCAGTGAGCAGGCACTAAAACTGTTTAAAGGCCACAATTTGGGTAGGCAGCCAGGGCTCACACTGTGAGGTGAGTGGTAGGAAATCATGGAAACAGTGACAGCTCTCTTGTCAGAGTTACTCCTCTGTTTGATTAATGAGGGCGTTTGAAAGACAATTAGCCAGAGCAGGTTTGGCTGCAGCTAGCTTATCAATCAGGCACCCTCTGTTAAAAGCACTACTGCCTTCTTTGTTTTTGGTTGCAAGAGAATTGTATCAATGATACACAAACAACAAGGGACCTTTACATGTTATAAAAAAAGAAAAAAAAAAAAAGCAGAATGTAGCAAATCACAACTGAAATAGTAAAAAAAAAAAAAAGCTTTGCAAGCCACAAGCCACTGGTTGCTGGGAAATCATCACTGCAACTTCCACAGAGCTTGTTTGGCTGGATCTTTTGTTTGTGCATGGTGAATTCAAGGCTGCACAAATATATCAGGCACTTCCAAGGTTCTCAAGGACAGGTTTAAGCTAAGTTTTCAACAACAGCAAAAATGAAACTTTAAACTAACTACAAATGATACCATACGTAACCAAAAAAAAAAAAATCCTTCATTAGAAAACCTACTGTGAACCTACTCTCTGAGCTTTAACATGTTTCAACTAAAAACTGTTTCAATTTTTTAAAAAAAGAATTTGTTGCAATAATTCGTCAGTTTGATTTATCCATTACTAATGAGACCTCTTTGCTTTCCAGCTACCAACACTGGTAGAATTTAATACTGTACTTTTCTTAGGCAGCTGCTCACCCAGGAACGTGTTTCATTCTTTGGATTAACTGAGAGCTTTGCTTCAAGTGGGGCAGTCCTTGAATTCATGTAAGCAATCAAAAATATGCAATGGACAATTCAAACTATGCCAGAACCTTTCCTGACAATTTGCATTTCCATCAGAACAGTTTTTATCAAACTAAGGAAATGATGATTTTTGCCTGTGAATGAGTAAAAACCAAATTACTGACTAATGTATTTATATTGCTCTTGATCTGAATAAATCCAAGACTGAAAGAGTAGGAATGAGACTGAAGTGCAATGCACCACTTTTCCTTTCAGTTTACAGTTAATTTTCCCTGGCAATAGCAGATCAGAGGTATTTTTAATGCATGTAACCAGTAGTACTAAGTGGGTATATACACAGTGAAAGGAAGCTAATTTTTTTTAACCTTGCTAGAATCGTTTTCAGAAGTAAGCTCACAAAATACTGCTTTGTGTGTGTTTGAATATGGGGATAATAAAGCAAGCAACAAATTAATCTTTGATTAGATTAGTTAGAGTACAAAGACAGAGGGAGATTCAGCCTAGCCCAAAAAAATCCTGTCTGAAGCTTCCCTGTGTTGGCAGAATGTGATAGTCCAGCATTCATGGACAGAGAACTATAATTGTTTTTAAAAATTTGGAAGATTTCCCACTGAGAACACACAGCTTGTCACCGGGTTAATCTGGAAAATCACTTTTGTTAAAGTGCTCAGCCACCTCAGTAAGCCCCAGCAGTGGCACCCACAAAGGGAGCACTGTTGTAAACTTGCCACTAGCAGTTTATACACCCTGGCCCTGATCCAGGAGCCACTACAGAAAGCCAAAGGCTCTTTCAATGGATTTTAAATTGGTCCCTGCACTCCTCTAAGTTACAAAGGTGGTAATGAAGTATTGGGAGATGCAATAGAAAAATAAAATAAAGAGGATCTAAGTAGGTGGTGGATAACCAGTGATTCCCCATATTCTTACTGAGAAACTGTGAACAGTTTCTCATTTTTCTGTGGCTGTAATTGTAAACAAAAAGGGGACAAAGCCCTAAGTGGTGTGGCATGGCTCCTGTCTGTGGGCCAAATTCTCCCCAGCCTCACCATGGGAGCAGCCCCCATTGATCCTGCTCATTAAAGGGCTTCAGCTCTCAGCAAAGCCCTGCCCCACACCTGGGCAAGGACCAAAGCCCTGTGGGTGCACACCAGCCCAGCCTGGGCTTCCTTGGCTGACCGTGCGCAGGCAGGGCTGCTCTGTTCCCCTTCAGTGGATTCATGCTAATTGGCTCCTTGCAAGAGTGTGAGCGTGGTAAATGCTGTGACTGTGCTTCAGCAAGAACGTGGGAGTGCTGCAGGATGGGCTGGGTATTCCCTGCCTGACTGGCTTGTGGTCATTTCAGGGTAGGGGAGGTCAAATGGACAGAAATAGGTCCATTGTTTTTCCACACAGATTAATACAGACTGCCAGCTTCTTCCAAATAACAAAAGGTTAAAAAGACCCTGGGCAAATAACAGAGACTTAGGCTCTTGTCATCACCTCTAGAGCAATTGTCTCTTCCCCCTCTTATTCCTCAGAGTCAGAAAGCATCCAGACACTTTGCTTTCTCAGCAGTTTGAGGAAACAATGGCACGAACGAGAATATCCTGCAACACATCCCAGGTATTTAAAATTTGATGTTGATAGACAATAAAAAAAAATTTAAAAATATTCATTTGGGCACTTCACAAAAGATAGATTCTTCTGTTTCTCATCAGTGACCCACAGTCCAGCCATTTGCATAGGTGCAAAGAACAGCCAGAAATGCCTTTTGCAGAAAACAAACAGAAATATTTATTAAGCAGAGATGACTGGTTGGACTGGCACATGAACACAGATGTGCTATCTACTTTTATATGATGCCCATGGAGGAATTTTGCAATGCCTGCTGCTTCAAAGGCTGAAACCTAAGGAAGACTTTGAAGGAAACCCCAACGCTTCCCATAGAGAAAGTGTTTTCCCCTTATCTTCCAAAGGCTCCAGATCACTTTCCAGACACTACTGCAGAATTCTTTTTCTCCTACAAGCCTTTACTAATGCCTAAAGTTTTAGCTTTTATATCTTTTAGATTCTGTACTGCTTTAGAGTGTAGTTCTGAGCTTCATATTAGGGGATAGTAAGCTCTCTTCACACAGTACGGAGACAAAACAATTCCTTCTCTGGCTGGGGATCAAAGACAAATGATCCAAATCTCAGGCCCAAGAGCATAAACAACAGTAGACTGAAGAGAGAAAAACAAGAAGGATGGGACTGCATAACCTAAAGCTGTAATTGGACAATTAACTTCAATATGCAAATGGACCAGAACTTATAAAAGTGTGAGGCCCTGTGACCAGTTGTCCATTTTGTGACTATTTTGGGTTCATCTTGGGTGTAGCCCTGGCTGGGCTCTTGTGCTGCCCAAGGTGTATCCATTGTATTGAGGTCTTCTGATAAATCCCTACTTTATTCTTTAACTCTGTCTAGCCTATGTTCTAGGTCAGCCTTCACAAAGCATCATGACATGTTTCCCTATTTTGCTTTTTTTTCTGAAGCATACTTAGGGAGACTTAAGCTTCAAATCCAGAGACACTGAAGCTTTTTGAGAAGAGCAACACATTTTGAAGTGTGTCTGGGTCAAAGAACCCAAGCAATCAGAAGTAGCAAGGAAAATTTGCCCTTCCAAATATCCTGAACAAGATGCAAGTTTCACACGAATACATAGGCATTACCTGAGGAAAAAAGTGAAGGCATCTAGTAACCATGATTAAAGACATTTATTCTTTCACTGTCTATTTCTTTGAAACTATGACTAAGGCCTAGTAGCTTAATTGACTTTATGAAAGTCACTCCTGATTACAAGGTGCACAAAAATGACCTTGTATCCTTCTTTCTTGTGAGAAGTTGGAGAAATGCTATCTATCTGGGACAGATGGTTCTCACCTGGGCAAAAATGACAGAATATGCATCTTTGTTGACATTCCATTAACTACAATTTAGAAATTCTTCCTTGGCCTTATGCATTTTTTAATGCAAGTAAAGTTTACCTTGCTAATTGGTTCACTAAGTAACACATCATTGTTATCAAAAGGAGAAATGAAAACTTGCTGACCTAATATCCTCAGCTATGATTATTCTTGTCAATTATTTTATATTTGGAAAGGCAAACAAATGTTGTATACAAAAACTAAACACTGTTTTTGGCATAACTTCAAATTAGCTGTCTCACCATGCTTATAGCATGCAAATTAAATGTCCTGAATAAGCATTAATCATCATAATAGGCTAATTATTGTCAGTTAGCTATCAAGTAACTGAGCTACCACCCCTTGAAAAGATTTTGGAAAAAATGTTGATAAGATTCTGGCTACCTAAAAGCAAGAAAAACATTAAAATTTTTGTCAGTAAACAATTTTTAAGACAAACATGTAGCTTATTTTGACCAGTTTGAGCATTATTCTGGTCTTCCCACACATTTAGACTTACTGTCTTTCAGTAAGTTATATTTAGTCCAAAAACACTCCTAGTATGAAGATGCCTTTGTATCCATGTCATTTAAAATGACTTGCTGAATTTTAAAACATTAATTAATATGTTAATAAACAGTTAATCTTTGTCTTCTTTTGCCATGTGCACGGCTACCACAGTACTTACAGATAGCAAGGAACTTAAATGTTTTACACAGAACTAAATGTTTTAGAAGTAATAAAGAATACATGAATGTAGAACTGCTATTGGATACAGTGTGTTAGGGCCTTGGAATATATATGTAATAAAGGAGTGATACATTCTTGAATGTAAATGAATTTCCAGTGCTTAAATGGAACTGAAGCACTTCTACAAATACACAAATGTCAACACAACTAAAATTAAGTCTTAAACTTTTAAAAACAGTTTTAAAACAAACTTGCAGTCAGGTTTCAGTAAGACTGGCTGATAATTCCGCACAGCATTTGTAAGGAAGACATTTGTCTGAGCAGGTTCCTTTCTATCCTCCGCCCCA
Organism: Irena cyanogastra; assembly: GCA_013397155.1. Lineage (NCBI taxonomy): Eukaryota > Metazoa > Chordata > Aves > Passeriformes > Irenidae > Irena > Irena cyanogastra. The sequence continues at coordinate 347,317 of VWZV01002857.1, read as the reverse complement.
AGGCATTTGTGTCATTTACTCCAAAGTTCTCCCTGAGGAGCTCACTGCTGCAATGCCCTCACACTGCCATTAATGTTCTCACCCTCAGACTGCCTCCAGGACTGGGAAGAACCATTGGCCCTGCTCTGCAGATGGGCATGAAATCAAAATCCATGAAATCAGAGCATGATTCAAATTATGAAATCAGAGCATGATTTATATGATGTCCCAGAGGAAATGCATCTCAAGAGTAAGGATTACAACTTTCTCTCTCTCACCACCACCACAGATGGTGTCAAAACCAACTCCAAGTCCTACAGAAAAGCTGCACAGAACCAGTAACAGTTCCAGGACACACAAGGCTTCCTTTAGTGCCTTGACTATAGCCTATCTCAGGTGAAAAAGTTCTGTACTTCAGGGCTTTTATCTGAGAAATTGCTTGTGTGCCTGTTCTTCTGCTTCATAACACTCTGCCTATAACATTGAGCTAGAGAAGCATGAACGACAATGGCAAAGACAAGCTGCCTCCCCAGGTAACACAAAGGGTCTGCAAGAGAACAGTTAGCAGAGTATTGATTGGGAAAAAGTTATTCACTTGTTGGAGGTAAAAATCACTTTCCAGCCCACTACTGCCACATCCAGGAATCCCACTGGCTTTTCTAAGCACACTTCCCTAGGAGCTCCAGTCCATCACTCTTGCCGCTATGACCTCAAAATCTTTTAAGCTGCTGACTGTTTCACAGGATGCAGTTGTCATTTCTGTTGACATTTGTCTCCTCTCTACAGCCTTACACCTGAGTGTGTAAAAATACATTTCATTCCAAGAAGGCAGAGACTAAGTGAAACAAAGTGATAAAAACCTGAGGATGCCCTCCCTCATCATTTTCCACTAATCTTAGTCCAAAAATATTCTTGGCCAGAGTGTTGTGTCAGTGAAGATGACATCAAACACTGGCAGAATCAGTCCCAGCAGGATGCCACTGGAAACACCCCACAGAGTAAGCACCCTTCACTGAAAACTCCTCTTCAGCATCTGCCAGTGAGGCCAGGTTCAATTTGTTTGTTAGATACTGCTGTGATAGTGCTACTGCACCTCTTAGTTCCAAAATGGCATCAAGAGTTTTTTGAAGCTTAAATACCCTCTGTCTAGGCAGTACATTCATTGGACTTACAAACACATGAAGAAACCCAAAGTTTGTTTTAAAAGGTGTTTTCATCACAAAACTGTGTGACAGCCATGAAATACGCTTCCATTCTGTAATTCCTTATTGAATTCACAATCAGCATTTCCATTCATTTCCCTGCAATCAATAGCAAGCTGACTAATTTATACAAATCAAAACCATTCTGCTCTCAGTTCTGTACACCAGCACAATTTTATGACTTAGATTTTAAAATACGCAAAAAATCACCTTCTAATAAAAAATAAAGATATTGACCAGAAATCATCTCAGCCAACTCTTTTAGGACTCTTGCACTCAGGTCACCTAAGCCTGCTTGAACTAAACCCAAAATGTTTATTTTTTAAAGACCTTCTTTAGCTAAGCAACTAATGGTTTTTTAAGTTGTTCATTGCACTTATACAGAATTTGGACACACCACCATGTTTCTGTCCAAATGCAAGTTAAGTGTTTATTTAATCATATCTGGGAGGTTTTTTTCTGCACTAAGAAGAATTTGGAAGTTTCCATCTAGTAAATGATCTATACAATCCTTTGGCTTTGTGGGTATTTGAGGACTATTTTTTTTTTACCCCAAACATGCTGCAAAAGCCATTGCACTTGATTGTCAGCAGGAATCATCATTTCCTCTCTTTTGAATTTTTATATTCCATTACTTCTAGTCTGAAAGGACTTTATAGAGATGTCAACTGATATGTGAGTATGTAGAGAGCATAAAAGCCACTTATTACAAATGTGGCTTCTATTTCTCTCTGATACAGTACAGAACTTTTGGGTTTTTAAGTCTTGGATACTGTTAAAATATCTCTCAATTTCCATTCCCATTTTTCTGTCTGCATTTTTCAATTTCCATTGAATCTCCTTGCAGCTTTACTATTCTCGTCAGATTGAGATATTCTGACAAGGAAGTCTAAGACACATATATTTGGTCCCTTTTGTGGCAAGGCAAAATTTCAACTTGCAGCTCTGCTAAGGCCCACCTGACTAGCACTTTGGTGACAACCATGAGATTTGGGACATTTCTGAGATATCTCATTTCTTTTGTGTCCTCAGTTACGTGTTCCCAGCTTCAGCCAGGGTGAGGTGTGAGAAGAGCAACGTTTGAACATCAAGTCTCATTGAACTGTGGCTGCTGAATTACCTAATTACTCAGACTGATAAGGCCAACAAGGTATTTTGCCACAAAAATTTAACCCTTTCTTGTCTTGCAATTTGCTGCTAATAGGAAGAGATTGCCTAGTGCCAATGGACTAAAGGGGAAAGACTTGCTGCTGAAAAGACAAAAATTTGTGTTTATGAAGAAAAGGAAAATATTCTATTTTGAACAAGTTAATGTCAAAAGACATTTAAGCCAAACACAGCTGAGGGCTAACCTCTTTCATTCACATACACACACACAATTTTTGATAATAAAGTATTTTTAGTTCATTTTAGATCAAAAGTCAATCATTGCTGAATGTGTGTGCTAAAATACATATTGCAAAAGCCCTGTAGGAAATAAGCAGTTTTACAGTACTATTGCTGCCAAAATGAATGTGAAATTGAATGTGGTCTGAAGTTTCATAGACTTTCTGTAGTGAAAAGAAATAGGACCAAGACGATTGTGGAATATTTTTTCATATTTCACAAAGAAGTTGTCCTTTTGTCCTGTGTAGCTCTGTGTATCATAAAATCCACTCGAAACAGGAGAAAGCAATAATTGAAAATACTAAGTGGTTCTACTTAAAGCCAGGTCTTTCCTATTGCAAATAAAATTGTTGAACCACTTCAGATGGATAACAACAGTTAAAAGGATCCCAAGTCCATGCTGCTCACACAGTTCTGCATGATATTTATCATGCAGAGTAAAGTAAGCTCAAATCACTGCATTAATCAAGGCATCTATTTTGATCATTTTTCCCCACCAACTATTCTAAAAAATCCATTCTAAATGCACAGAACTGGTTTGTTAATGGGCCAAGACTTTGCAACAGCTGTTAAAAAAGTACAAAAAGGGCATAATCTTCTTGCTGTTCCAGAAGAACTTGGCATCAGTAGAAGGAATTATATGGCCAGAAAAGTATGAAAAGCAGTACCAACAAAGCATCAACAGAATAAAATCTACAGAATAATTTTCATCATCTTGAACATCAAAAATCTCAATAGTTGTTACCTCAGTTATTAAACTGGTTAGCAAGAATCACGTAAGCCCTGACTGCATTTCTGAAATGTCAGTACAAGCACATAATTACAGGCAGCACTAAAAATAGGACTGCAACAACCAGCCATTTAATAACAAGTTCCCTTTTTTAAAAGTCTCCACCATGCATTATACAATGCACACCAGAAGAATTGGTGCATACTTGGGCAGACAAAGTACTTTGATAAGATGGACACATCCACTGATCGACAATTTGTCGACTATTATATGTGTTCAAGTAGTGAAATAGACTCCAGCTGTACTTAGCACCTCCTGGGTGATATAAAATAGTAAGTATTCATTATGACCTTTAGTCAGCTGCTTAATGGTAACACTAATGGAACTGCAATAAAATTTAGCTGACATACTGCTTAAGAATATTCTTAGGCTATTTTGTGGCATTAAGTTGGCGTAAGTAACTACATTTAAACTCTAGCTTAAATAACAAATTTCCAATTATTAATAAATCTTACAGTTAAGGGACTTTTGGTAGGTTTTGATGGGACAAAAATACCTGTTCACAAAGAACATTTTCTAGCTAAATGCCAGCATTTAAATGCTAGCAAGCATTTGCAGACATTGAAGCTTAAAATGAGTATTACTGTTTCTGTAAATGGCAGCCCAGGAAAAAGCTTGATTTACAGTCACAGTCTGATACAAACAAGAATGTGAACACACTAACATGCAAACAGAGGCAGGGTGGTCAGACTGCTGTGTTCACTTTTACCAGACAACCCTCCAGAAGAACCAAAACCTTTGTAAAGAAGAGATTTCTGCTTTGCAATTGCCCATGGCTGAGCTGCAATTCTGCAGAGACTTTATTATCCATAGACCTCACGGTCCTGTCCTGATCCATTCGTCTTTCCACTGGGATTCTACACGATGACTGACTGAAGGTCTTTACAAAATGTCTCATTTATACTTCACAGACTGACAGAAAAACTCTCTAGAACTTTGTTAAGACTGCAAGAAAGCATAATAGGCCTGGCCTCCATCAATTGCTACCTTTCCTCGTCAGTATGCTCTTTAAAAATGTTGGATTTTTTTTCATTATTTGTGCCAATCTCTTGCTCTCTCTTTTCAAATACGTTCTTCATGGCAATTTATGTTACATATTCTTGGGCTTGGAACACCTCCAACTTTGTCTCCCTGCTTAGCCAAACAGTTAAATAAAATAAAATCTCACAGAAACAATTTTCTAAAGATGTTTAGTTCTCTGACCCAGCTCCTGGGTAGTGTATGAAAGAGCTTTCCTTCTGTTATATCAAACTTCAGAGATGAAGTATTCCAAGATGGGTATTTCTGTAAAATGACAGAAATGGACTGATCTGGTACAAACTGGTACCCGCCTATAGACCAGAGTCAGAGAGATTTTTTTTACAGGTTAAGGGCTTTTTCAGCTTTCTGCAGAGAAACTGAATAATTTATTGAAATTTTAGTCTCCACACAAGCATAGATATGCAAGCACTAAAAACAACTTACTTTTAGAAGGCTGAGTGGAAAAATACATTTTCTTCCAACTGCCTATTTTACCCTAGGTTTTTATGCGTATTAACTTGATACAAAACCCTATGAATTCTTTCAAGATTTTCGTACAGGCCCTTCCAACATTTTATCTGCATAACAGTATTAAAAGGACACAAGTTTCTTTCAGAATAAAGTTGAGTGTTTGTTATCCTTCTAGCAGCATCCCTTATTCTCTATACTCCCTTTCAGTATCCCACAGCCCTATATTAAATCTAAACAAACACGAACACAGAAGATGTTACTTTTCTTCATTCTTAAAATATATGATACAAATTTCTCTTTTTCTCATTCAAAAAAACCCCAAAAAACAACAACAACAACAACAACAAAAAACAAACAAAAAAAAACCCCTTTATGAAGTGCTTGGAGAGACCTGAAGAATCTAATCTGTATACTACTTACAATTTTACACTCCTGCATTCCTGATCATTCAGCAGAATACCTGCCTTCTGTGGTTCTGGTTTCCCTTCCACATCGATTTGTACCAATGAAAAGTAATTTTCAAAGAGCTTATATTGACATAACTCCTGATGAAGGCACTAGTACAGGTTTTATCCTTTAAATTTCTAACCATACTGTCTGTTCATGTACAAGACAAATGTAATTGGGGGCATGAATCCATCTTATTTGCACGTATTCAAATGCTAAAGCAGACCTTATCAGAGATGATTTAAAGAAAAGGAGAGTCACAGAAATGTTGATTTTAGGTCTGCAGAGAACAATGATGAAAGACAATCTTTTTGCTACAGCTTTCTCTATGAAGCCATGACAAGCAAATATGTACAATTAATGAAAAAAAATCAAATATTTCACAGGAAGCTTTTTGAAGTGCCAAAACCAGGCCCAACTTTCTTCCCTCACAAGTCTTACTACTGATTTCAACAGCAGGAAAAGTAGCATTTTAAAGTTCTAGCTTGCATGTCTCCATTTTAACCACAAAAACCACAATAGAATCTACAGGTTGTTGAAGCAATGTCACAACTACTGGCCTGTGTAGTTGGACATTACTCATCCTTGGAGACTGATGGATGTTGTAGAAGTAGGCAAATTCCAAGAGAACTCAGGTGACAGATTAGAGACGACTGCAATACCAATTTTTCTTTCCCTGGGACAAAAGAGACCAAAGCAGTCCCACAAGAGTCACCCACATACTAATAGAGAATCAAGCTCTCACTACAAATAAGTTTCCTCTTCGTGAGTACAAAGCATGCTACACATGCTACTACAGGCAGAAACAGTTGAGAAATACTTTATCCCATTCACTATTATAACACAATCTATTTTGTGCCATGGGACAGACACAGACAGTGCTAACACCAGCATTGATTCCACGGTTGTCATATGGGAGTGATGACTGTGGTTCCAAAACCCCAGAGTGAAAAATAAAAATTGCAGAATCTGTGTAACACAGAAATGCACAACCAAGCCATAGAAGTTGGTCCCAGCAGCACGAAACTCAACCATGTTTATGGGGAATGACTGCAATTCGTACCTATCTGTTATATAAATGTGTCTAATTCGTGCCTATAAAGTTTATAAACATAGAATATTAGGAATGCACGTATAGGTATAAAAGTATATTTTTGTAAACACATAAAGGTATGTTTTTGTAAACACATGTGTGGGATATAAAGGTATATTTTCATAAATGCATGTGTAGGATATAGGAGTATATTTTTGTATCAAGGCTAAAAACACGTCGAGACCACACTCTCTGGAAGGACAAGTTCTCGTAAGGAATGTGTGGCCTCTCTTTAGTGAATAGATTTCCAGGAAAGGATCAACAAGACTAAAGCCGCAGCTGAACGGGAGATGGCCCATCTCGGGAGAACCCAACTGGCCATTATCACCACGATAAGCTATCTGATGAAGATATGCAGCATATCAGGAACATCACCACCTTCCTGGACATAGATACAGTTTCATCCATAATTCATCCTTGCCTCAGAAGAGCATTGTTTCCCGCTGGAGCAACCCAAGAACCAAATTAAATAACTTAAGATTTTTTGGATTTTCAATACAACGTTGCCTCCAGCGAAATAAACTGTATATAAACCCACCATTCTGAGACCTCGGTGTGAACAGAGCTACCCTGACACTCCGTCAGCTAGCCTGTCACCCAGCTGCCGACTCCCAGGGTCGGAGCTGTATCCCTGAATTGTGGCTTTTTGTCCAGAATTTCTGCCAAATTTGCTATCAAATAAATTGGTTCTATTTAATTGGAAAATTGGCTTTGTACATTTATAACACTATCCAAACACAGAAAGTCTGTGTGGAGTGATTGTGTTTCTATTAATGATGCACAGATCCATCTTACCCAAGATGCACACAGTGGCACTGGTGCTAGGAAGAGCTACACAAAAATTCAGTGATGCTGGAAGAAGCTTCACCTCCCAGTAGTGTCCCACAGCCTGTATCTCATGGGCAGCACAATACTTGAGTTTACACCTACACTGCTCTTTGGCAATCTGCTGCAGATGACTGCCATCCTTCATTTCTTCCCCAAACAACGGATTTCAGAATGCAAATTCTTTTTACAGGTGACTGGTTGGCCAGAAAACTGCAGAGAGGGCAGAGCACAAGGCTGGCTGTAGAATGCTCCTCCCTGCATTCTTCTCAGCTGATGCCAGGTGGGCCTTGCTTTCCTCAGAGGTGAGCAAAGCTGGGAAGCAAACCACGAGCATCTCTGTCTCTGCTAAGCACCTGCAGTAACGCAGATGCATGCCAGTGAAAACAAGGCTACGTGCAGGGTCTCTGCCGAACACAAGAGTGCCTACTGTCTCTGCTAAGAGCAAACTACTCAGATCACACTCTTCCCACCACAGCCTCTTTTGAGAAACACCCAGTACAGTATTGCTTTGAATTGTTTTCTCCTTTTCCAGATCAGCAGCTAGAAACTCATCCATTTTCCATGCTTTCAAAGTTTTCTTTTTCTGCAAAGAGAAGGTATTACCACCTATTCTTTAAACTAATTAACTATCCCTTTTAGCTATAATTTCTCTTAGTATAAAACATTTGTAAAAGGTCTGTTTTTCCCCATGCCCCCTTTTCTCTCTTCTGGCTCTTCATTATGACCATGCCTAATTGTGATGAGCTGTCCACCATTTACTCCACAGGATTGTATAGAGCTTTGTAATGTGCCTGCCCCTGATGCATTTACAATTGGAAGCAGTTAACTCTTCAGTCCTGCCTCCTTGTTCCAAACAATGGGCTGCATCACGAATCAGCACTTAGCCCCAATTAAAGATTTTTAAAAGTCTCCATTTTAAGCCTGAGTACTCCAAATTGAGCATTTGTCAAAGGCCCAGCCACAGCTTCAAATGGAGAGAGGGAAGTCCTACTGAGGAGAAGAATAGGACTATCTCATCAGTTAGGGTGAAAGTTCTTCTCAATCAGCATCTTACCAGTGTAATCAGAACTGGATCTGTTAGGTCTGCCTTATCCATACAAACCTGCTGATCTCCACCAGTGCTGCCATCAAACAATGGCTCTGCTGATATTCTTAATTTCAACATCTTTTTCCTGAAAAGAGTCCATCTAACTCTTAGCTGCTGAAAGATAGGAAAAGGTTTATTTTCTTTTCTTTGGGTAAGGATATGAATATTAAAGCAGCTCTTCTGCCTGTATTAGGAATTCCAATATTTTTGCACCATAAAAGTTTCTCAGAGCTTCTCTTGACATAAACCTATCAAAATACATTATCAGTAGAAATCTCTCTCTCTTCTATTTCCCTTTCTAGATAAGAAACCACACTCAAGAGCCATTTGCAGTTTCTGCAGTTCCAAGATTATTTTCCTCAAGTATCAACTCTGAAGTCAAGCTCCTTCACATTCCCATTACAGGGTGAAATCCCTCAAAAAGACGTGAGGGTGGTTCTAAAGACTCTTGTATTCAGCTACTTGAATATTTTTATTATTTTCATACAAACTGCATACATCTTTAGAGTTGACATCTGTGGACAGATATGAATTAATGGTTATGCCTCTTAATCAGCTTTGCACTGGACAGTGATTGTAAGATGATGAATGATTCTTTTTCCAATAGAAAACAGAACACAGCAGTTGACAAATGTGCACAGACAGCTATCTTTCTGTGCAAAAATGTTCATATTTTGGGATCCTGATATTGACAATCTGTCTAAAATGGACCTAGCTAAAACTTTGGTGCTGTGCTGATAAAACTTCTCTGTATGTCTTTTTGTCTTACATGTTTTCTTTGTAGTCAGGATCTCTGTACAAGTTGAAAGAGTATAGATTCAGAACACACAAAATGGGTAATTAATATCTACAATTAAAAACCACGGAAGAAAAAGACAGTTTAGTCTTAGGAAAAAAAAATTGTAATGAGATCTGTCATATGAAAGAACTGCTGAAAAAATTGGAGCTTTTTTTTTCATTTGAGTCATAAGAGATAAGCAGATGCAGCAGGGCCATGTACCTTTCCCACAAATTATATTTACTCGAAAAAAAAGGCAACTTAAACATATGTGAAAACCTTGCTCTATATAATTTTTAAGAGTAAAATATTTAAACAACATTGATAACAGTGTTTATTAATAAAAGTAGATTAAATATATTTTTATGCCAAAAAAATAAACAAACAGTTACTTTCTGCTATGTTCTTGGACTCTGGGCTTTATAAAGTTTTGTTTTAGCGTTGGGTTTTTTTTTTTTGTTTAAATCAATGCAGTGCAATCAAACTGGTTATATTACTGTTGATGTGCTGCATATCCAAGGCCAGATGTGCAAGTGAGTAAGAGCAACAGCCAGAAAAACAGAGCAGCACATGAAATGAGCATCAAACTACACTATTCCCACTCCCCCAAAGGATCCAGGGAGAGAATGGCAGCACAGTGTACCTGAAACTTAAGTGCTTTTCAAAATTACAAAAGGATTGTTTCAAAAGAAGTTACTACATGGGACTTTTCTCTCCCCATCTCCTGTTCACATTTTTTCCCCCACCTATTTGTTTATTCTGCTCTTACTGCTGTCAGAAATATTAGGATCTAAGGTGACAGAATTACTCCAGCACGTCAGCTTAACCTGCTCTCCTGGGAAATAAAAGAAAGCCAAAAAGCAACAATGAAAAGAAAAAGCTCTTCTGTCAGTAGCACATTTTGTTAGTCTAGCTGCTCTCGCAAATGGCTGAGAGACCACAGCGGGCAGAACAACTTCCTAATGGAACGACTCAGCTCCATGATCACTGCTCTCAGACCTCTGGTTATTCATGTGGGGAAAGTCCTCATAGACTGAAAGCCTCTCTATAGCCACAGATTGCAGTGGTTTTTCTTCAGCAGTGCCTCTCCAGTGGATAAAGCATGCAGCAAACTCAACAGCAAACACAATCAGAATATTTGTTCAAGCTTCAAAACTGATAGTAAAGATTTAACTCAGACCAATTCTCTGTGCAGATATATCTTTTCTTCTTTCTTCTCCAATTTATTTCTGCAACTCTGAACACCAGTGAATCACTTATTCACTGACAATACTCAGCCCTCAATTATCACAATTTACATTTTCACCTGTCTCTTTACCCATGTTCAACTGACATATTCAAGCCCACCTCCCCAGCAGCAGTGAGCACAGATAGAGAACTTGTTCTTGGATACTAAAGTTTCCATCAGCATTTAACACATGAGTAATCCTTGTATGTGTTTTGCACTAAATCTACTGTAAGGCAATAGTTTGCTTAGAACAGAGTTTTCTTAAAACATATATAAACACATTTTTAAAGTTATCAGCTTTCTCCTTGTCAGAGAGTAGCCTCAGACAAGTCACCATCCCTTCTTAAAAAAATGAAGAACGTTCAATATGTACCTTCACAGAAGATTTCTAATCTACACAGGTGTACCTGACAGGGCTTCCCCCTACCCTGACTGCAAAAACATCCAAGGCTGCAGACAACAAATATCTCCTTTCCTTCCTACCCCATCACCCCAAATACTGTACAAGGAAAATCAGCTTCTCATCCAGCAGGCAGGCAGGATGTGCCCCTTGTGCTCAGTTACACAAAGCTTGCTAAGGTTTCTCAGCAGCAATGACAAGAGTAGCAGATCAGCTGTTTGCCACTTTCCAGGGGAAAGAGAACTGTGTCTTTTCTATATTCTATTTTTAACTAGTAGGAGAGCACAATTTCCTAATTTGAATCCCTCAAACTTCTGCATCTTCCTTTTCCTTGGCAATTTCTGTCTATTTTTCTTATTTCACCTAGGAGAACAGGATCTTAGAAATTGTTTTAGCCTGAACTGTGCCCTGGGATAAACCATACAACCCAGCCATGTTATTTATGCACTTACAAAACAAACAAAAAGACCCCAAACCTATAATTTTCAGCCAGTGAAATGGATTTTCTTCTAGCTTACAAGAAAGCAACATATTTCCCGTTGTTAGGTTTGGAAGAAAGTCTGGTGCATTAAAAAAAAAAGGGATTTTGTTTTGAAAGTAGGCATTGTTCTTCATTTGTGTAAAAGTAACCACCTTCTGAGCTATGCCAGCATTTTGAGGTATAGGACACAGTGCAATACTCCCTGACAAAGCAGAAAAGAAGAGTGTAGGAAATCTTCTGCATCAAATCCAGCTCACAACAAAGTTTATTATTAATACCTTTACAGCCCCCTTAGTTTCCAATATGCTCCAATCACAGCTGTGACAGCCCAAGAAGATTGAACTTTTCCAAACCATTCTCACTAATATGGCCCTCTACTTGGTCTTATTGTTATTAGAATAATTTGCTCCCAAGTTCTGAAATGAACTCTGTGCCCAAGTAATTAAAGCTCTTAAAGTTTCTAGTCCTTTGTTTAAAGAATTCGTCCTTGTGCTCTCTATGCCCCATCAGCTACCTAATTAGCAGAGCCTTTGCATGATTAAAAATTCTCACAGAGATTCTGCTGGATATTTGCCTCTCTTAATGAGTGTTTGTGGACAGCTGGGAGCGGGAGCTGGTTCCCTCCTCCCAGGACCTCCAATGAATTCTGCAGACCTCTGTCAGGGCCCAGGAGTGAAAGCTGTCATTTTAGTAATGTGGATGAAAATTGGTCAAAAGCACTGTGGTCCTTGAGGAATGAAAGGCCTTGAAATATAAATGAAGATGAATATTCATATTTGGTTCAATAAGTGCCAACTATTAATATACATGTCTGTCAGTAAGAGAAGTCAGAACTTATTCAATTGTGCCTGGCATAATTTGGCTCCTAATTCACAATTACCTTCCTATTCTTTGCATTGTTCTTCAGTTAATGTTTTAAGTTAAAAACTTGCTAAAAAACTGAAAGCATTTCTATTACCACAAAAATGGCAATATCTATCCTTCTGCCAGTTTACTGCCTATTAGGAATCACCTGTGGCTTTGACACACTGGATTTTAACTATCTTGCTCTGACTTCCCGCATCTTAGTCTCTTCATCAATATCAGATTTTAAGTCAGCCCATTATATGCCTCTGGAAGTATACTCACTTCCTTTATGGAAATTCTCCTACAATTCCCTACCCTCTTCACTGTGACCCTGCACTAGATTTCCAAACAAATTCTGATTTCATATCTGCCATGACTTTCTAAGGGTATTTCAATTTTCAAGGACTGTAGCATGAGGCTGAAATATTGCAGAGGGCAGTTTTGTGGGGGTTTAGGGTTTTCATTTTTTTTTTCCTGGGGAGGAATGTAGTGGCAGAGGGACAGGAAAAGGGGGAAGGGTTGTCTGGTTGTGTTTATGTGTTTGTTTTTTAAGTATTGCATGTTTAGTTTTGAGAAGGAAGCCTGAAAGCCCTGAAGAGATTCTACCCCGCTCTTTTATTAGCAATCCACTAATAATTTCTGCAACAGAAGGCTGAGATTCCAGAAGAATCCTAGAAGTATTCAAAGTAGACAATCCTGCTTCACATGAGAGTGATGTCTTATTCAGTGACATTTGAGAAATTAGAGCTGAGTTTCTTAATCAATATATTCCCACTTATCACTTTGTTCCAAGCACCACTGGGACCAATGTGCATACTGGCCGAAGCCAGGGTCCCTTTATAAGCGGGGGGTCAGGCAGAGCAACGAACGATACGACCAGTATGGTTAATCATGTGTTCTCCCTTTATTAGCTCAAAATGGCTGGTTATAGAGAGATTCAGATAGTTTACAGTACCAGGTGTTTTCTGATTGGTATACAGAGTGAAAAAGAATGTAAATATTTCTACTGTTAAGGCAGCTACTGTGATTATAATAGAACTATTCTATCTAAAGTTAAAACACACCTTAATTAGAATTTCTTGCTGCGTAACAGGTCTGATAACTTCTACACAGGCCTGAATCTGAGGCCTACACCTAGGATAGCTCAAAACTCACTCCAATACACAGTCATGCCGAAGATCTTTAAGAAATTCTGTTACAACTGGACACTTAGTTCTTAGGAGAATAAAATGGAGAAACAAGTGCAAAGTGGGATTAATACTTGGTTTACAAAGTTAAGGTGATCAGAGAAAACAAACATTGAATAGAGAAGCAGCTAGATCATATGCAAAAGAACTGAAATGTATTTTGGATTTCTGGTTCCAGAATCCAGACGAAGAAGCAGTGAGAAAAATATTTGTTTGTTCAGTTCAACCGCAATATTACAGACCATGTTGAGAACAAAAGGCAGAGATATGACTACTGCAAAACCTGCTGCATCACCAAAAGGTTACAAAGTGATTTAATTCAGCTTTACTCAGAAAATCTTACAGGCCCAGATCCTGCAGAAATACACCTTGCTAAATGACAGAGGAACATTTATTGTGTCAAATTCCACTTGGCTGAAAATATGAGCTTGTCCCAGTCAGACATAGGTAGGAATTGAAGAGGCTGTGGCTGAGTGGGACAATGTGTGGAGAAAAGGTGGAGAAGCACTGGAGTCACAGGGGAATGAGCTCAGCACCCAAGAGAAAAGGGGTCCTGGGTATTTTGACACAAATGACCAGATTCTCCTCTCATTTACACTGGTCCCAGCCCATTAGCTTCAAGGTGGTACATCTGTGAAGCCTGTGATTTAAACAGCTTTCTGGTCAAAGCTTTTAGGTTAAATCACATTTTTTTCCAAGCTATTTCTATCTACATGTCATCTGGCACCTTTTTTAATGTGTGTGACTTCACTCTGCCCACTAGATGTAGATTTATTTAAGTGGAGAACAGTGATCAGCTGCTTTCACTGGCAGCTTGAAAAATGGAAGTAGTATGTTAGGACAGGTGTGGGGGCACATTAGTGAGGCAATTAGGTTTGCAAATATTAATTTATCACTTGTAATAAGGTCATGGATTATAGATCTATATCCATGATACACCTATTATCTCAGAGGTTCCAGTTCAAAGGATCCAAAACGAATACAGGGAGAAGGGGTATCTTCTTTTTTGAAAACCTGTTTTGCTTTGCATGCTTTCAGCTCACCTTCCAAAAGCTAACCTCTCTTGGACTGAAATTAAAAATCCATTACTCCACCTTTAAAGCACATTAAGCCAAGCAGAACAGGCATGAGTCAAAAATTCAACAAGAGTGGACTGAAATACTGTAAGCATTTTAGGCTTATGATTAAAAATTACCACAATTCCACAAAGTCTATTTTTATATGTGCTTGCTGGTTCATACTTGCACAGTGGTCATAAGTCACAAAATCCCTTACAACAATGTGTCATTTTATGGAACTCCTTAGAGTTTATTTGGCTCCTGGGGATTTAATATCCATCCAGTCTGTTAGGAGAAAGTGCCATTTGCATCACGACTATTATTGGTCAATTTTTCCCCTCCAAATATAACAAACATTAAAAAAAAAAAACAACACATACACCCCCCAAAAAACTCCAAACAAACAAAAAACCAAACCAAAACAAAAAAAAAACACAAGTCAATTTAGAAACTACTGAATAAAAACATTTCCAAATATTTTCCCCTCCTCATTTTCTGTGATTTGATGTAGAACATTACCAGAAAGTTCCTTGAACATAGAAATTGTCATACCAGAGCAGACCAAAGGTCAGCTAATTCTGTCTCATTTGCAGAGATTAGCAGCATATAGGTGCTTTAGAAAGCTGTTTAATACAGTCATGTGTGCAACTACCACACAATACACCTCTTATTTTCACAAATTTTTGTTCATCCATGTCCACAACAAGGGATCAGCCCATATGATTTTGATTTTTTTTTTTAAAAAGTCTATTTGTGGTAATACAGAAGTCAGTAGAGAAGGGAAAGAAGAAATTAATCAGCTAAGTAAGACATTAGAGAGGAAAGCAATATTTTAATTTGGTGTTTAGGAAAAGGCTCAGCTGCAAGGGTAGAACTGGCACCACACTGCACAATAATAAACTCCAGCTTTAAAAAACTGAGCCTAAGGAACTCCCTGGTTGAGAACTTCCCACAAGGGGCAGACTCCCTTTGTTTTTCATAATGGAGACACTGGCTGCAAAAGCACTCTTAACTCCATGCTCAGCCCACACAGGAAAGGAAAGCACAGAAAGGCTGCGAGAGTAACCAAAGTGCAAAAGTTTACAGATGCATTCACTTCCACTGGAGTTCTACATGCACTTGCATGTGGAGGACACTACAGGATTTTAATAAAGATGCTCGTGTTTAAACTCTTTGTGAACTAATTAACATTTATTCTGCATATTTAGAATCTGATCTCTCATTTAGCTGGCTTTTAAAATGAGCTTTTTTTTCTCACTGAGAAAAAAAAAGACAAGTGAAAGAAAAAAAAGTGATTTTTTTTTTTCTTAAAGATTATCTCAAAACTCTTCTGAACACAGAAGTATTAGGTTCAGAAAGTGTCAACCACACGTGCCACAATAGATGAAAGTCCTGTCTCAAATCAGTATGGATGTCTTGGGGGAATCATTATGGGAAATCTGCACAGAAGTCATCTCTTAAGGAGGGATTTGAATTGAGTCAGAGAGATCGTTTGACATACAAAGCATTGGGGGAGCTTGGGAGACTGTGAGGATGAGAGCAAGGGAAGGATAAACAGTAGGTAGACTTCTTTCACATAATAAAACCATCACACGTAGCAAAGAGACTATTTGTGACTAGATATTGTCACAAAAATGCAGTGAAATTGGCCATAACTGCAAAGTCAATAAAATGCCCTTAATCTTTCAATAAACAATTTATTTTTAAAAGTTATTTTGGAGCTATTGAAGCTCCTGGGGTGGGGAAGTAAATGCATTTTAAATGTGCTGTATGGTATGCAGTATCACAGGTTTAAGTTTCATTTTATCAGATATATGGTTTTGTCATTTGAACTCTGGATTAGAAGCCAAAATTCCTCCACTCTAACACGACTGCTTTTCTGGCTTTCAACAAATCATTTAAGGTCAAACTGAAATAGCTCTCCTCATGAAGGAGGGCAGGTACTATACAGTACAAGACAGGAAAGCAAAATTTGCCCTTCAAATCAGTTGGCTTCTGTGAAACTGGTGTAAAATATTCACCTGTTTTCTTGCAAGGGGCTTGCCAAAATGAATTATTGTGGTTAACATTTGGAAACAATGAATACTAAAATAGAACTGGACAAAGGTTTTGGCTTAAAAAAAAAATAAATGTTACTTCTCTAATTTTTCCTGTTGTTTTTCCCGTTTTATCCATATAGAAAAAACACACTGATAAATGAACAGAGAGGGTAGGAATAATGGCAAAACTGTAAGTATTTGTAGGTGAAAAAGCCCACTAGACAGTCATGGCATTTAAATTCAGTTTTTCATTAGGCATTTGCTTTCAGAGCTATTGTACAATGTTCTGGGCCCAAAATAGTTGCAGTGACTGGAAATCATGCAGAGAAGACAGCAATGCACGTTTCCATTTGCTAGCTTGATCCCATCTCTGTCACTTTAATGTCTCAGTAACTGCTAGGAGGGTGTGGGGAGGTCATCCCAGCAATTGACTCTTTCATCAATTATTACTTACCCATTTCAAAGCTGCTAGGACACTTGCACATATTTTCATTACACAGCGAGCCTAAAACAAATCTCACTGCACAACCTCAAGGTAGCAGGTAGAAATCTGTGCTCAAGATTCAAGATCAGTCTCTTGCTTTGGAGGTGACTTCAGCCTAATTTAATACAGGCTACACAACCCTTTAAGAGATTTTTATTCCTTTTCATTACACTCTGTACTAACTCCTTTCACAGGCCTAGCACAGGACTTTGTAAGGTGTGTGTCAGTTCAAAAGACATTTTCCCCAGCAAGAGGCTTTAAGAACTAAAGATACAAGTAAAGATACATTTTCAGGATTACCACTTCCAGGAGAGACATGAAAGAATCTAGATTTGTATTCATTTACCACATATTCAGTAGCCACCCCTACTGCTAAAACATGTTCTGCAACTATTTGATTGAAAGCTGTGAGGTTGCATAAGTCCTGAGAAGGTGCTAAAATCCACCAACCTATCAGGAAGTCTCTCTCCCAGGTGAAAAAAAAAAGGATCACCACTGCACAGAAAGGAAAAAAAAAGAAAAAAAAAAGAAAAACAAATTTGCACTTTAAGAGGTCAAAATAGCAAATGTAGGATTCTTATCCAGAACCAAGATATCAGCTACTAGAGCCCCTCTCCTATGAGGAAAGGCTGACAGAACTGGGTTTGTCCAGCCTGGAAAAGAAAAGGTTTCAAGGTGACCTAACTGTGGCCTTCCAGTACCTGAAGGGAGCTTATTAGAAAGCTGGAGAAGAAATTTTTACAGTAACATGTAGTGACAGGACAAGAGGAATGACGTCAGAATGAGAGAGTAGGTTTAGGTTAGATATACAGAAGAAATTCTTCACTGTGGGGGTGGTGAGGCATTGAAACGAGTTGCCTCGAGAATTTGTGGGTGCCCCATCCCTGGCAGTGTTCAAGGCCAGGTTGGATGGAGCTCTGAGCAGCCTGGAATAGGCAAGTTGTTCCTGCCCACGGCAGTGGGGTTGGGCTGAGATGTTCCCTAAGGTCCCTTCCAGCCCAAACCATTCTATGATTCCATGATATTTCCTCTAAAGCACCCGTAAGAAGTGTCTGGAAAAAAGCCTTCATGGCACCAATGGAACATAAGGGAGAGCTTATCCTTCATTGCATGTTTGAACAGAATGCTTGGCAGCTTGCAAGGAGCCAAGAGTAAACCTGCCATCTACATCCTGAAATCACAAATTCATTCAATTCATGCAATGATCTAAAATAAAGGCTGAACCATAGATGTGCTCAGAAAGTACTCACCCAGCAACACAGCTCACTCACCTTTGGAAATAGATCCACAATTTGTTGACTTTCAGACTAACGGTCTGAAAAATACCTGGAGGGACCTTAGATGACTTCATAACTCGCAGAAACAAGCTCAGGTACTGAGGGAGTATTGTCAAAGGTAACACTGGAAATACTACAGAAGATTTATGCTCCAACCCTCATTGGCATTACCAGGGTGCTCTTCAAGTACCTCTTTCTGTCTTGGAAGACAGTTTCTGCCTTTAACCACACAAAAAGGAAACAAGTGGAAACCTTATTACTAGGAATTCTTCCAGAGCAGCTCTGCTGATGTCCCAAACTTTGGAAAGAAGAGATTATGCTTCTTATGTGACCCCTTCACATGCTCCACTTGATGATCTCTGAAGCATTTGTTTCTGAAAATGATTATAATTTATTGTGGTGGGTATTAGACATTATTCTAGGGTTTAATAGATGCCTTCGAAGTTGCCATCTGACTCATAGACTAGAAAGGTTTGTGGAAGACCCTGTTTCCTTCCTCATACCCCCATGGAAACTGAGATACTTCTGCAGCCTGCGTCAGCCTAGAACCCTGTATGTAAACACATGCACGTGTGCACCAAAGAACGTTCCCCAGCACAAAATGGGTTTTCTCAGTAAATCTCCAGAAATCTTACAGAAGGAGCAGGACTCCACGTTTACACTTGATCTACTCTATTTCTGCATCTCCATTGCTCAGTTTTTTTATTTCCTTATTAACTTTTTGATATGTAGTTAGAAGACTGGAATATGCCACACCATTTTCCTCTATTCCTTCTCTAGCAAAGGCAACATCTCATTGTTTCATTTTTCAATTAACTTGTCTCTGAAGAGTCTCAATACTTGGCCTTATTTCTTTGGATGCAGTCATAGAGAAACTCTCTATCACCTAGGCCACAATATTTACACACAGAATCACTGGGTTGGAAGAGATCTTCAAGACCGAGTCCAACCCAGCCCTATCACCTCAGCTAAACCATGGCACCAAGTGCCACATCCAGTCTTTGTTTTAACACATCCAGAGATGGTGTCTCCACCACCTGCCCAGGCAAGCCATTCCAATACTTTATCACCTTTCTGTGAAAAACTTTTTCCTAATATCCAACCTGTATTTCCCTTGGTGCAGCTCGAGACTGTGTCCTCTAGTTCTGTCAGTTGCTGCCTGGAGAAAGAGACCAACCCTCACCTGGCTAGAGCCCCCTTTCAGGGAGTTATAGAGAGTGATGAGGTCACCTCTGAGTCTCCTTTTTTCCAGGCTGAACACCCCCAGCTCCCTCAGTCATTCCTCACAGGACTCATGTTCCAAGCCCCTCACCAGCCTTGTTGCCCCCCTCTGGACACGCTCAATTTAAATACAGAACAGCCTGCTTGAATCTTAAAAAAATAGATGACACACAAACCCTCCCCCAGTCCTGCAGGCTGGAATGGAGTTCAAGCTCCACAGGCTGTTTTCTTCCACTCTTCTCCATGGAATGCCAAGATGAGACAGTCTAACTGTGCCTTTAAAACTCTGCAGTAACCTTATCCTCAGCTGCAGGTCAGTGCACTGCTGTGTTCCCAAGATATAGGAATAGTTCCCTGTCAGAAACCAGTTCTGGGTATCCCAAAAAATTCTAGAAGTTTGCCTCAAATCCAAGATTTGCAGCTTGACCAAACACTTTAGTGAGGGTGGGGAGATGAAGTAAAGAGGAAGAGTTAGGGAAAGCATATAAAATAATCAGATTCATGTTTTCTACATGCCAAAAGTTCCTATCTTTCCAGCTTCTATAAACAGGCAAGCAGCCCCCCAAAAGTACTTTTCCAATATCAGCCACTAAAATGATTTGTGTTTAAATATATCAGACCTATTTCATTGCTTCTTTCTATAAATATTTTTACAATTGAAATCAGATTAAACATCCTGTCCTCCTTAGAAACATGCTGTGAAACAAGAAATGTAAATGGTTAGAAGAAAACTGACTCCTGGTATTTTTTTTTTTAAGAACAAGGTCACATCTCAGCAACTGAAAAGTAGCAGAGCTCCTTTCATCAAGTTTTTAACTAGAAAAATAGTATGCCCATTTCTTTGTAATACACCTCTGGGCTTTTTTATTATGACTTCATTTCCCCTTGTAATATTGGAACGTCTCTATAATTGTAAAAGTGTAATAGAATCTAATAGAATTTCATTTGGAACTCTGAATGGTCTATGCCATCTCTGCTCATTTTGAGTAAAATAATGATTTTTAATGTCCACACATGGCTTCCCATGACCTTATTCAATCTTTGGGTTGATCAGGAAATATATTGATTCAATTACATACTGATGACAAATGAACTAAAAGAAAGAGGAAAAAAAGGTCAGCATATATTTGAAAATGTAAATCTTAGCAATGTCTTTTGGGTTTGCCCAAAAAAAAAAAAGTCATTTCAAAATGCCATTTGTGGCTAATAGTGTGGAGTTCCAGTTCCTATCTATGAGAAGCAAAAAAATCATTAAAGTGTAAGAAACAGACTCCCCCTCTTCTTCCATCGTTCAAAAATCCTCTTTCCTTTAGAGGGTTGCATGGAATGACCTCCTTTGGCTAAAAGACCCTTTCCCCCCTCACTTTATGAAAAGAAGGCTTTTGTAAATACACACATCTCCCCTGCTATACTATTTTTTCTTTTCTTACTTCTCCCTCCCTTTTCTTTTTGTTTCCTTCATAAAACAATTACCGATACAAACATTCCATCACCACCACTTCCCTCCCCCCACTGCTTGCATTATGATCACGCCTTCATCCCCTGATCTTCAATCTCAGCCCTATAAAATGCCAGGTGGGATTGTGGGCATCAGTGGAGTTGTTCCCTGTTTAACAAGCTGTAAGTGTCCATTTGTACTGTTGCAGTACTTGGCAGCATCTCACAGCAAAAGCCGTCTTAATCTAGGCTGAAATTTCACCTCTGCTCTGTGAAGCTAGGCTCTGAGCCTTAAAACCAAAACATTTGATTGCTGAGAAGACATGAACAGAAATAAAGAGCAGCCCATAACTAAAGCAGTCACTGTGTCATTAGATTTTCTGGAAATGTGGATTTCACAGGGCACCAACCCATCCTTGGCTGTGGATTAACAGCTCAGCTGGTTCCATTACCTTGTTGGGATTTTTGTTTTAGGAATGAGCTATGGGACTGTGGAAAAGCATCCAGTCCAACATCTGGATATTCACCATGGCAGGCCTGAACAGGCTCATTTTTCCCCAAAAAGGCTTGAAAAGGAGGACACAAACACACCCTTGAGCCAAGTCTGTGGGTCCCCTCCACATGTGACAATAATTTGCAGGGACTTTTGCTATGAAAAAGGTTTTGCTATGAAAAAAGTGGCGACAGCAATTGGACCATCACTTTGTGCATTCCCTCAAAGAGTTTTTAGGGGAGGACTTAAGGAACTTTCGAACTGTCCTAAGAGTGGCACAAGGCTGTGCCATTCCCATCCTTTGTGATCCTCTTTGGGTCAGAGCCAAGCCTTTAATGAAGTGAATGGCTAATTTGGGAATGGCCTGTCACCTCAGCCATGGAGGCTTTAGCCACACTCTCTGCTTCTGCAGACAGGTCTTGATTTTTAAATAGTCCTATTTTAAATATAACTCTATCATCAGGACGCATGTGAACGCTTTTAGACACAAAAGCAGATAGCTGAGCATCTGAAAAACAGGATATGGGCACTCCACTAAGATCATGACATCAGAAACAAGATTTTGTCCAAAGCAGCACATTTTGTAAATGCAAATTTTGTAGAAAATGTATTGGATGTATTGGAGAAGTTCCATCAGGTATTGATTTTGCAAAACAAACCACATACATGGGGAAGTATCTAGACACATGTGGCAAAATTAATTCAAATGTGTTATAACAAAATTTCTCAGTAATTTTTTTCATATTTAGTCAAAGATAAAAACAGGTACTGCATAATATAAAATAAATTTCACTTTAGGAATTTAAACCACAAATATTAATTTTTCTCAAAACAACTTTTGTTTGTATACTCAAAGGGAGAAAGGTTAAAAGAAAAAATTGCTTGTTTCCCAACCTTTGCTCATTTAGGGCAAAAATCATCATGGGAAACATTTAGATGGTTTTAGGCTGTTTTGCTGTTACTATTCAGTGGAAAATACAGTTCATTCACAATAATCTCTTGAAAACACAGGCATGCCTTAAAAGCACCTCCAATCTGCAGCATTTTTTGATTGAATGAAACATTGTTGGAGGATTAGTTTGTCTGCAGTGGAGTGCTGCTTTATGTTACTAGTCTTTGGAGTGCTGACTCTGGAGTATTAAAGTCCCTACAGGCTTTTAGGACAAAATTGTCAATCTTCTGGGAAATGAACATAAATTATACATCTTCTTTTCTGCAATCAGCAAGGATGGCTCAGGACAAAAAAAAAGTAAAATTGCCTTTTTTTCAGCGTCACACAGTGACACAATGGATAGTTTCATGTAAGTACTGAAAAAGTACAGTTAAGGATCTGATCCCAGATCTCTACGTTGACTGAAAGTCAGAATAAATCCATCTTTCTGAGCTAGGTGTGTCAGTAAAATACAGTGAAATTCCTGCTGCTACTCTGGGAAATTATGAGAAGCAAAAGCAGCATGGCTATACATGCTTTTCTTTCACTCTACCAATTCTTCTGCTTTCCAAGACAATTTAAATGCTGCTACTAACCTAAGCATAATATTCTGCAAAAAATGTAAACATTCAAATCATTACAAAGAAAAGCCAGATTTCAACATTTTGTACATAATGGTAGTATTCAACATGCGGGAGCAAACACCCATTTACACTCAAGTCTGGCAGGATAATGAAGATTCCTAATAGACTAACCAGGCTTCTTCACAAGTCAGCCACCATAAGGAATTGTGCCCTGTCCTACTTTTCAGCAAACATTTAATGGCAAAGTGTGGTAGTGAGATCTCATATTACCACAACCTCATTAATTTCACAATACATACTGCAGAACATTTGCTAGCATGCCCTGAAGTATTATTCTACATTATTTAAGCTAAACTACACTTGTCAAACAAATGACTAAATTACATTTTGTGATTCAGAACCCTAGATTTTTCACTCTGGTACTGTTTCTCAGCTTCCTAATTGCCCAAACTAAAAATTAGCCTGGACTTTTTTTTGTACCTACCACACTTGGATCAGTACAGCCTGGAGCTGATGCCTGGTTGCTTTGCGTATCTACAAGGTCCAGGTGAACATTGAATTAAAGCATGGGTTTTTCAGCCTAACTAATGCCTGCCCAGCCAGACACAAGGAGAGGATCAGCTCCTTGTCCTGCGATACCAATACATCTAATGGAAATACTAATATTTACAGGAGATATCTCGGTTTCATTAGTGAAGCCCCAGAGCTGCACCTCACCAGCTCTTTCTGCTGTGACACTAAGGGAAAGGCTGTGCTGTCCCTTCTTCGCAAGGTGGTGAGGCCTTCAGAGAAAGCAGCTTCACCACAGCACCTTTGTGTTGGGAAAAGCCTGCCCCACAACACTTTGGTATTGGGGTGCTAAAATACAACCACAAGTGAGACAGGCAAGACAGCTGAGCTACCAGTATCCTCATTTTCAAAAGATCACCACGGCCAAAGCATGCACCACAGTCACATCCTTAACCTACTGTACTAAATCATAACAAAAATATTTACATTAAGCTTCACTGGTCTCAAATTATCTTTAATACCTTGATCATTCAGCTGAGGCACAGAGTAACCCACACCTACACTGCAGATACATCTTCTAACCAAGGGGGAATGAAAGAACTTGTTTGCTATGTCACTCGGGGTACAGATTGGAAATGTTTTAAATTAACATCATTTAGAAGAATTGAGGCCACAGGTTATTAAATATCAGCTTTGTGCCAGCAAAATTAAATACACTAATTTATTTTATATCACTTTGAAGTATTATATGGCATTTTATTTCCTGATAACCTTTCAGTGTCTAACCCCATTTAATTTACATACATAGTTAGCAGCTCATTAACAGCTCATTAGAAACACCAGGAAAAACATGCAACAATAACAAATTCAGTGTAGCAGAGGGGACCAAAATTCTATTTGGGAAATTATACAGAAATTTCTGCTTCCAAATGACAAATCTGTGATATTTTTCCAGCACTAGGCCTGCAGGGCTCACAGTTATTACATGAAAATAGTAAAAATAACTCAATTTCTATAGCTGACTCGTCTTGTATTTATTTAGACAATACTAGAGGGCAATGTGCTGAGAGAATCACATGGCATAAGGCAGGGAAGATGCAACATAATGTAAATACTGCCACAGGTAAGTGCTGCATTAAACACTGTGACCTAGTAGTGCATTTAGGATGATACAGTGTTTTCTGAAATTATGCTTTTCTGCATTTTTTTTTAAATTATAATTTTCCAATCAAAGCAAACATACACAATCTGAATCCAGAGACATCACAAAGATGGGTGTGCCAGGCCAGATCCCAGCTGCACAGCCCAGCCAGCTGCCTCCATCAGGGAAGGGGAGCACAGCCTAGGCACAGCATGGACATCTTTCCTTGGGTGCACCTTCTGGCAAACAGCAAGACAGACATTTTCCAAGAGGAATTCCTGCACATGCAGACCATCATGGTGCAGAGTGCCTAAATGAGCCTGTCTCTCATGTCTCCCTCTAATCCTTGGCACAGAGTCTCTGTTTACACGGGGAGAATCAGATGCTGACGGCTATCATAAAGCACTGCTGGATCCACGGAGGGAAACTTGTGAAATATTGTCATCACCTCCTCACAGGACTTGGGAGGGATCACAGAAATGAGTACTGCTAGGGAGCACAGTGCACACTGGAACCAGAGTACGGCAGCACAGCACAAATCTCACCGATAAATCTCAGATACAATATCAAACCTGTGACACCCAAAGAGTTGATTTAACGGAAACTGGAGGTACATGGGTCACAGAGCCCCAAGTTTCCACATTAGAAAATAATACACACATATTTCCAACTAGAAACTTAATTTCTAAATGCCAGATTCTGCCAGGTTCTCCGAGCTCTCAGCAATTCATCTGCTAATGTACTGATGAGGATGGAATAGACTAAATTTGAGGGTGGCCTTCTCAAATTCTTTCTGCTGCTTTTCCAGCTTTCCTGAAAGATATCTCAGGTGTCTCTTGGCCCTTTCTCATTCTCAGCATAATCCTTCAACTCTCTTTTCCATATAATCTTCCTTCCCATTACACTCAAGTTTTTACCATTCCATAAAGTTTTGCTCCTGCCTCAGAGACTCCTTCCTCCCACTGCTCCCAAATTTTGGAAAATAATATAAGTTTTCCTCATCCATTGTGTCACTCCTGAATCTCTCCTTCTGCATTATTTTAAACAGTCATTTCCTCATATCTAAGATTGTCTACCTATTGATAAGGTGCTTGAATATAGTCTCATTCACATACCTTCCCCAGTATCATTCCTCCATTTTCCACTTGATTGTATTCAAAGTTTAAGAATTCCTGCTATCACTGCCTTGTCTGTTGGGCAGCCAACCACAGTGACCTCTTCACATTTTGCCATGTAAATTCATCTCTTTTTTCTCTCCCCTCTTTCTTGATATCTCTATTCTTGAGGATATTTTCCAGTTAATTCAAACTATTTCTGAAAACCAAATCCAGCATATCTACCTACAGAAAATGAACACACATCTACTTTACAGTAAGCTCATGGTGCCAGGACATTCAGATAACTAAACTGAGGTACCACCATCACATGCAAGTAAACGTGCGCATGTACATGTTTATATCAGTAACCTATGGCCAATGTCCATTCTCCTGTGCTCCAGACAATTTTCCATCTCCCTCAGAGATACCTCCTAGGTGATTTTCTTCTTTTACACACCCACCAAACAGCTATAAGCAGAAGCTTAATAAAGCAATAAGACTTAGACATTTCTAAGTTGAAACATCAACACATTACCATTACTTTGCCTTCCCTTCCCGCACCGCTTCCCACGCGATCAAGACCACTCCAACCACCCTCACTACAGGCATCTCTCCAAAGGGAAGCTTTCCATCCTAGACCAAACTTCCCTCGGGGGGCCCGCGCCCAGGTCGCTGTTTCCTCCGCGGGCGGCTCCGCATCCCCGGCGCGCTGCTGCCACCTGGTGCCGCGCCACCGCCGCACGGCCCCGGAGCCGCTGGGAATCACCCGCTCGCCCTCGGGTGCAGCTCCACAGGAGTTTGGGTGCGGGTCCCGGCAGCCCGCGGGGCTGGGACCCCTCCCCGCACATCCCGAAGGAGCGGGATCCGTCCCTGCCCTGCTCCCCGCCGCACCGCGGCCGTCCGTGCGTGCCGCACGCTCTCCGCAGTAATTCAAGCTCCGAGCTGCAGCAGCGACTGGAGTGTAATGGTGAAAAGAAGAGAGTTACTAAATCTTCCCGGAACCTACTCGCCGAATGGGTAGTGCGGGCTTAAAAGTACCGGGAGGAAGTTTCAAAGGAAAATGTAGTTAAAAACCCCCGCGTCTGGTAGGTTTAACTCTCTATGAACCATGGGTGGTTCTTTCAGAGTATCAGGTAGGTACCCCTGGCCAGTAAAATCACATTTATTAAAAACAGCTGTTCATTCATTCACTGGTGATTCTAATTTCCGATAAAAGTCTACTCATGCATTTAAAACTATTGTAGTTCCAAATTTAAATCTGCAAGGAAATTTCTCCAGAGAGCAGGGGGGTTAAAGTTTAGCTCACTTATTTTTAAGAGATAGATAACAGATTAAAGTAGATGATAGCCACCTCTGTGTGGATTCTCCCACTACATCAGCAATTAAGGAGATATTTCTTACAAATTTGTGTATTTAAGTGGCATCTTAGCCAAGCTGTAAATGCTGAAAACTTAAATTGTAATAGACATTATGCTTTGCTATTTAACCAGTTGCTACATCACTGCTCAGTGTTTACCACTCTAATTCCTCCTCTTCTCACATCAAGATCCTTCTCATCCTAAAAACCTAATAGCATCTAAGTGTAACTGCTTTTTAATGAGTTCCCAGTGGATCATACAAAAAGCCTTTATGACATCTGTACCTCTGCTTTGCTCTAGTCTGTCAAATGACGAAACAATTTTTAGAAATCTGACAATTCTAAGTTTTCTACTTCAACATTATAGTGATAGCATTTCTTCTTTACAGCAAAAAAAAAAAATAAAGCCGTTCCCATAGACAATATACAAGAGAGGAATTAAAACTGAATAAATCTATGCCGTATCAGAGGAAGACAATTGGTTGTGATAAAAAGAAAGAAACTGAGTTAACTGAACTTCAAGCACATCCTATAATATAATAGATCCATTACTATGATGGCGTTGCAATTCCCTCACAGTGGAAATCCTGTGAGTGGAAGGCTCCAAGATCTCTGTGTGTGTCACATGGCACTGTGGTGTGCTCACACGCAGTACTTTGTCCATGAACAAACATACAATACAAATGTAACTCTTGGAATGAAGTTTTCCCCATGATTTTTCTTAGCTAACCTCATCTATGCACTTAGATACACTTGACATTCTTGAAAGCCCCTAAATATCACAAGTTCAGCCAACAATACAGAGGCTTTGATCCATTTATTCCACCAACCTATATTTTCTTTCCATTTCAGCAACTGCTTTGAGCGTTCAAATCAGCTGTTTAAACGAAACACCCTTTCAGCTGGTAAGAAAGACGCTTCAGACACCGTGAAACATGACATCAGGGAGAAGTCTAAGCCACAGTTCTTGGATTAGAATGGCCCCACACTATTACTGTGGAGCATTTCTAGACTTACACTGACTTAAATCACATGGGAACTCAAAAGAGAATGGAAAAACAGCAAATGACAGTGAGTTATATCTCCAAAATTACAGCACACCCATCAGAGTCAGAAGGTGATGTTCTCCAAGAAAATTTGGGATTATTTCTACTGCATGTCACTTGATAGTACAATAAAAGGGATGGGGGGTAAATGCAACCATGATTACAGACAGAATACAGAGGGGAATCATTTAAATTGGGCTGGGCACAGACTCACACTCACTATGTGCCCCTCAGAAGTGACATTGGGTTGCTGCATTCCCATTACAAAACATACACAGTGACCATTGCTCACAGGTATAGAGTAAAGTGCAGCTAAACACATGCCATACCATAGGAGAAAAGTACAGGACCAAGGTGGCTGGGATAAGATGTTAAGAATCCTGAGGAATAGAGAGATTCAGCACAACAGAGATAAGAAAGGACTAAAACAATCATCCAGGCATATGAGATCATCATAATTTTAATCTTCTGTATAAAAGCACTTGAAAAAAAAGGAAGCATGCTTAGAAAACAAGAGTGTCCCTTTTAAAACGATCAATCTGAAGTGCACACAGAAATGAGATACACAGTGGGGATCAGATAGGCACTGAATTTGGTCCTCGCTCCCTGTTGCATATTTGTTAAGAGATTTCATTTTATTACTTTTTAATTCATTATTGCAAGTGTAATCTCAGTCAAGTCAAATCACTTCATTAATTAAAAGGGATTGAAGAGGTCCTTAGCTCCCGGATCCCACAAAGGCCCAGGAGCTCAGGCCCGTTTACAGGAGGTCGTATTTCATTTGCTGCCTGTGTCAAACCAGAACCCTTTGGGCCCCTGAGAGAAGCCAATCAATGTCTGCTTGCTAAAGCCCCTCGCACCAATCCATTTAAGCAATGTGGATGCTTCCTGTCGAAAAAAGAAATGGTCTCTTGGTATCTCTGATAGAAATTAGCCATGAATTAAGAGAAGCACAGTTGTTTTGGAAGAAAGCCAGCACCGGAATTAATAGGCCATCTGAGCCTCTTGAGTGTTGAATCCCATTTGTTAGCAATTCTTTATGAAAAGCTTCCCCTCCCCTACACTAGTTCCGACCAAATCCCGTGCGCTGTCTCTTGAAACTAGCTAAATTTTAACCAGCTGGGAAAATATCAAAGAACACTGTCTTTTGTCAAACTCAATTTTAGAAACTTACTTCGCATTTGTACTACAATTACCCATTTTCTCTCTATTTCCTTGAAAATACACTTTTCCTTATGACTCATCATCTCTCTGTGCTTCGATGTAGCAGGAACACCGACACAGATGGAGTTGCACTAGTCACGAGTTTGGCTCAATATAATTTCAGAAATTTTGGCAGAATCTTGTAAAGGCTTTCACTGTACATTTAATTGCTAGTATACTATATGAATGGAATAATCCATCTTGTTGCCAGTCATCCTAGCCTCAAAAGCTTTGCATATACGTTTAGTAGCAATGAAATTAAAGAGCTTTTAGAAGTCTCATTTTAAAATGCTCTAGACTCCCATTTTTACAATAGACAATTTGGTTCAAGTCTGCTTTTCCAAAGTTAGCTGAATCTTCTCCAGTTTTTGGTGTCTAGGCATAAGAATTGCAGGGCAAGGGGTGGGGGTCTTGTTTGTTTTCTTTCCAGAACTTGACTTCAAATTCTGGACTAATTACTAAAACTTGTAGGTTTTGCAGAAAACTGAGGGTCTGTTTTTCTCAGAAGAGCTTGTGAGAACATCTCAAAAGTTCATTAATGACAGCTAGACTGCCCAATCCTTAGATAAAGCAGTGTGACCTGGAACCATGTGCCAGTGGAACCCTCAGCCTCAGTATTCAATCACACAGAAAAAGAAACCAAACAAACACCAAACCAAACCTAACCTAACAGCTCATCTCTTGAGTCACCTGGTTTCTTTCAGAGTTTTGCTCTTCTTACCTGGGGTATCACATTTCCCTTTTCAGACTGAAATATTTACTGAGGTCTGCCTTTTTCATTCTACTCATACCATTCCTGGAACAGTAAGACATTAATCCAGGTTGATGTTTTGTGTGCTCAGGCTATGCAAATCAATAATTTGATAATAATATTTATAAGCATATAATTGGGTCTGTGGTTAGTTTTAGCATCATCAGCTAGCTCTAAGGATCTCACATGGTGATGGAAAATAGTTAGGGCAGTAAATGGGTTTTTAATAACTTTTTCAGAACATGTTGATTTTGGTTATAGGGAAGGTTAAACTTGACCTTTATCAGCTTCTCTCCTGCAGAGAAGTAGGCAGTTTTACTGCTATTTCTCTTTCAGACACATCCACCCCATGAACTTGCAGGACAGAGGACACAATTTGTGTAATTTAATTTTTAATTGTGACTGGGAAGAATTTTCCGGTTTCTCTAAACAGAACCAGCCAAGTGGTTACTTGGCTACTTCCTGACTTCTCATTTGTTCTCATTATTTTCAAAGGCCTTTTTTTAGTTGATTATGTTTTGGAGAAGAAATAGCAGAATTTTAACAAATGTCCCTGCCAATCTTAATTCTAATTGCAGTATCGTTTCTTCATTTAGTAAGTCTTGGCAAAAATACCCCACACACTAGAGCACACAGAAGAATCTTGTAAACAACTAGTCTGCCAGGCATCAGCTCTCATTCTTTTTCACTTGATTTGCATTGTCTGATTTCATTATCAGTCAGAAGATACCCATTTCTAAACCAGTCCACCATATTAATGTTCTTTTCCTTTGAAGCGGATCTCAGTATTTTACCATCTCTGATCTGCTCACATGTTTGTTACAAAAAGAAAAGCACGCAATAATTTACTAAATACTTAAGGAGAAAAAAAAAATATATGTTGTCTGTTGTTATTGTTTTTTAAGCTGTTTCAAGACTTTAGCTGCCACTGTAAAACAAGGCAATGGACACAATCACTTGGAAACTTTGAATAGACTTCTACATTTCAAAGCATATTTTGCTAGGGGACACTGAGCATCATGAAGACACCTGTCCCAGACACCTTTAGCTAATGGAACAAAGTAACATCTTCATTACATGACCAGATATTTATCAAGTCCTAAATTTTGCCATATCTCAAATCCAAGCCTTCTTAAAACCTCTTCTTCAGGCCACTGAGATCTCTTCAAAGATGAGATTTTTTTTAAACATCAGGATGACACAGGATAGGCAACAAAGGTGTAGAAGTGAGAGGGGAATCTTGTGCAGCAGCAGAATTCCCACCAAGGGTTGGACCAGCTCAGCCAAGTGCCTCTTCTCACCCTCACTCATCAGAAAAGAGGAAAGGAAAAATGCACTCAGTCCAGCTGCACTGTTGGAAGACAGCTGCAAAGAGGAGTTCTTAGAGATAAATGGAGGCAGAGGTTTGCTGTAGAATAAAAGTGATTTCATCAGAATTATTTCCCAGACCCCAACTAAAGGCAAATAAAAGAACCTACAGCATAAAGTGAATCGTGAAGGTTTCATGACTGCTATTGCAATTTAGGGCCACAGAACAAGAGTATAAGGAAGGATTTGCCTGGTTACAAGCTATGAGGAACCTAGAAGGGAGATCAGCTTTTAGGTCTCCCAAACGCTCATTGTCCTGCATGTTTGTCAGCATTGCAATACCTGGCAGTTCTTCTCAGCTTTGCAGCTCAGTGAAACAAATGTTCACAGAACACAAACATGCAATTTCTCTGAAACTCTCGTTCTGGCCAACTGCCTTGGTTTGTTTCTGTGAGCCCCGTGCCAGGACACAAGAAACTCTCTATTCTGTCTGCTCAATGTTCACTCACAATCCCAGGTTCTGCCCCACAAGCACCGTGTCCTAACCTGACACCTCTCTAGAGGCTGCAAAACACTCTATGTTTGGGCAGTTTGTCAGGTTTCTCTCATCTTATGGTCTCAAGCTAATTCTTTTCAAAGTTCTATTTTTGAGTTTGCTGTTCTTCCCTCCTTTTTGCCTTCTCCCAAGAGAATTCAAGAATTCAATCAATTCCATTGTTTGGAAAGGTGTTGATGCCATTAATATGGCAATTTTTTCTAGAGTGGCTCCGAGAACAGCGCAAATAAGTGTTGCAGGAACAAACAGGAGCCAAGCAACACTGTTTCACAGACATCAAAAGTACCAAAATGGCTTAGGAGCCCCACTCCCAGCCTTGCCTTCAGAATATTTGCTACAAACTTCCACGTTAAAGAGAAAGCAGAAGACATACCTGAAAAAAAACTCACTTGTCAGTAGTCAGAAGTGTTACACAAAGTAAAGATATTTCATGACACAACCCAGCAAAAACTCCAGCCTGCCTTCATGTGGCCATAATCCTCTGGAAGGGAAGTAGCGCACAACACACACACAGCAAGTTACTGAGGCACAGTATTTAAAGTATTTTGATTTTAAGCCACCTATTTTTTTTCAGTCAAATACAAAGCAAGTCTGAAAACGAATGAGAGGCTAAGCTGGTAAATGGACTGAAGAATATTCCTGAAGCCTATAGAGATTCCCTAGATTTTAGTTTTGTGTCTGTTACAGGTACAAAGGGTAGATATATTTCATTTCATCTTTTTCAGAAGTAGAATTCAGGTAGATACAGAGCAGTCTCCACTTCCTTAGCCATATCAAAGGCATCCCCAGAAAAGGTTTTTTAGCTTTTTGTACTTTCCCTTTCAACAAAGCTGAAACACTAGAGCTTTCAGTTGGATCCCATCTTTCTGACAATTTGTGCTGTGCTGAGGACAAAGCAAAAGAGCCCCTTGAGCAACTGAATTTTTGCATACATGCTTTAGAGCCTGTAAATCTTGCTTTCAGTCAAAGCCTTCTTAAACCATAAGTGCAGACAAAACTTTAGAACTTGTATTACCATCACTCAAGGACACAGTGTGATATCAAACATCACAGCTGTAGCTGTGAAGGACCTTTACAAGACAGGAAAGCCAGAAAAATTAATTTATTCTTCCTGCAATAAGCAGCACAGCACTTCCACTCTCTGCAGACACACAGTTCTGGAAACTGGAGGTCAAATAATGTTCCCAAACATTTGTATCCTGCTCATTTAGGCTCATGTACCAAAAAAGTTTCTCCCAGAGGTCACAAAGACTTTTCATTATGCGATGAGGACTGCATGGCAGACTGGTCTTGGTCTATGGCAGGGTACTAGCAATGCTTGTTTTCATCAAATATCTTAAGTTAAAACTTAATATTTTGAGACCACTGTGCCTCTAACCTCTTAATTGAAAATTTATTGGTAGAACATGAGGTGTGAGAGAACAGGTGTGTAGAGAAAGCTGTAGCTACACAGAGGAAAAACCTCACAGGGATTGCTTCCTTTGGAAAAAGGGAATGGCAGAGTGGCTGCCACCTGTGTCCTGCTAAGTGACTTTCTGAACCTGAAGCTTTACATCTTCAAAAGGGGTGACACACACACATCCCTTGGCACCTTTCTGATGATTGGAGTTTAACACCTTGACTTCAGCAGCATTTCTGTCAGCCCCAGCAAATCAGGGAGAGCCTTGCCAGCTGCAAAGGATAGGGAGGCTCTTCAGAGGAAGAGTAGCTGCCTGCTGTTCTAAGTGACTCAGTGAAAGCAATTATCACATGAAGGCCAACCCAAGCAGGAGTCTTCTCCAATTGCCTTTGAACATCTCTCTCAAGCAACTACAATTTGTGCTGACCAGTGCTAAAAGAACCCCACCAAATGATACAAACAGAATTACCTTTCATTTGACTGTCATTTAAGAATAAGGTCTTGTATCATGTGGCATTTACAGCCACTTCAAGGTGTCTTACACTCCCAGAACAGTTAAACAGATTTTTATGCACATATAAAGTGTGAACCCTTCATTGATACGTGAGTGTGGTCCAGTCCTAGGTGAAAACCCACAATTTTTGGGGGCACTTTCACCACTGGAATCAGACTAAAGTCCCAGTTCAGCAAGACATGTGGAAAGTACAGAAACTCCATTCTGTCACCCTTCAGCAAATACTTAAACTACTTCTTTCCAGAGTGCCCAAACTGCAAATGTGTCCTGTTCAGGTGCCAAAAATGCTAGCTTCCCCACATTATCACCTATAATGTTGTTCAGGTTCACTGAGAAACCAAAATAGTTGCAATGAACAGCTAAAAAGCAATTTTTCTTCTCATTAGCTTCCTTTCCCCCCCTTCTCCTTATGTTTCTTTGTTTCTTTCTCCTTCATGCTGTAGCAAACTTTGGCAGTGCTGCAGAATGCTGATGAGACACATGCTTACTGTGTGAAATCCCAACAGCTATTTTTGGCCAATACCTGGCATGAACTGCCTCCTCTTTGAGGACTAAGAGAGTTTGCTTATCAGGCTCTCTTGAAAAGTTTAATGTTTCCTTATGACTCGCCAAAAGGCTTGCAAGTTTTACAAACCCAACATCACATTATTAACAAACTCCAGCAGCCCTTCAAGCATTCCTAACAATAGGGTGACTTTTCCTTTGAGAACACAAAAACCACAACAAAACATATTTTTGGCTCCATCTCTAAAAGCAAGACTGATAAAAACAGGCCAGGAGATATTCTTCTCCTTTTAAAAAAGCCTTTATTAGGATCAGCTATGGGAGGGGAACTCAAGGGGCTGCGCACACCACTGCTGCTCCCACTGGGCACCACAGACGAGGAGGTGCAAGTCAAATCTGCTCCTCACACTGCAGAGTCGGGATTCTTTCCTCACAAGAGTTCCCAGGAAATCAACTTGGCTCATGAAGTCCAGGGGTGTCTTCCTTTTCCAGCGCTTTAAGTTATGGTGAGATGAGGAGATGAGAAGCTTTTTAACAGGTAGGTGGACACTTTGCTGACTTGGTGGTGTCCTTTGTGGGCCTGGATTCAGTGCTGGCTCCTTGCTTTAGGGGCTTTTTGGTGTGAACTGAACTTCCTCTGTACACTGGGCATCATGGGGAGTTCTCTGGTTACCATGGTGGGCGGGGTCCTCAGTGTGACGAGGAGGAGGAGAGCAGCAGTGGTGTTTTTCCTGGTGGGAGGTTAGGGGGAGCTAGGGATACCAGGGATTGGGGGAACATGAAACTGGGAACCAGGAAGTACAGATTCAAGAACTACTCAGAACAAGAAAGTACAGACATAATATGCTAAGTAGCACCATTTTAACAATATAACACATTTAAACATACAGTTTTGGACCAGTCTTTAGGTTTATTCATCTGAAAGACCAACACTGTATATGTAAAATGCTTGCTCATTTACTCCGCCAGTTTTCTCCTCTCTGTTGGTCAAATGTGGCCTTGTCACAAAAGACAATTATATAGTCTTCCCAACATTGTGTTTTCCAAGATCTCTCAACACTGACTTTTCACAGTCCTCAGTCTGCATTGAGGAATGTCTGTCACTGATGGCCTCCTGTCCCCTGTGAGAAGATATCCATTAACACCCAAACTGAAGACCTGAAATAGATTTCTTAGAACCATTCAGAGTGGAAAAAACCCCTTAAGATCATGAAGTTCGTCCATAAAAGCATGACCATCTCTTATGGCAAAGAACTAATTCCACAACATTTCAGCCCTCCTTACATCTGAAGGTTTACAAACCATAATTTCAAAGGCACCCCTGCTACTTCTGAACAAAAGGCTCAAGGATTTTTCTTTTTAATTCCATAATTCATCTAAATAGATGTTTCAAGAAATGTGATTTAAGCAATGACTGCATTTTTATGCCTCCCAATCTCCAATTCATGTTCAAAAGAGGAAAGAAATGGAACCACTGGCAAATAAGATGTGTTAAAGGTATTGTTTACCACAAAGTTGAAGGTTGCAGTGTGGAAACACTTCCAGGTCCTATCTAACCTTTTGCGGTCACTGAACCACCCATTCTACATACAACTCCAGAAAGGCAAAAAAAAAATTAGGAACAATTCAAAGGTGATTTCTAGAGACAGACTTCATTCACTCATCTAAAAAAAGGCTTCTGTCCATTTCCCCCTGGCCTTGAAAAACTTCTTGATATCCCATTCACTTCTTTGAGATCTGAACCAAGACCCCCAGACTACACCCACCATGGGAAGAGGTTTCACTGCTGCGAGCTCAGATCAGGACAGATCAAGACAGTTTCTCTGTTTTGCTTTGTTGATGTGATAAAACACAGTGATTTAATAGAGAGAACAGTCAGCAGGAGGATGTGCTTCATCCTCCAGACACCTCATTTCATGAAGTTTAGTCAGCAGCTGTATCAGAGCCATTTTAATTAAATAGGTCACTAAAGGATCTTCCTTTTACCTTGAAAAAGTTGTGGTCAGGACTTTACCTGAGCTGTAAGGTTTGAATTTCATTAGGACTTTAAAGTGGGTTGTATATTTTTTCCCATCCAAATACAACTAGCACCCATTTTTCAGCACATCAATTCAGCTATTTGCATAAAGTATTGATTAGAAGTCATTACAGTTGCAAAACGTTAATTACACCAATCAATTTCCAATCTGTTTGTACCTTAAGCTTTTTTGCATTCAGCATAGAAGGTTAAAGCAAGAGTGAATCAGTCTTAGCTTTTCTCTGGCAACAATGTTTTGTACATCCTGTAAACACCAATTTTTCTGTATGAACAGCCTTTTCCTCCTGGTTGTTTCATAGTTCTCCATACTATTTCAAACCCTTGGTTACCCATCACCAAACAGGTTCCTTGCAGCCATCATAACTAGTCTGTGGGTTTGTAAATAACAGAAAGCAGGAAAATGTTTTGAAAGGCCCCAGCTACCAGATGAAGGACGGGATTTCCATGAGACTGGTACAAAGAGTGCTGAGCAGCTCGGAAAAGCCAGATCTTAACAATGTTATTGATCTGATTCCATTCCCCGCCTTCCCTTCTACAGAAAATTTAATGTAATCAATTTGTGGAGACACCTTGATTCCTACATCATTTGTCCTGCTCTCAAGGATGGCTGTATCAAGTTCACTCAAAATACTTCAACCCAGTCCGACCACATCATTTTTGAGGGTATAAGGCGGCCTCTTACTCTTATTGTCCAAGAAAAACAAAACAACTGCCATGTCCATGTTTTCACCTGTTCCTTCTCATCTCTCTCTAACAAATCAAGCAATTTGGTTTCCCCCTTAACCTATGAAAAACAGAAAAACAAAGACAGAAAAAGATCCCTTTTTCTACTGACTGGCCCACCTGCTTGGTTGAAACTGCCTTTGGCTTGAGACCTTTGAAGGGAAAGACAATCTAGATTGTTTGTATATAACCCAACCATTGCTCTCAGTTGACCATACCAATGAGGATAAGTGGGAAGGGAATTTGGCATTTTCTTTGCACCATTAGGTGTTCCCATTAATGGAATAATATCAGATCCACAAAGTATGTGCAATGGAGGAAATTTTATATATATATGTATACAAACCTATTCAATGCCTAAGAAAAAAAATTACTTTGCACTATACAGACATATCCAGGAGCAGCACACAAAGAACGTGCATTCACCAGAGGCAGATTTTGAGTTACAATAGTACTTCTTATGACATGAAAGTTGGTGCCATGTGGGCACAGACAATGAGTCCACTTTCTCGTTCCTTTGCTTAAGCTGCCAGTAAAGAACTTACATTTTTACAAAAGATTTCTTGGATTGAAACACTTGGCGTGCAGTATTTAAAGCAGTGTGATAAAGCTATTTTTAAGTGATGATATTGTCTCAAATTAAAACAATGAACTGACTGCTGAATCATTCAGTCCTGATGGCTGCAGTGCACAGTTTCAATCAGAGATTACGTCCAGGTGTTCAAAGACTTGGCCACTACCAGAATAGAAAATCACTTCAGTATAATGTGACAGCCACCTCTAAGTCCTGTTATTAAATGAGATCAAGTCATGGAGGGTAACATCCTGTATCAAGACTGCAGAATTCAGAATAAAAAACTTTATAGTTTCCCTGAGCAATCTATTTCTCCACCAAAATTAAGTTAATATTTGTCACCTCCATGCAGCATATCCACCATTTTAGCAAGAGCCATTGCTGATCCCTCAAGCCTTTTCCACATTTAGCCTAGACATTTGCTGTCTGTACAGGTAACTCTCTTTTAGCCAGCATAAGAAACTGTAAAGTTTGGAAAAATACTCTGAAATGAAAGGCAGCCACTGAAGATTTCCAAGATACATAGATAACTTACCTAAACTCAGACTCAGCACCTCTGATTTCCCACGTATTGGTCAATTAGAGAAAATGCCAATGTGAGAGCTTAATATAACCTTCTGAGATAACCAGAGCACTGCATAATTAACTCCACTGAGGAATAGTTTGAGCTCTGGGCTTGTGTAACCCAAAGAAGTCATAGGTCAAATACCCTACACAAAGTTATGTAATGACAGAAAACATATAAAAGTTCATACAACAAAGAAAGATTTAGAATATAGACAAGTCATCAGTAGAAAACCCTCCTGCCTATATGACTGACACAACAGGGAAAGGCAGTTTCTATGGGTTTCAAATTCAAAGAGCTTTTTGGGTTTGTTTTTAAACCCAGAAAGAGATTAACCATGTCTTTTGTATAAAATCACAGGGTCCTGTCCTAAGCTTTGGAAAGCTGGCTCCACACTAAGCTAACCAGCATTTCCAAGTAAAATTATGTACTGTAAACTGTGCATTGTAAAGCCCAGTAGAAAACAGGGCATGCAAACTACATAATGCTGGAACTCAGAACTTCCTGACAGTTGTAGCTTTTGTAGTAGACCACAGAATTTTAACAGCTAGAAAGGTAGAAGTATGATTTTAGGTTTTGTTTGTTTGGGATTTTTTTAAGGCAAAAATCTCTTTGGAGGCCACTGTATTAATAATTACAGATATAGAGCAATGATCTTTGATATTAAAAGGTATTTTAAAAACACCACACCCACCTTTCCCTCCCTCCTTTTGGAAGGGATTTTGTGGTTCACAGAAACCATCTGGCTACAAGCAATTGAGTGCATAATCCTTTACACTTGCATCCATGCCCTTCCAGCACCATCTCCTTAGAGATGAAAGTCTGGGGATCTGGCTCTGGGCCCAGTCAAAAGGGAGAAAGCAAGTGAATAGAGCTGACAACCACAAAACCTAAGCCTGAGGCTGCATTAACTACTCTATATCTTCTTTTTTATGCTCTTGAAGACCAATGGCAACAGACAAGAACTTCAGAACCACAGCTCCAATGGCACTGGGAAGAACAGTGAGAACTCAAGTTTGAAAGACATCTCTGGCCTCTCACACATCCCCAGGGGCTGAAAGATTTGGGAAGGAATCAAACCCTTTCACTGTAGAGTTTTGTCTTGTTGCACTCCCTTGTTTCCATGGGAAGAGATTACCTGCATGCGGAGCACCCAAAACACCAGACTATAAATATCTTCTCATCACTGGGAATCATCACCATCCATCAGAGGATTATCAGAGACTGGTTTATGAATGAGTCAGACTGCAGACCTAATATCATTTATGAGTTAGGGCAGACATGGATATTTCATGCAGGTCAGACAGAAAGAGCATACGATTTTCTGTCATGATCATTTATGAGGTCCTGACCTTAATGCAACCTCTCTTCACAGTGCCTGTGACTTGTTTTCTTTGGTAATTCCTGTGAATTAGCTTTTTTGCTTAGCTGTCTAAAGTAATTTTATCACATCTAAAAGCCTTTACATGAAGCAACAGAACAGCTTTGCTTCTTACCTTTAAAAATATCTCCTTTTTTCCTGCGTATTGATACAATTTCATAGTCAGGACAATTTTACATAAACTATTTTCCACTCCACTGAATGTTATGTCGCTCTACATGAATATATTTCTTGGTTGATGCTAAGGCAAAATATTGCTGTAAGTGCTGTATTTTCATAAATGCTATTCTTTGACTTTTTAATAGACTCATTCCATGCATGCTATCAATACCAAGTCTTACTGATGGATCTGTATTAAGCTGCCAGCATAATTTCCTCTGTTGTCCCCAGAGCCTCCACATACGAGCCAAAGGGAAAAAGGATCACTGACTCTTCTGTATTTCAAGGCAACAAAGTGATCAAGACAGAGAAGAGAATGATTTGAAAAACTCCAGTCAGTAACACAGAAAGGGAATTTGAGACTTAGGAGTGTTAAGTGGAAACTGGGACTTTTATTTTTCGGTCCATTAAAAAAAAAAAGTAGTACCGTTTTTACTTCAGCTACTGAAGTAAAAACAACACAGAATGGCCAAATTCAGAGCCACCTGTAGATATGGGTAAGTTAAATAATAATAAATTAAAGCCAGATCCAACTGTAGATTTCCAATAACATATAACATATGAGAAAACCCCATGATTGCAATTGCAAAAAAATGCTAATAATGCAGGAGACAAAAGTCAGCATGGTTTTAACAAATTTAGGCTATTTTTAAGTGTCATTTGGCTCACATTGGGGGACACATTTTGTTCTCTTCTGCATTAGTTTAAATCTAAATTTTGAGTAGTTGACTTCAGGATTATATTTCTCTAAAGGAAACTAAAGATCATGCTGCCTAGACTTGTGTCTGGAAAAGGCCCAAGAATGCTAGCAATGGTATTCCTGTTTTATTCTAGTTTTTCTGTATGTTGGGAGCAATTACACAAAATGCTATAAATCCAGATGCAGCAGCTTTGATTCTTCATTCACATATATCTAAATCAAATTTTTCCTTGGCTTTTTACAATTTATGATTACAAATATGTTCTCTTTGACTTTTTTCATTTTGTAACTGCCTAGTTATACACTTATGAGCACACTCTCTATGCCTTAACAGTCCCCCTGGCTTTTTTAGAGTTTCTGAAACATCATATAAAAATCTCCCTGTTTTTAAAAAGGCATTCATTAATACAGAGGCTGAACTTCTGAGATGCAAGTTTTGTCACTTTCTGAAAATAACAAACCCATAAAACTGTATTTTCAAGTTGTGCTGTATCTGTTCTGAGCCACTGCCAAATATGAAATAGCAAATAACACACACTGCCTTTAATCATGTAGCTTAGATTATATACTAAAATAACACAAACTGAAAGTATGTTCATAGACAGCTCTGTCCAGCTTTCTATTTACTCACAAAAATTGTCACACTTTTAAAAGCAGCCCCGAAGTGCTCTTAATGCAACCTAATATCAGTAATAAAGACCTTGGAAAAAGAGTCTGGCCATTTCCTGTTCTATTTTCTTGGAAAGATTATACCTTCCAGCATAGCTCAGGACAAGAAGTGTGTAAGGTACTTCTGCTTGCAGAAGAGTTCTGCAACACAGAGGTCTTGTTGCAACAGACAACAGAGGCAACAAAGACAATAGACTTGCATTCTTTATTTGAGTTACTGTTAAAGTCACATCTCACAAAAGGCAGGAGCTGAGAATCAAGGAGTTCCCACTGTTTCTAGTGCATGCTGCTCAGTGTTTTACAGAGACCAGCTGAACACATGGCCCTCTGTGGGGCTGGAACACTGTCACACACAGGGGGGAAACGAGATGAAGTGGCCACAAAGCAGCCCAAATGCATTTGGTCACACAAATTCATCAATCTGCAGTCTTCTGCAGTTTATTTTTGCAGCCCATCACTGCAGAAAACACCTGACCTTTTGGGAAAGTTTTCAGCCTCTCTCTGTAAAGACTTAATGCAGGGGGTACAGGAGACAAGTTCAAGTAACAACAGTAGTGAGACAGTGTGAGTGAGACTTTGAATAAGAACCAATAAGAATCTTATTAAAGCCTCTCATTTATATGAAGTTTGGGACACAGTTCATCATGCTAATTTTGCATTTTAAAGCTAAGGCTCCACCTCACAAAGAACACAAGGAAGGGAAGCACATTCAAAAGAAGCATCTGCTTCAGTCTTGGAAAACAAACCAGGAAATCCTTGGGAGTGCACGGAGCTAAAATCAATTTGCATAACATTACCTACAAAGTCGTGTTATTTATTTCTTAAACAACCTTGGCTTCCTTCACTTGTAGCAGAAATGGCAGCTCAGAGGTGTTTGCTGATGAGGTGCTGTTTGAAAGTTCCCTGGTGGTGTTTTGAGGCACCACTAGGCCACCAAATTGGCCTGAAATGGAGCAGAAGGGGAGTAATTTACAGTAACCATGCTTGCTAATTAGGCAGTCCCTGGCACAGAGGCAATGTATCATCACCTTGGCTTCATGCACAGAAAATTATCAGCTTTTAAAGCTTAAGGTCTCCATCACCTTACTTCATGTTATTTAGAGCTGAAATCTTTACCCTTCAAAATCTTTACCCTACTCCTCCTGGAGCTGCAGAGAACCTGAAGAGTCTACTTCCCAGTGAGCACACTTATGTCACTATTAGAGCAATTTATCAGGGAACAGTGTCTGTATGTGCAGACTGTGGGGCACAAGTTGTGACTAGACCTTCAGTGTCATTGTCATGTTCAGCCAACTATCTGGTCCTAAAATACTTGAAAGCAGCAAACAGCAAGATGGAATCAAAAAGTTTTATTTCCCTTAGTTTGGCATTAAGGTAATTAGTATGGGAATACAGGCTTTAGTTTTAATACGCACAGTCCAAAAGTGTTATTAATAAATTAGAAATGAGAAGAGCCCTAAGAATAAAGAAAATTTGGAAGATACTACATGATCACTAATGTACAGCTGAATCTGCACCTGAACAAGAGGTTAAGATGTAAACCGTGATAGCAGTCTGTACATAAATGAGTAATAGATTTGGATAAGAAAAGCCTTCAAAGACAAAAGATAAGAAGTCCTAGTGCCAGGAAACCAAAATTAAACAAAGGCATAATCTAATTTGAGCACAACATTTGTTAATAATATTGGTAGTGGTCAGCATCTGTGAGGGGTTTTTTTTCACCATTTTAAGCATCTCTTCTAATAGTTTTCCTGCACAGTAGGATTCTAGATTAGTTCCAACCCAAATCTTACATACAAACATCTTTGGATCTTTCTCTATTCATGTAATGCCTGCCTGCATCCATTTGCCTTAGGTTCTGCAGCCATATAGCACTCAGATGTTTTCAAGGCTTTTTTTTTTTTTCCCCTCTTCCTTCTCTAGACAGGACTGGTGAAAAAAAAAATGCTGTAGCACATATTTTCAGCTTCAGTTTATCACCCCAAAACATTTTCCTCCTGGTTGTTTTTAACACATTTAACGTCTACACAGGTAAACACATTTACTTTCAATTCTATTTTGCTTTGAGTCCTCACTGGGACTCTTTGCTCTTTCTCCCTCACTTCACTATATTATAGTTCTTCAACAATGGTACCTTCAGCAAAACTGAGATTATTTTTCAAGTAATTGTTGGC
This sequence comes from Irena cyanogastra, assembly GCA_013397155.1. Taxonomy (NCBI): domain Eukaryota; kingdom Metazoa; phylum Chordata; class Aves; order Passeriformes; family Irenidae; genus Irena; species Irena cyanogastra. The sequence continues at coordinate 304,201 of VWZV01002857.1, read as the reverse complement.
ATGTATTTTCACTTGCTACTGTACCACGTTGGAACATTACTGCAGAATAAGACAGAGCTTGATTTTCAAATATTCGCTTTCATTTTTTTGCACATGCAATTGTTCGCTAGCAGAAGTCTACCACATACAAATGGCTACATATATGACTGTACCTCAGTATAATTTATGGTGGCATATTAGAGGCTAGGCTGAAATTGTACTCCTCAAGGTCTAACCCAAGCCTCAAAAAACCCAGGGTATTTATAATTAGTGCACTTATTTCAGCATGACAAACAATATGCAATACTATCAGAAATTGTACTTCTCAAGCCTTACAAGGTGAGTACTCAATCAGAGAAAATCAGGATATATGCTTCCAAGTTTTCTCATTCACACACACAACTTCAGAGATGCAAAGAAACTCTATTGTTCATTTGTCTTCATCCAGTTTGTTTCCTGGTAATTTTGAGTCCTCTATTTTTGCACTGGGAGAGAGAGATGGGAAAGACTCATAAAGATCTTTATAATCCAGTCATTGTTATTTGGTTCTGTCACTCTCTTCCCTTTTAATTATTAACAAAAAGAACAGGGTCAAACTATACATCTTGTAATTGAGTAAGCACAAAATACCTTCAGCCTTCCCTAGGTATAAGAAGCAGCTGCATGAAAAGAATCTGTGGGGGGCAGAAGGCTGCTCCTAGGGCCACGGTTTGGATTTTGGCATTTTTAAAATTAAAAAATACATCTTAAATATTATGGATACATTCAAATAACTCCCCTTGTAACCTCTGCCCTAAGCAGTATTACCTACAGTATTTATCTGCTTTGTGAGGATGTCTGCAATGTAAGTAATTGTAAAGCAAGCTGGAAACATGACCTCCATCAATCTACAGTACATGCAAATGCTTAATTTAATTTTTCCATCAATTTCCGAATGAATGAGGCTCATTGTATTGAAAAATAAAAACAGCTTGGCCTTTGACTTTGCTGGAGATTACTCTTTCCACATTAATGTCTTCAACAATGGAGTTTCAGGCTTTGCAAGAATTAGATGAAAAATGTTCAGATGACACCTATTTGATCTTTACACTTTTCCACTCACGCTTGAGGCCAACAGTGCAGAGATGCATTTAAAATAAGCACACATTCCAACATCAGCACAGCACACCTCAAGGAGAACTGAAGGCATTGGTGGTAAGAAACTTATTGACATGCATTGTCAAACAAAAAGAAGACTGTACACAAAGATCAGAACCTGGCTGGCAGTGTGCACAGCCTACATAATACATTGGTGGCCTCATCTCCTGTGCTAACAGGTTTTTCATATTTAGTGTTCCTGAGAAGAACCATTTAATTAAGCACAGAGATTGAGAGAGGCTGCTCACTACCATTTGAATTTCACTCTGTTTTGCATCCATTGTCAATGAACATAAATTGCAGAGCTATTAAAGATAGAACTCAGTCAAAGTTTCACACTGCTTAAGCAAAGCAAAAGGGAATTTAACTACACACATATTGGCATTGCAATCAGCCAGGATGTATGACTGCAGCGTACAGTCATATGTGCTAGGCTTAATCAAACTAATTTAATCAGCAGAAGGGAAGGCACAGTAGAACAGGCTCCATGCAGGCTGAGGGTGAGCAGTGAGCCCTCAGAGCTATCCCTGCCTCCCCAATACTGGTTGTCAGAGAGATGGTGGCAGCACCTCAGTCCCTAGGGAGGTTCTGTGCCCTACACAGGGTGGGGAGGGGCAGGCAGGCAGAAGAGGCTAATTGATATCAGCTGGCAAGATGTGTTTGCTGGCCAGGCTGGGAAGCCCACATCCCACACTCACCTGCTAACATATGCCTTCCATCAGAGCCAGCAGGAGGTGATGCAAGAGTCAGGTGTTAGGCTCAGTGCTAGAGCTTCTCACACTGGGAATTTCCACTCAGCCAGGTGACAGGTTTAATTCCTTTGTGTTCATCAGCTTGGGCAAAGCATTCATTACATTCAATTTTTATTCCAGGCAGGCAAAATGCACTACATTTACTTAACACAGGAGAAAAAAGCCCTCATCTTAAAGGACTGATAAATGGAATGGATGCATCTCTGACTGTGCCAGCATCTGGAGGCATTACTATTTTAATATCTACTTTCATGTGAAGTGTTTTGTTTAAAAAATGAAATTCTTTCTCACCTCCATAAAAAAGCAACATAACATAGCAAAGCATTTTTACAGCCTCACTCTTTATCATGCATTTCAGAATAGTAAATGACATTCAGGAATGAGCCTGGCCCCAGTGGTGGTCAACAGCAGATGGGAGAGCAATACATTCTACCCACAATGTCACACCAGAAAGTGGGAAAGTGGATACATGTGAAAAGCTAAAAGCTAGCCCTGATGGCAATGATGGAAAAGTCTGGATGCTATGTGGTGAAAGGAACATTATGGCCCACAAAACTCTTGAAGTTTTAGATCAAAATTTAAACTCAAAGTTTCTCCAAGAATTTAGAGAGCTTAACTTAAATCTTCCCTCTCATGGGAAGTGAACCAAGTTCAAACACAAGGAAAGAATGTCACATCAGCTTTCCCAAATGAACACATCTCGCTTGGCTTAGGAATTTGGCAGGCAAAGCTTCAGGTATAATCAACTTATGCAGCTCTGACTTTTACTCATTATCAGATTATTCTATTGGAATTATTAATTCTATCAGGATTATTCTCCTTCATTGCCCACGATGTCCTTGTTTCAATGTCAGAATCCCCTACAGAAAGCACCAAACTGAGGACAATGCCTATGGGCCATGTCTTTCCAGACTTTCCAGGACATGTTAGACAGCTGCTCAGCAAGTTGTGACCACAGAGAACAAATCTAAAAGGTACTCCACACAAAGCTTTTCCATCAAAATAAATTCTTTAAGGGCATAAGCAGAGCTAGGAATTGCCTCAGATTTCATCAAAAAACAGAGGCAATTTCCAATATTTTTAAGGAATAACAACAAAAAAATTAAGTTAGAACATTAATTTCCTTCTTTTTTTAACAAACCATTGTTTTATTTCCCTGCCTAGCTCCAAGCAAAACCATCCCATTCTATATATTCTCAAGTTAAGCATAAGTCTGCATACCTTCACCCATTTTTGTTACTCAGACTTTTCTCCACTATCTCTCACTGCCCTCAACAAAACTTAATTTTCTGAAGGGCAGTACAAACCTACCCAGCACTAAGACAGCACGATTAGCATGGTTTTCACAAGTAACATGTTTCTACTGGGAAAGGTATTATTTGGAACTCAAACAGAATCAAGACAAAGAGCAAAACTCGCTTCAACTCAATTTAATCAATTTAGGACCCTCAAAGACAAAAGTTTAAAAATCCTTTTAAGAATACCTCTCTCCCTTTCTGGTCTGTATCTTATTCCATTAAGATATCAGCTTTACTTAATAAGAATTAATGCATATTGTCTAAAGAAACTTGTTTTCAAGTTACATCTGAATTTATGGGTGTAGAGTGATAAAAACTAATTCATCATTCGGGCTCTTTTCTCTCTTCTGGGAATTAAAAATATTTAAAACATATTTTTGTTCCCAAGACAGAGAAACCTGCAAATTCCTCTCTTTTTATTCAAACCACTTCTGAGTACATTCTGTTTTCTGCACTGAGAGCAATTGACGTTCTCATGTTAGACAGTTTTGAAATAATGTAGTTCATAAAAAAAATCATCAGAAAGGGCTGCAACAATGTTTTCCACCATTTTGCCAAAAATAGCAACCATTTTATTTGTCACTGCAAAGTTCTTCACTTAGAAATGTAAAGCAAAAAGTACAGAGCCCTGAATCAAATGAAACAAGTTCTAAATAGTCTTTTTCTAATATTTAATAAGACAGGATTTATAATACCATTTTTACCAAATGTGATTCATTTCTTAATTAGGCAAACTGAACACTCCTAGTTTAGGGGCACCCAGTTAATGTCAGGCCTGTTTGCTTTTATTTAGTGTCTTTTATCTGTACTTTGGCTAGGTAAACTCCAAAGGCTTCATATTGGTGTTTTTTCCTCATTTTTTCACTCCCACTAAAGTAAAAGATGACAGGTAATAATATAATGTGTGGTAGAAGGAGAAATGCTGACAGACATTGTGTTACTTTGCTTCAATTAGGCTCTAATTACTTCTTCTCTTCAATTAGAAAATCACATGAACCAATTATGCCAGATAATATGTGCTTATCCTATTCAAACTGCACAATGGGTAAGGTCTATTCACATTGATTATCTCCAATTTATGCTTTTAGCCTTTTTCTCTCTTCTGTCTGCATGGCCCATTACAGTTTTAAAGTGGAAACTCTTAAGCAGTTCTCAGTATTATGATATCATTCATTGCAATTGTTATGTTTTGATGGAAGAAAAATGTTGATGCCTTGAATGCAGAGAGGAAAATCTCTCTGGATTGAACATATTCCAATTTTGCTAGTTTGGATAACAATATTCCCATAGTCTTTTAAATAAATATGATACCATGTGGCCTACTGTTAATGGACAGAGCTGAGGGAAACACTTGGTTCTCTGGGAACAAAGACTTCAAAACCAAACACAGGGTACTGAACACAAGAATTTCTCATACATCAGGCCTCATTTGTGAGCAATCCACAGAGTGGAAGGCAGTCAGCAAGAGCAAAGGAACAACCTTAAAAATCTAAAAGCTGAGAAGCCACAACAATATTTTCCTGCTAAATAAATGGGGGAGAAACATTATGTGAATCCTTGCAAGTTATAGAATGGTTCAACAGATCTGGATGAGCAGAAAATGCTAGGAAACAACAGTGAACACCAGAGGCAACTTGCATTATTTCATCTCACCTTTTATAAGAATTTAAGGGATACTGCTCATACAGGGTTTTACCTATCCTTGTGCTCAGTTGGGGAATGAACTCCTTTCAATGCTCCAAGGATTAAACACAGAACACAAGCTGTGCTGCCCAGAGATGGGCAAACACCAGGTGAGCTTCAGCTGATACCACATGACACCTGTCTCAATCAATGGGAATCTCCTGCTGGGAACACATAAACTCCACTCACACTGGTTTGCTTGAACAGAATTGATATGCAAAGAGGAAGTTCTGATCATAGAATAATTTAGGTTGGAAAATACCTCTGAGATTATGAAGTCTAATCAACCCCCCCTATTACAAGTCTATAAAAATTATAATTGGATATAAACTAAAACTATTATATGGTACAATTGCACCTATTCATCTTTTCCTGACTATTTAAATGAAACCACAAAGACTGATCTGTGTATATGACAAATATGAACATATAAGTTACAAAACTGCATTTTTTTTTTACATACATTCCATCAAAAGAAAGCTGCTCAGGAATAGTAAAATCCTATGGCAGTGAAATAAAAACAAGGCAGAAACTGAAGAGTTAAAGGCAAATTATTTTGTATAATGTCATGGAGATGAAATGTGTATTTGTCAAAATGTAATTACAAAGAACTCTCCATATTACATGATGTAATGAGTGTCCTAACGGAAGCTCAAACATCACAGGGAAAATAGTTACTTGTGACAGGCAGAATCATTTTTCACTGAATTGTTACTAAAAGATGTAAAAATTGAAATATTTGTGAGACTGCACTATTCTAAGAATTTACTACAGAATTATAAACATTTTAGATAAGACAAGCCTGTATAAACAACAAAAAAAAAGATTTGGCTAGCAATATTCACAGCAATCAAAATGCTCTGGAAAGCTCAGCTTTGAAATTTCCCCTCCCTCTTTCCCACATGGTTTTGAAGTCCAGATCTAGGTCCTAACTGAAGTTGAAGTCCCACAATGACCTGCTCTCTCCAACAGCAGAAGGGAAAGCAGCCAAGTAAGATAGCTTTCTCAGAAAACTTTTACAGTGGCAGAAATTAAAAAAAGGTTAATATCAGATGCCAAGAGGCTTCTAATCCATCTGCCAGATCAAAGACTGGAGCAGGTTTAAAATGAGGACCAAAACTTTTGGAAGCTGATGTGAGCAGAAGTATTTCTCATCAGAATCTTCTTTCCACCACTCAAAATTCAGTAACATTCACAGAATTCTACTGAAGTTCAAGAACATTTGTCTAGCATTTTGGAGCTACAAAGGTGACAAAGAAGCAGAAGTTAAATCTTTTAAGATGCTTTTTGCACTCAAGGAGAAAGAAAATGGAACAGATTTGTTTCAAAGATGAGACTCATTTCTCAATAACTCACACCTCTTCTTTTGATAGACATCAAATGTGCCAACTTGACTGGAGTGACTAAAAAACCTTTAGAACATTTTGCACAGACTAAGACTGAATCCATTTCATTGCCCCAAGTGTCAGCTGGACAAGCCAATTGGTTTTGTCTGCATTTGGAAACACTGGCTGGGAGAAACATAAATCCATTATTTGTTCTGAATACAAAAGCTGCTAGGCCACATGGAACTGGTAAAGTTATTTTTCCCACCAGACACAAAGCAAACCACCTAAAGTAACAACTTACACTTTCTGTCATTATTCTGGCTTCTTTCCAGAAGTAGAACTAGCAGTACCAACAGTTCTGTGAGTAGGTTACTTTTTTGCTAAGGAGAAGAAATCCTCTCTAATCCAAAGGACTGCATTAGTGGGGAGGTCACACAAAAAGGGCCTCTACTGAGTTCACACATTAACAGAACCTTATGAGAACCAAAATTTTCTGTTTATGTCTCTTCAGCAGTATTACGTGCTCTCCAACCGGGAAGGAGGGGGAGGAATAAAATTAGACCTTGCCCATACATGCGATTATTTTGTGGCAGGACACAAAATCCAGTGATATAAACGAGGCCAGAGACATGAGGCAAGCAATTCAACAAGGAAAAAGCCACCATGCACACACACACACAAAAAAAAAAGACAGAAAATGCAGGGTTTAAAATGAATGTATGTAAATTCATGGTCTCTTGGGAGTTCGTAACAGTTTAAAGTGAAATGCAGTTTATGAGCATGAAGCATTCTCATGCTTGGTTTAAACTACTGTAAATTGCACTACATTTCCCTCTTATAAATACTACTTAAAAACAATTATGACCCATAAGCAAATGCTTTTACTTGAAATATGACTCATTATGGAAAGCACTATACCTTTATCATTTGCCTCAAAGTTTCAGGAATAGATTGCAAGAAAGGCAGAACTAAAATGTTTTTCCCATGAAGAGAATTCAAGTATGTCAAGTCCCGTCTCAGATATTAAATGTATGGCATCAGAAAAACTTATATACAAATGGAAACAAACACACAAAAGCCAAAAGAGATCCAAGCAGCATGGCAGGGAAGCAGATCCAAAAGAAGCAGAAGACAAGATTCATAAGTTTATAGCTTATAGTACTTCCTAGTTTTAGGTATGAAAAAGTTCTGAAATACTTGGGCTTTAAATTTTCAACTTAAATGAAAACTTAGTTATGCTAAGAAGTCAGCTTTGAAATGGAGTACTTGAAACTAGTTTTAGCACTAAAAGGAAAATAGGTTGATGCAATTCACTGGAGAAAAATAGGATTTTTCTCTGTAGACAAATTTTGCAGTGATCAATCACTCTAATAAAGTATCAGACCTGGTATGGAGGACTCATGTTTAACAATTATAATTATGGAACCATATCAGTGATGAATACTCTGTGTTGTGAATACAATAGTATTGTATTTTTAGACCACTGTATAATTTCTGGGCACACTTTGATGATTTTGCTGGCTACTCACCTATTTTATAAATCAGCAGGAGACTTGACAAGATTAGAAAAAACGGTTTCCTTCTCCTTAGATTTATATATGCTCAGTTATATTCATTGTTGTGCTGTTCTGAACAACTTACTCATTGATTTATGGTATGTGCTCTGTAAAACCTTTTTAATGTTTCTATGTGCCCTGCATGTATCTCTCACTTAAAAAAGTAAAAAATTCAAGACCATTTTCAGAAATTAAACTCAGCACCAAAAAAAGTAATATACATTGCTTCTTTTTTGATGCATTTATACACATCTGTTTATTCCTTATTCTTCAGCCTTAGGGAAGTAAAGGAAACATCAGCTTACATGGCATGTCAACAGAAAAATAATAATAAAATATTTTAAAAAACAAGAGTCTCATGCCTTCAGCAGGACTAAAATTTTCAGTGTGTCTCCATTCTTCAGGTTTCCCCTCAATATTTCTCACTGACAACATCTGAGGTTGTCCACAACCTCTGCTCTCAGAGGGAGAAATTACAAAAAATGAGGCATGCCCATTATTTCAAACAGGCTTAGGGTATTAAGCCAAATTGAATATATATCCATATGTTCTAAAACTTTTGGATCTCTGGCCTTCCTTGTTGGAAAGGCTAAGGGCTTCCCCCCTGTTCTAGTCCCCTCCTTGGAAAAGGGGACACTGGAAAAGATCCAGTATAATCCTCCCTCTCTCCCAGGATTAGGTCAGATTTTGCCCTCTGCCTCACTGTACTGCCCTTTGTCTCTCAGTTGCTTTCCTTTCTTACCCCCAAAAGGCATCTGAAAGTCAAGTACTGGGAAGAAGAAATGCACTGTTAGTAAGTTGGAAAGGAAATAACACTCATGTTCTTTTATGATTGTACTCACTCTAATGGCTTAAAGCAGGTGCCACTGCCATACACCACTCGTTCCCACTTCCATCCAAAATACTATGAGTGCTTTTGGAAAAAAAAATGCACTTAATTCATTAAATAACTTTCTCTATTTCTGGGCATTTAGCCTAACCAGTCCTTAGTGCTATTGCAATGCAAATAATACATAATAATTCCCTCTCCACTGACTAAAATAGTAATTGTTCCCATTCCACAGCTAAAAAAAAAATATTTCCCAGATTCTCCAGAAAGTTTCCTTGAGCTTTTCAAGTGCCACAGCCACAAGATCCCTTTACTTCTTTTTAAGGCACCAGGTGACTTCCCCAATTCCATTAGAAATAGGGCAGGCTACAGAATGGAGCTACAGGAAAAAAAACAGGCAGATTTCCAGGAGACTCTGTTCCTAGGTGCTCTTTGACTGGACCAGCAATTGTAGGGAGTATTTCTAAGATTGCACATCTGATCCTTGGAGCAGAAGGTCAGAATCTCCTCCATGTTTGGGAATTTGAAAGATGTGGGAGTAGGAGCACTGGGGGACACTCCATAGCCCACAAGCAACAGTACATGTTTGACCTTCTTTGCTATAACAGCAGAGGCAGGTTTGGAGCAACGCAAATCACCTTCCCTGTAAAAATGCACTCTAAGTCAATGGAGATTCAGAGTGCCTTGGAGGTCAGAGCAGCTGGGAGCCAGCATGAGGGAGCAGGTAAACCACAGCCGCCAGCAGACAACGCTGAGAGGCAGCTGTTAGTGTGGAAGAGAGTTACAACACCTGTAAATAACACCTTTCAATGTCATTTAGTACATAGAAATTCAAAGTCAGGCTGAAAAGAATTGAAATGCATCAGATTCAGCACATAATGAAGTGCATTTTGGGTTCACCTCATCAGTGCAAAAAAAGAGCCCAGCAATACTGCCAGTGTGACATATCCCTCAGAGACAGAACAGGACATGCTGGGAACATCTTGTCTCAGCACACAGACAAGGTAATGTCACACACGCAACCCCAGCTTTGGCCACACCCCCAGCACACTGCACAGGCTCTGTACTTCTCTATTCTGCGTTCACTGCCCCTCACCTATTTCAGCCTGGTGCTTGAGATGCAAGCAGCAACACTGTCTCTTTGAAATGGCTCTGCCAGGCACCTGATGGCAGAAAGCAACTGCACCCTTCCAACCTGCTCCCAGCCACGTGTGCCCACTGTGTCATGTCCCAACATAGTGCTATTCCCAGCAGGATCCCCAAACACAGTGAGCAGAGCATGCTCCAACACAACCCTGGTCTGCATGCCCACCTCCCTCACGAACCAGAGCTGAGGAATACAAAACTGCAGACAGTGAGCATTTTGAGAAAATGCCTAATGGAAGTTACCCAGGGAGGTGGATCTGACTTTATAACAAAGAGACATGTACCAATTTGAGTTCGAGTCCAATTCCCAGAATGGCATTATCTGTGTAGTGTTAATTCTTTATTATTCAAAAGATTGCTAACTGTTCATATCTGCACAAATGTGTTCATGCTTCATTCATTCCAAGTCAATAATAATGGATTCTTACTATTGATTATACATGAGCCTTTTTGTCCCATCATAATGAAATTTTAATGTTGATGGTCCCCAAACTATTATTTCAACCTAATAACAGTGAGGCTTGACAATTACCTCGCTCTGTGAATTGCAGATAGAACTAATAAGGTCATTCTTAATAACTTATTGTTTACCTGACATTTGGTAATTTTATAGTTACTATGTATTATTTTAAAGTCAGAGGAGTGTTTTGCAAAGAAATGTTGTCTCCCCATGGAATGAAATACAATTCTGCCAGGAGAAAGCCTTTCCTTTGCTTGCTTCCTGACCTACAGTGTGGCACTTGCTGCCATTTACCTGAGGCCCAAGGCAGAGAAGCAGTTCCATGGCTGCAGTTCAAAAACATGATAATAAAGAAAAAAAGAAAAGGCAAGAAGCTTAACATTTTAGAAAAATCAGTAAGGAAAAATCTAAATCTAAGAAGTACTAGCCTGATTTAGTGAGCTGGAGGGCATTTCAATCGCGGCACTGGTGTGGGACTGTCCTCGGGAGATTTCTCCCCTTTCCTGGGATAACCAAGCACCCTCCATCACCAGCACACCATAGCCAGGGAGCAGAGATTTTTGTTCCCAACAGATCTCTTCCCCTCCTGGCGTGGCTCAGTGCCCAGCCTGTCCCCTCACACCATCCCTGCCCTGCTAACAGGCAGCCCCACTGCCATCACACCCCACTCCTACAGCGGCACAAGGGCCTCAAAACCAAATCCTTGCTCCCTCAGAGCACACCTTTCCCTCCCAAATCAGGCTGTTTCCAGCACTTCTAACCTTTTGCATGGCTGCAGAAGTGCTGTCAGCCACATGCTGTGCCCAAGGTGCCCTTCACAGGGCACTGACAGCTTGTGTGTCTCCACAGAACCTTCCAGAGCAGGGCAGACCCCTCAGGCAGCCCAGGAAGTAGCTGCCAGGCCCCAAAAACAGCGTTTTCCACCCAAAAAAGAAAAATATTGGCCCTGGGAGTACTTTTGATGAGGGAATGTGGGAGTAACTAGCAGAAAAGAGACCATTTAAAGGTTTCAGCAGCAACTCCATCCTGGGCAAATGACCACCAGCCTGTCAGGGAGAGAGTGGGAAGAGAAACAGCAGCTGCAGGAGGGCTTCCAGCCCAGCCAGGCACAGAAAGAGCAAACGAGCAAGTGGGATTTGAAGGGATGTTACTGGAGTAAATCCATGGGTAGCACTCTCAATTTCAGCAGTTTAACTATGTGTGTAAGCACAGTAACAGCCTGAGCTGAGGCACCGTCCCAGGACTGGGTTTCCACACACCACACCCCCTCTGCTCAGACACATCTACAACTTGGAATTTTGCTACCAAAAACCTCCCACACTCATGGGTACAGACCTGCCCATGAAGAAGGACAAAGTCCTCAAGGATATTTCAGTTTGGGAAAGATTATATTAATTGGAACAACCTTTTCTACTTGTTCTGGTCCCTCTGCTGATGGCAGGTTGGCTAAATAGAGGAATGTGGCTATAAAATCATTTGGGGAATGATGAAGGATTCTGCTGAGAAAGCTGGCAGACAGAATTCCACAGTTCCCTGCATTTTCCAAGGAAATGGCCACACCTGCTTGAAGGAAGCAGCTGTGCCTGTCCTCTTCACCATGGCAGTGGCACAATTGTCTGGCCTTACCCTGGGGCTCAAGATCAACAAAAGAGATGGAGCATTAACACATTTAATAAATAAAATTTCCACAGCAGGAGAAAGAAGAAAAGAATAAGCAATGGTAATCATCAAAAAGATGTATCAAGGCTAAGACCACTTTCTGTTGTCCAGTCTCTTGCATGCCATTTCTTGATTAACTAGCTTTTTTAGTACTATGAAGATCCAGAATACAACAGGGATACAAATGCTGGGACTAGCTATGCAATCTGCTTCCAATTACTACATTCCCCAGACACAGTGAAACAGTCAGGGTTTGGTATAAAGTAACATTCACTCCAAGGCAGGCAATTTTACATGGTTAAAGAGTGAATTTCAGAAGGGAAAAAACAAGTATTGAGTCTGTCCTTGGGCTTACTGGGCAGTTGAATCCTCTTCCACTGCTTCAACATGTGGCACTGGTTATTAAAATGACAAGGCAGGGTTTACACTTTTCCCCAGACCCTGGTTTTCTCTTTGCTTTATTTTCCAATTACTCTTTCACACTTGTTTCATTGAAGTGTTTGAAACTAGATAGTAACCTCTGTGAGCAAGCTGCACTCACCATTGTATTCTGAAATTCTTACCAAAGAATTATTAAGTTCCTTGGCTAAAAACTTGCAGGAAATACTTCAAAATGAGAAGAAACATCCAGCCATATTAATAGGTCTAATGTAAATCTACTATTTTCTCTTAATTAAAATGTTGCTGACTTCAAAAACACTTTTTTCACACTCCCTGAAGAACAAAACAAACGTGTTTATCTTCCTACAACAGAAACTTAAAGGCTTTTCCAGAAGAACAATCCTGATTCTAGGATCAGCCTTGATTTTGCAGGAAGCGTCAGTTCTGCTACAGCAGTTGCAAAGTTGCAGCTGTTCAAGCACTGGCACTTGCCTTGCTGCAAAGATAGCACAGAACCTTTGCACCCAATTTTCCAAGCATGCCAAGGGAAGAAAGTCACACAGGTACCTGTGGAACAGAGACCCACACACATCTTGCAAATAAAGGATTGAAAAGGAAACAGTTTAAATCTCAAGCCTGCCCTTTATTTTCTAATTTAGAGAAAACTATTCAAAGCCCTTATTTTCAGGCTTTGTAGAGCCTTTTTGCTGTTGCTGTCTACAAACTTTCCCCAGGTCTAGAATTCTTAAGACTGTTGACAAGAATTAAAGTGCACTATGATAGGACACTATACTGTTCAAAATCACACAGACTTGTCTCAAAAATGGGGTGAGGACTCTTAAAGACAAGAGACAGCCTCATTTTCTGATGCTGATGCTGCAGACCAGTACAAGGAAAGAGAAATAAGTTTCCTACGTATGGAAGTTAGTGTTATATTTCTGATTTCCCCACCTCTCCAACTCATTTCTTCTTGTGCTCATGAATAACACAGGTTTTGCCATTGCTGTTCATGCTGTTTTTAGGGCAAGAAGGGAAAGGAAGCAGAAGTCTCCCAAAAATGAACTCAAGAGCTCCTGGTTTCCAAAGAGATAAAATGCAAAACTTTATTGCTAAAAAAATCCCTGAAAACAAACAATAAAAACCCAAACAAAAGCAAAATGAAAAACAAAGAAACCCAAATGAACACAAACAAATGCAAAAAACATGCAAAGGGAAAAATAAAAGCAAACAGAAAAAAAAAAAAGACAGCCCTCACGCCACACAGCGGAAATATTAAGTTTGTGAGGAAGCAGCAAATCAGTGTTTGTCATACAGGAAATACATCATTTTTCATGGAAAAAAGTTTCTTTCACATTTCTTAAAAATATAAATAAAATTTTAAAAAACAAAATGAGCTTGCTGAACACTGCTCTCACTACAACCTGTGAAAGCTCTAACATACACAAACTGTAGACAGATCTTTATATATGTGCAACATCACAGGCAAAAGAAACAAAAATCACTCAAGTCATTGGTGTCCAGATTTCTGAACCCTTTTTTCCTAAATGTTTTTGGACCACTTGTGCTGAAAGATTCTTTTTTCTTGTTTGTTTTTAAAAGCTGCTTGTAATAAATTTCAGAGCTTCCAGGAGCATCATTTCATGCAAAAGTACAGACACTGAGACTCCATTTACAATAGGTGAGAGATCAATATAGAAATAAAAGTGAAATAAGAGCTGGTTAATTATTACCATTGGCAGAACAAGTGGAAAGGAAGAGGAAACACCACCATTCAACCAATACCAGTGCCATGCAAAGAGCAAAAATCACTTCCAACAGCAACCATTAAACATGCAGTGGACAAGATATGCATGCATAGCACAGTGCTTTTAGAAACAGAGTCCACCACATCAAATCTGCTCTGACTGTAACGACAGTCAAGTGCCTCAGACACTGTCTAATCAATAGCTCTGCTCTCCTACCAGCACACTCTCTGCTAAAGCAGACTTCTTAGAAATAAATAGCTGCTAAATGCATTGCATTAAGGATAAATACAACCACCTCAATAAACACACTTATTCCCTCTTTAAAGACAAAATGTAATAAGAAAAAAAAAGCACACTCAAACTCAGGAGAACAAGTTTCCTCCAAGCATTTGCATGAGGGGAAGTCTGCTGCTGCTCTGATTAGTGAGTCCCTAATTAAAGGCTCACACACTCCTACATCTAATTAACAAGGTACATTTCGCCTCTCCTAAAAGCTGTCCAAAGTTTCAGCCAAGTGAAAAATTCTCACTTTACTGATTACTGATGGGTTTTGCAAAAATTAGGAAATTGTCTTAGGCTTGGGTAGAAGCCCAATCTGCTGGAGAGACGTGCACTACCCACTGCCTGCCCTGTGTCTGCTCACTTCACAACCTCTGCTCTAACAGCCTCCAAACACTGGGAAAATGTCACTAGAAAAGCCACAGCTCCTTTAAAGACTCATGCCACCTCCTGCATTTTTAGGGAAATATACATGCATGTATGCAAAAAAAAAAAAAATTGGGTATTAACACTGAGAAATTCTGATAGTAGTGGTGCTAAGAGAAAGCAGAGGTCAAATTTCAGCTGGCCTTCTGCAACACAGCTCTTGAGGATCCCAGGTTTTGGCCTCACAGCAAGATTGTCCATTAATTTACTTTACAGCTGGCCCGTTAACACTATTTTAGTCATTTATATAGCACTTTGAGCAAAGTATAGAGAAAGGATAATAGAAGGACAGAGCAATAAAACAAAGTATAACAATTAGCAATGTCAAAAATGGTGAGACAATGACTGGTGGATCTGAGGGATGACAAAATATTAAGCTGACATGAAAAGCCATCAAATCTATGGATGAAATTCTGTTAAGAAGTTGGGATGAGAGTCATTAAAACAAAACAGGAAGGCACAAAGAGCAAAGATTAATGAAAGGAGAAAGATCCAAATGATTGGATTAAAAAGTTCGGTAAGCAATTTACAAGTAGCAGTTAAAAAATTTGAAAGAAATGAAAGAATGAAAGAAAATATCCCAGGGTGAAAAATAAAAAAATCTGTTACAGTTTGGACAGTTGTTTAGACAGAAAATCAGAAATTGTCACTAAGATATAAAGATTTTAAAAAAAGCGTGTCTTAGAGTTCAGACAACACATTGGACATTCAGCTTCAAGGCCTGCCACAGACCTGCATGATCATGGTCACATCACAGTCTCAAGATGCTAATGTTTCCATTCCAATTGGCATTTAGATCACAAGACAGCTCTGGATGTGCATTCACATACTACCACAGCAGCAGCTGTTCCACAAGCCTCATTTTAAGTGGGACAGTTTTGGAGCAAATACCTAGAAACTCCCTAAAAAGTGAGAGGGATTTGAAACGTGTGAAGGAAGAGGGAACACTAAATAAATAGATTCATTTAAAGATGGTTGAGGAAACGTGTGTGTGAATTTCAATGGAAACAACAACTGATTAAACTGATTTAAGAAAAAAAAAATCAGTCACTGGCCTTCCAAAAGCAAGAAACAGACCTACATGAACTAATAGAGAGTTGTTGTATGGCATTCCCTTCCAAGTGAAATTCTACCAGACTTTTGTTTCCTTGGAAGCTACTTTTAGATGAGGCAAAGTTTGAAACTTGACTGTGGTGTTTTATTTATGGAGACATATCCTTAACAGGAACTGACAAGTTACAAAGATGCACATCCTCATCCCTTGACTCCTATCTGAGCATCAGCCCCAGCAGCCTGCAAAGTTTAAAGAATCCTCCTTCCCCTCTCACAGGTATATCCCTCAGTTCAGCAACAATCAGGTTTGCCACTTTAATACATTTTATGAACTTTAGTAAGCACATTCCTTAAATCTGGACAAATCCACCTCTACTCAGCACGCCATTAACATAGCCCTGCTTGCTGTTAAAACCTTGCTAGCTATTAAGGAAGATACTAAGAAAAAGCAATCACTAAGGTGGCTCAGGAAGAACAGGTATCAAGCTGCCTGTATTACTTCCAAACTGGCTGACAGTGTTATTTGCCAGCACAAATTATCTCTAAGTAGTTCTGCACATCTGCAATTTTTAGTACCCACTTCTCCCCCCACCCCTTCATCCTTATTCCCATTAGGAATAGCCCAGATTCTTTAATTGACAAGAGACTGCCCACAGTTTGACATTTTTATGTTAAACTAACAGTCACATTACTTTTTCATTTTTAAAAGGTACCATTCTTGATCAGCGCCAACACACATATTATTGAGTGCCTTTCAAGGATGGCATTTAAATATTGCTAATGGAATTTCTTTGTAATCAGTCCCAGAGAGTTTAACTCTATCACAAAGCAAAGCCTTCCGAGCATCTGCCATCTACTCAAATAACAGAAGATTCATAGCTAACTCTCACTTCAGTTTTTTGTAAACATGATAAAACAAGAAAGGGACTTTTCAAAAGAAAGCTTGTGAGTGGTGCTCTGGTAAATCTCATCTGGATATGAGCAGTGTTTGAGGAACCTCTGAAGCCTTTCCTGAACAGGGTAATTAAAATAACAATTATGCAAGGAACTCAAACCCATTTGGAATTCTCATCTGTTGTCAGACTCTTCCCTTTGTTGACAGTGACAACTCTATTATTAACCTTGCAACAAATTCACACTGCAGCACTAACAAAAGTGGGTTTCAGGCTTATATTCTTTTCCTCTCACTTTTCAAAAATAATCTTCTTATCACCCACTTTCAAAGACAGCATTTTATTGAAATAAATTCTGGACAAGGACAGGTTGGTGGGTATCTTGTAGAAAAGAGCCAACCCTCTTCTCTTAATCTGCTTTTACTCAAGAAGAGATGAATAGTTTCTTAACACTTCAAGAATCTGTTGCCCTAGTTAGCAAAAATTAGGAAGCCACTGGCTTCATTTGGAGTAACATTACTCCAGGGGTCACAGAGCAGCATAACAAGGTTGTCTGTAACCTCCTCAAAGAAGGAATTCAACATTTCCCTGCTTAATTCCTTCATACATTTCTTAGCCTATCACCTTGAATGAATACATGATGGATCAGGCCATCTGTCCATCTGTGGAACAGAGAGTAGATCTGCTGCCAGTGCAAAATGCAAGTTTTAAATCCAGGGAAAATGTATACATTAATTTTTTCTTTCTCTCCAGTAATTTTTGCATGCAAGTCAAACTACCTTGCAAAGAAGTTCCCATGCTGTGATTATGAGAGCTATCTTCTCATAGCTGAAGTCTGAACTCACTCTCCACAGACCATGTCCTGACAAGTCAGATGAGCTGTCTCTACCCACGGCCCACATCAACTACACTAGGGAAAGGAGGGGAAACTCCTTTTTACCTCACTAAAAATCTTCTTAGAATGCTTTACAAGCTGTGCTGGCCAACATCCAGCCCTCAGCAAAAGGTATCTCATCCAACCCAAGAGTGGAGTTTGATTTTGGTGGGGTTTTTTTCCATCTACACTGATGTCTAATCCTCTTTTTCTTATTTAAGATCATGGACTCAGTAGTATGATATGGCAGGGGGGGGTCTCAAGGCCAAAACATCCTTTAAGAGTTCATTTCCTCTTGCTTTCATCAAAAATGGTAATTGAAGAATGATTTAGATCAAAAGGGACCTTAGAAAATTATCTGGTCCAAATCCCCCCACTTCCCAAATTTGATGTTCATTCAGTAATCACTATAAAAGTAAATAAGAACTCCTAATCTTCTCTACCTGCCTCATGATCCCTTAAGAAAATTAAGAATTTTTTTTTGCTTTCACGTGATTAAAATATGTATCCACTATGCTTTTATTATGCCTCTAAGTACTTTCATTTTTTGAGTTATCTGAGAGAGTGGGAACTGGTCACTAGGAATAATCCCTTCCTAAGCACACATACAACAGCACTGATGAGCCAGACTGCCTCTGTGATGCTTTTACAGCTGTCACTTTTCTCCTCATCACTGCAGCTACAGCTCAATATTGCTGCCTTTTGTTCTACAGGATCTTGCAAGTTTTGCTTTTCAAAGATGACAGGAGCAGCACTGCCTATCATTTCCTTGTGGGCGACAGCAGCACTTATCAAGTCACAATCCCAGCTAGCCAGACAGGTCAGACTCCACAGGCAGGGGGAGGCAGGAAAGCACAAGATGCAGAACACTGGACTGCACAAAGGTTCTCTTACCTCTGCATCTCCTGCACTTCAGTCACTGCAGTCCTGTTCTCGTGTGTCAGTGACTCAGTCCACTGACCATGTCTTCTAAAGACTTCACAGGAACCAACAGTCAGTCTCTTCCTTAAGCCACTGGCTTTTGATGTTCCACAGCTCAGATGCAAAAATTTTCAGGAGTATCAATAAACCAAACCATTAGTCGCCCCAAACCCATTCTCCAGGCGAACATGGCTCTTCTCCCTGGTATTATCTCATGCTGGACATCTCAAGTATCCACACTTCATAAGACTTAAAGGACATCCTGTCCTTAACCCAGTTTCTTGTACAATAATATTTCCTGTTTGGTTTCATTTTTATTATATGCCCCCTCATTTTATTGTGTGCCCCTCTGCAGAAGTGAGTTTGCAGTAAAGTAAGAGGTACAAAAAACTAAAAGAAAAGATGAAAGAACATTTAAGTAATTGAATAGCAAACAGCATCAGTCTGGATATATCAGTTTATCTAAAAACCATGTGGCAGAGAAGCAGAGAACACGGAATCAATCTCGTGAGAGAGGCAGAGGAATTCAGACATGTCAAGTTAATCATGAGTGAAAATTGCACAGTAAGTTTAAAAATATTAAATTGTTTTCCACCATAAATGACCATTTTCAAATTCCTAAACTTTTCCTAGTGACCCTAGCTATATGACTTTGAATAATCAGAAGCTCTGATTCTTATAATTGTGCCTACTCAATTTATCTATCAGCTTATTCTTCAGATAGAAATACATTTCTTTTATGGATTTTCAAACATCTGAATATTTTTGGTCAGCTTAAAATGTCACCATATTCAGGTCTACAGGTCACCCAAGGGAGAAAAAGGAATTAACAAACAATCAAAATCACATCCCAGATGTACACAAACACAGCCCTTGTTAAGTACAGGCATGGCATTTCTTTTGCCACATGGCATCACCCCCATTGAAGAAGGGCAAAAAAATTTTCCCAATAGCCAGAAGACAGAGCCTGACTGAAAGCCCACAGAATTCCTGTGACCACAGAAGTACTAAGGACCGATATCTCAGCTGCTTACTGGCTAGCACTGTCACATTAGTTCCAGAAATACTGCAAATATTGTGTAATTGCCACAGGAAAACTAATGGAAAACTATTCAAAATGAGAATTCTTCCTGGGAAGGTATTTCTTCAGTCTGAGGGTTAATTGCATCTCAGCTGTGACCTGGAGCACCCTTATTATTTAACTGTATGGCCTCCCAGGAGCACAGAAATTATCTAAGTCAGGGTGCATATATACTGTGGGAAATGACTGCTAGATGCTAGCATTGAAACTATTGTACTCTTATTTGTGACACCCAGAGCAGCTGGAAACAAGTTGCTCTCTTTTCCAAGCACAAAAACGCTTGCTCACTGACTCACTCCAACTCTTTTCCTTCCCACACAATTTTCTCTGAGTTTCGTAGTATTTCGACCACTTAATATCACAAGTTTTACTGCATCTAACAATATCTTAAAAGAATATCTCTCCTGCAGCCAGGGGCCACATCCTGCTCTCAGGTACATCCAGAGATCATGGTGGTTGCATCAGGTGGCCTTGCGCAGCTGAGTGCAGAATCTGTGCTTGGAGGGACCAAGTCCACCCAGTATAATGGGCCACCCATGCTTTAATTACTGTTAATAATTCTTGATTGAATTTTTACTGATATTAACAGTAAAGTTGGAGAAGACTCGTCATGAAGTGAAAAGGGGAAAAGTAATGGAAATTGAATGGCAGCCTTCAGCCAGGCAGAGAGAGACTTGTGATACTTCGGAGACCAGGAAAGCTTGTGGCCAAAGACAGGCAGTGTCTTTCAACAAAATAACACATAAATTGCAGCTGCTTTGAAAGCAGCCACCACTGAAAGGCATGGAGTCCCTGCAGGTCCTGGGGAGTCAGCAGGTTCCTGCTGTGCCAAGCACCATGTTGGAATGGCCCTTCCCTGCCTTGCCGTGCCAACAGCACACAGGGCCTGTAAGAATGAGCCCCACACTCCACAATGATTTCTACTATATACTTTATAGCACCACCATAACAGCAGGTTTTGAAGGAAACTCTGGTCTGGGTTCTAACTCCAGCCACCCTCTAGAAAGGCAATTTAAGCAAGAACAAAAAGACATGATACTGTAAACCTTGCTGGTTGCCAGCCCAGTGAACCAAAGCAAATCTATGTCATAGTAATTATACTTACACTGTAAATCCAGGCAATAGCTCTTCAGGTGGTATAAATTGACATTAGCTCATTACAATCAAGGCAGCCTCATTGATTTATGTGAGGTAAGGCTCTTGCATGAATTTTGTATCAGTTACCAACCTAAACCTACCTCCAAACCTGAATCGACCCATAAACAGTACACTTCTGGAATGTCTATAATTCCTCTTCACTGTGTAATTTTTATTGCTAAGAGCTGAAAGTTTGGCCAATGACATTAATTTTCTGATGACTAAAATCCATGCAAGGAACAGGTGACCATAACTTCAGGTGTCTTCACAACACCAGCCTAAATTGTAACAGCAAATTACATTATTTCAGGCAAGGCTGTATCAATGTTTCTGATTTAAATGTTGATTTTTTTCAGGAGTCTGAAACATATCCATAAGCTTTTCTTGATGCTGGAGCTCAATCCCAAAGCTGGCGTTTTTCTTACTTGTTTTGAGAAAGCACTGGCTTTCACATGCTTCCACACAAGTAGGCAGTAACCCATCAGAAACACTTCTTCTTTGCTTCTCTACAAATTAGGAACAGCTATTCCATATTCCAAATCTGAACTATTAAGCTCCTGGGACTGAAAACATGCCAGTGGCCTCTGCACATAACGTCCTCTTAATCAAAATTTCACCAGGCTGACCTCATGAGCCAGAGGTAGTGTTCCAATACTTCATTAGCACATTAGGTATGAAACTTTCCCGGGTAGCTCGTTTACTGCACACACACAACTTTTGCATATACCAACAGATTATTTTCTCTCCTAAAAATAAATCTTGAAATATTCACTTTAAATATGTACACTACCAGACTGTGTACACGTACCCAGGGCAGAAGACATCTTTCTACTTTAGTGTACCCTGCTAATCACATACCATCTGGTAATATATTATGTATTCAAAGATACACATAATATATCAAAACACATACTGTAGGCATATTATGGTGTGAGGAAAGAAGGAATGTATCAGATGTAGTCACACAAGTGTAAATAACTTCTCATCCAAGAGAGCAGAACAGCTTTAAAGTACCATGACATTTTGAAAGATCTGCATTCTATCTAGAAATGAGAATTTTTTAAATGAGCCTGAGCACTCAGTGGTGCATTAATTAAAGACTTCATCTGATATCCATAAAAGTAATTGGAAAGACCTGCTGACTTTACCCATCTCTGAATTGGGCCCAGTAGCACATTAATTGAGGGCAAGTTTACAACTGCAGCAAGTTGAAATTAGTTCTCAGTACAGTAAATTGTAGTTTCATGCATTAAATAGTGATGTGCAGTTAATTTTACTTTTAGAAAGACCTCAGTTAAAAAACATGCATTTCAAAGCTACTCAGTGTTTGATGTTTTAACGCTCAGAAACAGAAAAGCTTTGTTATATTGGTAGATTTCCACTACACCAATGAGCAGCCAGTGGTCTCTTGACAGACAAATGTACGTGCTAAATTATTTCTGTCCACAGCTAAAAAATGAAAAGTAGTATCTGTTGCTTTATTTCTTTTAAAAACAACATCTGTGATTTTTTTAATCTGTAGGTTTTACACTGTTCTGCAGTGACTTAACTCCCATCTCCTTTGATTCTCACATGAGGGTTGGGCAGACTCACTCCAACACTTCACCACCACTGCACCTTCTGCTGATCCCACCAGATCTTCATTAATATGCAAAGGACAGTATTTATTCAGCTGTGTAGGACTTTGTTTTCAATTACATTTCCATTGCCACTTGTTCACCTTTTATTCAAAGGGAAGAATGTTTCATGCTTACATATAAATACAGCATAACTTATCAAAGTCACACAGGGCTCCAGTAGCACAAGCAGAAACCAAGCAATTTGAAGGTTTATTGAAGAGAAATAGAGCAACTGATACTGGGATGAGCAACTCCGAGGGCAGGTGCAGGAGAAGAGGGAATAGGCAATTTCCCACTGAAATCTCAGCCTTTAGATTTGTTTTTCCTCTGACACTCCAGGTTGCTCTGGAGCTCATTGGCACAGATAACAAAAAAGAGCCCTGAAGAAACTACATTTGCTTCTGTAGGGGATATAGAAGTATGGGCAAGGGCAGAAACACATCAGTAAGTCCAAGCCCCTGGAATCAGGATTAAAGACGACATGGCGCCACACCCGTGCCAAACTTTATTTTCCAGGCATTCACTTTTAACTGTCTTGCTCAGAGATAGCCTTTTGCCTAACCTAGCTTTTGTGACCTCCTTGAGATAGCATAGGGAGGGCTGATCTTTAGAAGTGTCTGAACAGTCCCAAGAGCTCAGTTTCTTTTCAGATTTCTCACTGAAGCTGAGCTTCAAGCATCTTAAATCACTCTCACTTCAAACAGTGTATGTCTTTTTTATTCCTTTTACATTGCAGCTTATTACTTATGGCAGAGTTTAATTTCATCTTCACACCAACAACCCATGCAAATGCTGTTTGCAATTCCAGCATGAAGAGTTAAAAACCACCAGCTAAACCAGCACAATATTTTTGTAGAGCAGCTGGGAGAATAACAGAAAAGATAAAAAGCACAGCCACACTCATTTTAGTGGCATAGGGGACTGATCCAACTCCACCCCTTTATACCTGCAGTCCTTTTCACAAGTTCAGTTTTAGATAAAATTTGGGTTAGAAAGATGCAGTTGCATTAACTGATGAACTTCCAAAGAATATAATTAGTGTGTATTAGCTCTTTGAGGAAGTCACTTTATCCTTGTGCTCATTTCCTTCTCCTCCTTCCCCACTCCATTTGCCTTCTCACCTGTCACCCTCTGCAGATTCTGTTGTCCAGAGACCAAATTTTAATTCCTAAATATTCCAGACTTCAGCATTTCTAACTACAAGCAAGACACTCCTGCACTTTGCAGGTTGCTGGCTTTCTTGGTAATTACTGTTTCATTGTCATCCCTGAGGGGGAAAAAATATCTGCTGTAGCCCCATTACCAGATGTCTTCTGATATTACCGCAACTCCCATCTCCTCCGAGGTGTTCTTGCTACAGTTGACCCTGTATTCTCTAACATAATTTGTGATCTTTTTCCAATCACAAAGATCACAGAAATGTATGTGTACATACAGCTCACTCATCTCTAACCCAGGCCTCTTAACATGTGCTCAAGCTGCCAGAGTCTGAAGTCTGCTTCTACTCTCCAGACTTCCCTGTATCCTTCATTTCTTCCATAAACCTTTCCCAAAATAAATTTTTCTGCAACTTTTGACTTACTGTCATAGCTTAGAATATTGTGTACAATGAGTTCAGAGCATACAACTGCCTCCCTGGAGCACAGGGGAACTTTTATTCTCTTTTAATTCTATTTCTTCCCTCAGCAATATTCCAGATTCTCTACTCTTAGGAAACAAACAAAAAAAACCAAAAAAAAACCAAAAAAAGTCAAACAAAAAATTTGCTACCTTTGGTTTGAGGTAAGAAATACAACTAATTTCTCTTTTTCTTTAAAGTGCTGTTTTCCTTACTTCCATCTTTCTATTATCCCCACAGCTCCTTCTTAGAAGATTGCCAGAATGTTAGGCAGGGAAGGTGAAATGTGAAACCTGAAAATAGGCCTGCCTTGGTAGCACTGCAAGACAGCAGCCATCAGTGCAGGAACACCAATCCCACAGCCTGTTTACAAGGGGCATTTTTAGGGAACTAAGTGTTTGTCTTTTCTAGGTATATTCAATATTCTAAATGAAATAAATCTTTAAGGTCATTCTTTCAATCTCTTGTCTATACTGAGAATCCACACAGGCATCAAATCCAACTACTCACAACTAACACAAGATTCCCAAATCTTGCTGGGAAAGACAGTAGTTTTATTCATAAGTATATTCTAAAGTACATTATTTAAATAATGTAGCCACATGCTACAGAGTTGAAAAATTGCAGCCCAATAGGTCAGTATTCAAAGCAGCTCAAATGAAAGATTTACAGTAGGAGGTTGTTTCAATACTGAAGGTAAATATACTGTAGGGATGAAGCCAAAGAGGCGTTCCTAAAAACCGGAAAGAACAAAGCTGCTGAAGGTCCCAGCTGGTGGAAGAGGCTGCAAACACCTCCACATGTGAGAAAAGGACATTCACTGAGGGAGGTGCAGCATCTATGCCTGCTGAACAGGTTTCCCACAGAAGTCGTGGATGCCCCATACCTGGACATGTTCAAGGCCAGGATGGAGCTCTAAGCAACCTGCTCTGGTGAAAGGCTGGTGGGAACCAGATGATCTTTAAGGTCCCTTCCAGCCCGGGCCATTCAGTAACTCTCTAAAACTGCTTTAGGACTGCAGAATGTCCAAGGCCAGAAAGCAGGGAAGTGGCAGCTGTGGTGGTAAGAGGATCATGTCAAATTCTGATGCAGTAAGTATAAGACATAAGTCTGCCCAATTTTTCAGCTGCAAAATACATTCTCTGCATATAAATTCATCACTCAATGCTGGCAGTATATATTTAGTCCAGTTCTTTGAGAACTCAGTCCCTAATCTGTATGCAGTCTGCTTTTGTTCTGAGCCTTTCTTCATGTTCTCCCTCTCTTCTTAATTAACAGAAAACACTTATGAATATTAAAGAAGAAATTAACAACATTGTAAATAATTTCTGGATGTTTGTAGATTCCAAATTTAGTTTTTAATTAACCCCCACTGATTTCACAAATCTGTTTAAGAAAAAGATATCATTTCAAAATTTCCCTTGTGTTTAAAGAAGGAAAAAGAAATAAGGTAAGACCACAAAGCAGCAGTTTGGCATTGCAGGCACCAGCATCACGTGTTAGTCTGATGCTTTTGGTTTCAGCAGAACAATGCACGTGCTGTCTCCTCCATTTCACAAGCAAAATGCGGGGAATTTGGCCAAACGCTGCACAACTATGATAACGCAAGGCCATCTTCTGCAGAGTTAAAAGGAACCAGGCTCTTTGAATTCTACTGGATAAAACCAGAATGGGGGAGCTGGTCAGCTGCAGAGGACGGCTGAATCCCACGTTGCAATCACTGACCACAACCAACACCAGGTGAGCCTGAGGAAGATGCTAAAAACCCTGACACAGCTGCTACAGAGTCCACCTTTTTATGGGCACACCTCTTTGTCACCCAAGTCCTGTGGCTATGGGGATTTTAGTTTAGTTTGTATAATTCTTCTCACAGCAAATCTATATGTTCTTGCTCTTTATAGCTCATCTGACCAATCTACCCTTCTTCAACTCCTGTCAGTAGGCAAGGGCACGCCTAAAAAAGAGGCTCTTCTGGACTGAAGGAAAGGAAATTCCTGACTTTTTTTTTTAAAATGGATTTATTTTTCCAGTGTTTTGGCATTCACGTAAGTGCATACCTTGTAGTGAATCCCTACCACACACACAGGCAAACACCTGTCTATCATACCAATCAGAGTGATTTACATCTCTTGGAAAGCTACAACTAAAGAGAAATCTCCCACCACTCCTCTGTGTGCAGCAAGCCCTGTTGAGTCAGTGGGGGTTCTCCATGTGAGACAACTCAAAGACAGATACTCCAAGAAACTCAATTTAAAGATGCCTCGGGAAAGCTTTGACTTGCACTGCCCAGAGCATGCAATGGGATGGATCCTGTCCCTTGTCCATAACACTCATTAGCATTGAGTTATCCGTGGTCACTGGGAGGAGAACATGTCCTGTCGCTGCTGAAGGAATTCCTGGCTTGCTCACCAGCACCGCTCATCCCCTCCTCACACAGCCACTGTGCACACATGTGCTGAAGAAATATTCCATTCAGCACTCAGCCTGAAAGCTGCACTACAGGCAGGAATCTCTAAATTGGCAATCACAGAGGCACCTTCTGACTGATGCATGCTGATGGGTCTTGTTACCTCTGCAACAGCTGAGTGATAGTATATTCATTAAAAGAGCACACATAAAAAAGATATATCTGAAATACTATTTCTAGGTACAAATGTTGACATCTTATTTAGAAAAAAAAATTCAAGAAAAAAACCCAATACAAGACTGCTGAGTCTATACAAGCACTTCCACACACATTTAACATATTTTATAAAAAGGAGAAAAAGCCATCTCTTGCTTTTAATTTTTTCTAATTCCCTCTTATCCTAAGAGGGCAGTTACACAGCAGTATTGAAACATCACGTATGTTAATAAGAAAGTGGATTGACTGCACAACTGCCAATACAGAGACACAAATCAACAGAAACTACAGCTAGGACACATAAAGGTGCTCTGCCTCTCCACCAGGAGAAGCACAACACCAGAGGTGAGAAAGCAGCCAGAAGCTGCAGAAACAGTGCCCTCAGCACAGCAGAGCACACTGAAGTAGTTTTCCAGAGAACGAGCTGGGAGCAGAGTAAGAGCTCAGTAGCACATTTGAGGAAGAAATGCATAAAAAGACTAAACCCCAACAAAGAAGCATCCAATGAGAAATTCAAAGCTCCATGGCAAGGGTCCCCAGAGAATTCCCACCCACTCGAAGTCTACCTTGCTGTGTGTGTGAGCAGTGCTGTGAGCCCATTTCCTCACTCCCAAACTGGAAAAGGGCACAAGGGAACAGGTTCCCATGAGAATTTACCTCCATCCAGTACTTGGGGCACACCAGAGGGACCCCAGACACCCCTCTACAACAGAGGAGAAAAGCAAGAGCATGCTCTTATCTCTATGCATCACAGCATTTATCACCCTGACAAACACTCTCTTCAATGGAGGAAACACCTTCTCTCATGCTGAAAAGCCTCAGCACACCAAAGCGGATCACCCAAACGCAAGCATCACGTTCCCAGAGCATGCAAATTTGCCATTTTCTTTGGGATTCACTCACTGGCAGCAGCTACAAGTCTGGTCCAGGGAAGTAATACAAGCTATTTTGTGCCAGCAGAGCAGCCCGAGGAGAGATGAGGAAAGCAGTCAGTCATACACATTGATTTGTTCTCATGCATAAATGGCCTCACCAATGGCTCTGCCCTGCCTTGGATTTGGCAACAGCTCTTGTGCCCTCCCAGGAGTTGGGCAGACAGTGAAAACTCAGTGCCAAGTGCCCAGTAAAACAAACCAAGCAACAGCCAGATAAGAGAAGTACAGTAAGTCTCCTTCCTAGGTAAGCTGGCTTTCATGCTAGCTAGGCCATTAGCAATCTCCAAGCCCTGCACATCACAAGTTAATCCTGCCTCAAGCAGCATAAACTTACGCATTAGCTCTTTAATGGAAAAGAATCATCTGCTACAAATATTTTCCCACATGACTCCTCTCACTTCCCCAATTACTGCATTTCCTATTCTCTTCTGAAGGCATCTTTTAGATGTAGCTTTACCTTGCTAGGCTGGGATTATCACAGCAATATCCCACAAAGGTGTTTTCATCCTGTGCACAGTAACTTTGAGCCTGGTTTTGTGGTATCTCCAACACCACCCACTCAGGGTGCACAGGGAAAGGCTGATGTGGCACACAGCCAAGGCTGTTGCCCACCAAACTGCAAAAATTTGGAATATTCCTGTGAAAAGCCCTCCCATGCAGTTTGCTGCTAGCACTGGGGTCATCCTAGAGGTGCTACATATTTGTGAAAACATGCACAGATCAAAGCATCCTGAATTTCAGGACAAGTAATGATTTATTAAAAAACACATACTAAATGCTTAATATATAAACTATTCATAAACTAGCAAGGCAGAAGAAGCTTTACTGTTTTACTTGCAAACTCTTCATGCCAAAACTTCAAAACAAGTTCTTTAAGAACAACATGGATTGATTTCAATTTGTGTATATTCAGCCAACTTCAATGGCTCTGGTTTTATATGCACAAACTCTTGTGTTTATGAATAATAAATACTTTTCCCCCCTTAGATAATCAGAAAGAGATTCTATATCTTTTGCTGTCCTAAACAAAAGTCTATTTCATAAAGATGCTATCTTAAAATAATTAGGCCAACAGTCTTTTTAAATGATATATTTAGATAACACTTACAGAAATATCACAGGGGGGAAAAAAGGCATTTATACAAATTAATGCAAGAGAGTCACTTGAATAAGAAAACCAAAATTGTTGTAAATAGGCTCCTGAAACTGTTTCACAGGAAAGCCACTAATGAAATCCTTGGAGAGGCCAGGCAATCTTTGGTTCAACAATTCAACTTCAGGTTCTTTTTATTTTTTCTGTTCACATTTTCAGATGTTCCCCCAAGGTGCCTGTACTCTAAAAATACTTTCATGGTAAGACAAGTTCAAACACAACTTAACAAAAAAAAATGTATTTTATGTCATTTTGATAGGGTGAGGTTGTCACCTTATCGTTCAGCAATGTTCCTGGCAGACCGACTCTAAAGAGCCAAGTGGGCATTAAGCTGAAACAAAGCTATCTAAGTGAAGGTGATAAAACCTCTTTTGGTTAAAGCACCGGTTCCTGCTTTTTTAGGTCTCTGGAACTGCCCTCCAGTTGTTAGAGGCCTGTAAAATCCTTTTTCCATGCAATCTAAATTTCCCCACCTAAACAGGGTACCTCGAACCCCAGGATTCCGGTAAAAAACTCAGGTCCCCTTCCCTCAAAGGCCTTTTCATGTGCTGCTGCCTTTCCTTCAAAGCACACAAACCCCAAACTGTGGGTACCAGAGGAGAACACGGCCACTGGAACACAGAGCTGGGCCTGTGTCCTTCCCACCACTACACGTCCAATTGAGCCACAACACCTTGTTTGAGTTACTTCATCAGCAGGACTCCACCACTCCCCTCAGCAGATCAGGGCACACCCTGATCAGCCTAAAGAAGGTGATTTCCCCACGGCCTCTGTGATTATGGTTTTTTTAAACGGTCTCATTACGAGCAGATAGGTTGATATTTCAACAGAGAATACCAGAATTAAGCATCTAGCAGCATAACTCTAAAAGGTGATCTATGCAGTGCTGAAAGGTAACTCCAGCTCAGCACCACGAGAACAGTCCATCCATCCCACAAAGTGCTCATGGCCTCCATTATCACTGGGATAATCTATGGCACTTTTAGTTTGAGAATAATGTCCTTGTGTTGATGCCTTGCAATTTGATAGGATTTCCGTTCATTAGGAGCAGTAAAAGAACCACTTTTTATTCATTAAATTATTCTAAGTGACAGGAAAAACCCTTTCTTAAGACAAGCATATGCACAGCTGCGTTTTTTCTCATGCAGTTGGGATCACCTCTCTCAGAACATTAATATTGTATTAGAGAATGTAGATCATTTTTTCATTCTTAATTGGTACTTAAAAATTTCTCTCTAGTGAAAATACTGATTGATTTGGTGTTTAAATGAACTCGTTCATTGCAACTGCAAATATCCTGAATACTAAGTAGTTTAAAATAACTTGTCATAGTAAAAAGATAGATTGACCATGCTTAGAAAAAATAGAGCAATTAAAATTAAAATTCTACCTTCACAGCTACTAAACAAATAATGTTATAAAAGAAATCTGGAATAAGTCTGCCATAGTCATGTTCTATTTTTGTGCACTGCCTGCTTCAAGGAGTAAAAAAAATTACAAAACTGCTAGAGAAAGTGATCAGGCTATTAATGATAATGAAGTTTTTATTACATTTGCTTTTTCACTTCAGAGTCTTTTCAGTTTTCATATTTGAAGTATTTTCTCTACATCCACGAGACCTACTATTTTAGGTGTTCTTAAAAAAAAAAAAAAAAAAAGAAGCAAAGCCCAGGGAGTTCTGACCTCATCATGTCATCCAACACAATTAAAAAAATAAAAGTAAACTTGGTATGGGCGACAAGTGAAGAGTTGGTTGCATAAACCTGCAGAGAAACTAAAATCCCACATTCTGCATCCATTTTGGATGATGTGCACCAAGAAACAGCCCCATAGACACTGTCAAGGCAACCATTAGAAGGAACAGTCACAAAAATTACCTGCGGTTGATCTTCCCTGGCTGGTAGGGGGCTGAGCACTCTGCAGATGCTGGGGACAGTGGGCATGCAGGCGTAGAGTCGAAGCCAAGCAGTAAAGTGCAGGCAGCTCCAGGGCTGCAGTCTAGGCTCCTGCAAGGCTCTGGCCCATCTCCTGGGTTCTTCATCTCTCCTCCCCTTCTGCTTAGCCCTTAGCTGAGAAGGTCTGAAGCCAAAGGTTCGGCTGCCGGAAGAGGATGGAAGCTCACTAACACTTCTTCATGGACTGGGCAAGGAGCCCAGGGCAACTGCCTGCACCTGGGGGGAAACTGCCTTCAGCTGAGTCCTGCACTCAGGTGTGTCCTGTAACACCCCACAGCTGTGCTGTGGACATGGAGTAATGCATCCTCATCTAAATATTGTGTATTGGCTTAAAAGACAAAGCTTGTGGTTTAATGGAGGTTCTCTGAAGGTCCAAGTGAAAAGGTGAAAAACAAGCTCATTAATACACTACAAGCTTATGGGCCTTTCTACTTTTGTTCAATGCAGTCTAATCCAATTTATCTTCTACATACAGATTTATCAAATTATTTGCCCAATAGAAGAATATGTAATTGTTATTTAACAGCCCTTGCAGGTTTCCTAAAAATTTTGTGTTTTTTGTTCAAAGTCTACTAAACCAGAAATAAATGTATAACAGTCAATAAGTTGTATATTACTGGTTTTGTTTTCTCAGTGCAAAGGGGCTTTTTAAAAGTCTCCAACTTTCAAGCCATGCAGAAACCCTGCTTTTTAAGTGAGCTTAACACGTGATTTTACCTTTGAAAGCCTAGGTTATATGTCAGTATTAAATTTTTTATCATCCTTTTGCAGAAATGAATTTATTCTTAATGTGGTTCAGTGTTTTATGTTGTTTTTTCATTCCCTATTCTGCTCAGAAGCATTGTTGATTGTTTCATCAGCAGTGGTCACAACTCAGGAGAAGAGGGTTTGGGCAAGTCAATTAACATTGCTGTAGAGCAGAGCCCAGGAGAGGAAGGGACATATGGCCTGCAATGATGTGCAATTTGCTATTTTTTAATTTCTTAGTAAATAGAGTGAGCTAGAGGACATTCTTGGTCACATTAAGATGAAAGACCAACTACAGAGCCTTACTAATCTGGCCTCACTTAAAATTCATAGATGCTTTACATGTCAAGTAACTTAACCTCTTAAAAATGTACAGGAATGAGATCTAAAAAAATAGGATTCTTTTGCTATACCAAATATTTGCTTTCATTATACATTCATTAGACTGGGAGAAGTGCTAGAGGGCAGAATTTGGGTGAAGTTTTTAATGTTTATTAAAAAAATCCTCTGCTAGACACAAAAGTGTCCTAGTAGGTCATCAAATTCATATCACTGTGCTGCTACAGACTGCCCCATGTTTATTTCCTCATATGCATCTAATCAATTTTTATAGCTGCTCTCAAACAGTCAATTAAGAGTTCTATTAATAGTAATGAATCCACAGCTCCAGCAGGCAGGAAATATCTGCCAGCATTTCCTTGTTTATTTTATTTTTTTCCACAGTGAAAAAGACAAGTGCTTTAGAAGAGATGGGCACTCCCAAACACAGGCACCAGCACAGGTCAGCATCCCACTCTGCAAACCCACAGGCTGCCCTTCTGGCCATCCCTTGTAACAGGTCTCCAGCAGTTCCATCTTGCCTTGAGGAGCCAAAAGGAAGCACACAGACACTCACAAACTCCCCCTAAGTCGTAGGGGGAGAAAAGAAGATAAACTGTTGGAGCAGGGAACCAACACCTTTTTTGTTCTTTTTCAGTTACCAATAAAAGCAGAATCCAAGAAAGGAATGAGTACAGAAAAAGCCAAACACATGCAGGTTCAGCTCAGAGCAGTCTGAGGACCTTCCACATTTTACCAGGCCACAGTCAAAAAGTTTCCACATTTTATTTACCAGGTGCACGCCATGGATGAAGCAGAGCACAGAGCAAGCAAGGGCCTATCCACACTGGGTGTACTGCAGGTACAAAGCAATGCTGTTGGCAGTATGGAATATTTCTTTTCCATTTTTCTATGAAAGTAAACTCCCCTAACCTGGGCTGCATTAATTCCACACAGTGCCTTTTAAATCTGTGTAAGCAGTAATGTGCTTTTTCCTCACTGTGAGGGTGGTGAGGAACTGCTACGGGTTGCCCAGGGAAGTTGTGGGTGCCCTATCCCTGGAGGAGCTTAAGGCCAGCTTGGATGGGCATTTGAGCATCCTGGTTTAGTGAAAGGTGTCCCTACCCATGGCAGGAAGAACTGGATGATCTTTAAGGTCCATTCCAGCCTAATCCATTCTATGATTCTTTCAATGAAGTTTTTTTAACCAGCCAGCCAATCTCACTGTTTACATACGCACTCCCTTCCTCAAAGTGCTAGGAAAGACAGAAAAAATAAATCCAGGTTTTGACCTTTTTGGCTTTCTTATGCTCTCTTTCTTTTTGTGAAATCGTTCCTTCTCATGAGTTAGCAAGGAAGGCCATTGATCAAAAAGCCAAAACAGCAAGATAGGACATGACAGTGGTTCTGGCAGCTGGAATGTAAAATGAATCTGTCTGTCTCTAGCTGGCCAATTCAAAACCAGGTTAACAGTACCTGAAATTCATCACTATCTAATGTCTTTGTGAGATGAGACTGATGTCAGTTTAATTTAATAGGCCAGGCTGAAAAATGCGACAATTCAATAATTGATTCGTGAGTGGATTAGACATCACTGCCTCAGGGGTGGCAACATCAACCAAAGGGTGGGGATGATGGCTGCAGCACTAACAGCATGAACTGCCTCATTTTAGCCCAGTCTCCAAGCCTTGCAGACCCCCCCAGCCTGTTCTCAGCCTGCTGCAGAGGAGGGCAGACAGGCCCATGACGGGACACACCTTGGAAATAAAAGCACAGCCCACGTTTCCCATCAGGAGAGCAAATGGGAAACTGGCGCTGTGGATGTCTGCAGTGTACACCCTGCTGGGAATACACCAAGCACTGCAAGGTACAGAGCTGTCAGCCAGGTGCTTTCTGCAAGGGCTGAAGTTCACTGAATAAATAAAGGAAGAAAAGGAGGGTAAGAGTCCTTTTATCTCTTTCAAAGATGTTCTTGCTGCCGTTCCTCATTCCATACAGGTGCAGTCTCCTTTCTTTATCAGAGACCTGCAATGGCAGTCACCCTTGTGCTGCTGGTTCCACTTCCCTCTCTTTCACCCCACAGTCTCCTTTTCTTTGAAAGTAGGTATTAATGTGCCATCTATTCCAAAACATTTCCTAGTTAATGCTAAGAAGCCTCCAACAACTCCCTAATATAGCCTTCTACAGTTACACCTATGGCTGCCCTATTCCTGTATCTTCATAGATAATTAGAAAACCACTTACTTATAGAAACAGAGTAATTTTATTTTTATTTTTTTAAGCATCATCTTTCATTTGCAGGCTCTGATTTGGATATGGTAATATTTGCCCAATAGTTTTCTACTTTTCTTGTAAATTGTAAGCATAATCATGAAAACCTAAGCTGCTCTACTTCACAGTATCAACATGAAAGATAAAGTCACCTTTATCAAATATTTTTATTAAAGATTAATTCAAATTTTTCCAGAAAACAGTAGTTAATCAAATAAACACTGTGTCATTTATAGTGCTCCTTAGTATGTTTAACTTGGACAGAAAAACAAAGAAACTCCAACTGTTGAAAAATCCTCACTAAACGTAGGAGAGTGGTGCAAGGTAAGTGTTGTTAGAGCTCTTGGCAGTCTAGGAGTTAGCAAAACAAACTTCCACCTTTGGAAAGCAGATATTTTACATGGAAAACGGGCAGAAGCTTCAGGAGCCTTACAGTACTATCTGCTCTTAAAAAGTCACTTCCAAGGTCTCCATTACAGAAACATGGAAACTTTTATGCTGGAAAAGACCTCCAAGATCAACCTAGGACCCAACACCACAGTGTCAACCAGACCATGGCACTGAGTGCCACATCCAGTCGTTCCTTGAACGCCTCCAGGGATGGTGACTCCACCACCTCCCTGGGCAGCCCATCCCAGTGTCTGACAACCCTTTCCAAGCACTCCTGCCAACAGCTGCCAACACAGGTTTGGTTACAAGCAGCTGCCTTGTCCAGAGGATCTTAGAGAATCCTGTTTGGATGTCAAGGCACCCACCTTAACATTGCTATTGCAATCGAAAGAAGTAAAATGGCATTTTAAAAATTTATTCTTCAGAGGACATTAGTGTTTCTTATATGAATATAAACCTTATATAAGTGGATGAGAGACAGGGAAAAGAAGTGGAAGAAATTCATGAGCTTATTCTGCTTTTTATTAAAGTAAGAGGAAAAAAGTAATCAGATTTGGGCAATCCTGAATCATACAAGTCCAATGTACTCAAGATAACCAAAGTATAAAAATGATCTATAACCATTATAAAAATCCTATTCTCTTTTAAAATATACCTAGCCATTATCTCAGTTCTTTCTTCCTGGAAACAAAGCTGGCATCAGACTCAAATATGGATTAAGCTTTAACATCAGACAATGTATAAACAATAGTCATTCATTAACCCCTGCAGTTGTAATGAACCAGAACATACCAGGTATTGATTACTGAACAGAAAATTCTAAATATACAAACCCAGAAGCTACGTTGGAAACAGCACAGAAACCGCACAATAGGCATAGATGAAAAAAAAAATCACTGGTTTGCTCCACGAAGCAGGAGGTAAAGTGTTGCCATTTAAATTTCCATCCTACTTTATTACAGACAATTATGACATACCTATGTGTCCATAAATGAAGAGCTGCTATATCTAGACTTGGATTTACTGCCATAATTGAGCCAGAGCATTTTAAAGCCACCACGACTGTTACCATGATTTTTCCGACCTCAGTGCCTAGATTACATCAGTGCCTTAGGCTCAAGCCAGCTCAGGTTGCAACAAGTGCTCTGCAAACCCTTAGAAAGGGACAATTCCTGCTCCTCAGAGCCCATAGCGTTAAGCCTAGCTAGGAAACAACTTGAGGTTTAAGGGCTTGTAGGTTCCAGTTCCTTTAAACTTGCTGGCCAATGCCTTGATCTTTCCGTCCTTGCAAGTTGGAGCACTTTTTTACAGGAACACATTACTTTTTTCCTGCTGAACACATTGTCCAAAGGAAAAAATCTGTTGCCTAAAACATGCAAGAGCAAACTCAGGAGCTCAGGGGCTGGTTAGAGAAGTAAACCCTGAAATTCATCTCATGTGGTGATCCACCCTGTCTTTAAACCATAGAGGACAGATCCTCACCCCTGGTAAACTGTCAGCATTTCACAGGATCCTTGATGCAACTGTGAGCTCATCCAGGCCAGGATTTGTCCTGAGACGTTTTAACTCAGGTTAAAATAGAGACTGAACAGAGCTCAGGTAAAGGCATTTGATAGCTGTAATGGTACAGAAAAATATTTGTGCTTGACAATACTTTGTCAAGAGCAGTGAGAGGTTATTCTGCCCTCTTACATGTACACATTGCTTATCCTCTTAGCAAAGTACCAATCCAGACTTTGATTGTGGTTACAGAAATTCTCCAGCTTAAACAATGCTGGGTAGAAAGTGCAGATTAAGAGGGTTTTCAGGGCACTTCTCTCCCTCCTTCATTTGTACACATACACCCCTGGGCACTGCTCAGGACTAAGAAAATCAAACACTTGTAGAGACTTCTAAATTTCAGCTTACCTGTGAGGCCAATTCTTTCTCATAACAACTGATTATTTACTACATTGTACTACACACAGAAGTCTAGTCAGGCAACAAGGACCTTTTTGGTGAATATGATGTCACACATCTCCACTTTCTCTCATGTGAATTTATACACTAAAATTAATTTCTACTTCTGTTAAAACTAAGGATGCAGGAAATACACTTCAGACAAGTGGAGAACTAAAAAAGAAAACAAAATAAAAAACAGTGCAGAAAAGTGAAAAAAAAATCAAAATTATTTTACAAAGCCAGAGGAATAAAATGTGGTCAGTATAATCACAACACAGCTATTCTGTAAAGGAAATATTTTGTGGTGCCTTGGCCTAATGTCAATGGCCCCATCTTGTGTCCCCGTTGTTTTTAAAGCCAACTTTACACAGTAAATAAGGATGGAGGTGGGGAAGAGAAAGAGAAAAAAACCCCAGCAGACTCCTCTTAGGAAAATAAGACTTAATTAAAAAGTCTGCCATTGCTTTGCACTTAATTAGGACTAACACAGCTGTTAATAAGCTTCTGATTTATAGTAAACTTGATGTCTGCACAGAAAACTACTTACTTGGTTCAAAGATGCTGATAGTTTCATACAGAAAAAAGATTCTGTTTTGTAATTGGGCATAATGTTAATATTTGAAACATCCTTAAGGGTGATTGTACCTATTAAAATTTCATATGTGAAATGAGAAATAAATGAATTGGTTTTGCATTTTTAAAGGATCAGATTACTGTTGATTAAAGCTTTGTCTACACTTGAAATTTCCCAGTAGAACAGCTCTACTGGTGGTTGTAATAATAGGAGAACAAGCAGAGATAGGCTGCCAGTGACTGCTATTAAAATTACAATGTCATACAGACCTGATCTTTAATGGGTTATATAAGGCTGTGGTTATAATGCGGCTGTAGCACTTAATACTGCCAACCTTGCTGCTACTACTGGGGCTGAAATAGGAAAAAAAAGGAACAGAAAGCCAGTATAGATGCAGTTGGGAAGTCAGTGTTTGTCAGCAGAGCCAAAGCACAGGTTGGAGTATTTATCCAGAATGCTTCCACAAAGACTCACGCTGCCTGAGAAATTAAATATCAAGCAATAATAAGTGAAGGGGAAGTTGAAGTAGAAGGACAGAGCAAGAGAGCAAAAGATGAGTAAAATAATTTGGAAGAAAAGGAAGGAAGCATTTAGGAATGGTAAACTTCATAGAAACAGCAGGGAAGAGAAACAAGCCTCCTCTAGAGGAAAAAGAGAAATAAGAAAATCCCATGCAATCTACTTTTAATTTTCAATAGCACTCCTCCATGTAACAAATACAGAGAAGAGACTAAAATAAGCTCTGAGGGTTGAAAGGGAAACAGAGAAAAGCTACATCAAAAGGAGAAACAAGAAAGGGATTTGTGGAAGAAAAAAAAGAAATCTTTTGACAAATGAAAAAAAATCAACTGAGGAAATGAAGGTATTGAAAAGAAGTGAAAAAAGGGGATAAAGGGAAAAAAGGGGATAAGGAAGAAAAAGGAAAAATACATGGAGCTTACTGTAAGAGCTCTATGTTGTTTAATGAGGTATAATGCTAGGAGTCACAGGCAGAATGAAAGTTTCTTCTCAAGCATGTGGGAAGATGATATTATATTCTTCTGCAGCTCCTGCACAAGCTCAACCATTTAGCACCTCCCTGCTGCTCCCATCCTGACAACATCGCCTTCGAGATACTTCCAACCTGTATGCTAATTCCTCATTCCCTTCTTTGCCTGACACAAGCCACCTCTGGGTAGGGGACAGGTCACAGCCATGGATCTAACAGGCTGCTGCCTTCTCTTCCATGAGCCCCAGAGAGCTCCACTGCACCTCACCAAAGCACACTGATATGTCAGGAAAACGCTGGGAACACGTGAGACTTGCACAGGGTAATGCTGAGTGTACATCCGGTCAGCGGCAAAAAACACAAGGAGTTGTGGGAACGAAATCGTACTGAACCAAAGCAGGACAGCATACTAAATAAATCCTGGAGTGTGGAGGAAATGAGAAGTCACAACAAGATCAAGTGAGATCAAAGTTTTTTCTGTGCGAGAGCCAGTCACAAAAGCTGTCCTCTAACCAAGATATCTTAAAATCGACAGAGATGGGAAATGATTTAACACTTTAGGATAGGAGAATGTACCCATGAAAAGTAAATATCTCACTCTCTAAAGGCAAACTACAATGTGTTCTGCTAGGGCTGTAAAAAAGACATAACCCTTTGATGTGAAGCAGTACATTTCCAAGCTCCGTTGGTGTTAAAGAGCAGGGATGGTACAAAATGTCAGCATGTCTGCTGGGATCCTGAAAATTTCATCTCTCTTCCACAAAAGTGCACTTGACAACAGAATACCAGCACTGGGCAACACTGTGCCCCAAGTTTACTGCTGTGCAAGTGCAGTGATTGGGTAGGACTGCCACGAGGTGGGCTGAGGATGCAGCCACTGTGGTAATGGTGAGTCCAGAGGTCCCCTCCAAGTGACTCTCACTAAATGAAAGGAATGAGCAGTGTCACCTGCCAGCTGAGAAGGTAGTTATCAGGTCACACTCTGACCTACCATCTTGGTGTCATGAGAACCAGAAAGCAATTGGGACTTTGTAAAAGGTTTGAAGCACATCAAATAAAAACAGTGTGGCTATTATAACTCATAAGTGAAGTTGACGTTGCTACTGAGTGGATGCACAAGAAAAAGATTTTTAAAAGGGACAACTTTCTGCTTAAAGTGAAAATCTTACTGAATTCTGTCAGGAAAAGATAGAAATCTGTGGCTTAGACTCTCTGCATTTTGTAGAACATACCTTTTTTCTCCTCAACAGGCTTGACTGTTCTGATCTGAAAAACAGAAACTAGATCAATCCTCCCAAAAGGTGCCTGATTAGATATATAGCTATGTTCTACAGTGAGAACGAGAGGGATATAATAACCCATCATTACTATATGATGTCAAAAAGCTCTTTTTTAGTTTACTGTAAATAAAATCTCTCCAAGTGTTCACATATATACAGTAAAGATTTTGGCCCTGTAATAGAAATACTTCACACCTAAACAAAATCAAGGCTGTAACGACTGTAAGAGGAATTTCAGTATTATTTTGGAGATTAGAATGTATTTAAATAGGTGGTATTTCCTCAAACTGATATTCTTAGCAAAATTTTTTGAATAAGCAAAAAAGAGATTGTACATATATTTAAGGAAATGTTTTTGACTAAAAGTGTGCGTAATTTGCTCACAGCATGTGCCACAATGCCAATTTACCGGCAAGACCTGTCCTTAGAGAGTGGCTTTTTCTTTAGAACAGTAAATCACATTGTAATTTACACTTACATATAATAAACCTAAGCCAAATGGTAGCTCATCTTTTGATAATGAAGATTAATTAACTTGTAAAGGCCGTTACTCTAACACCTGTTTTATTTGGAGTTTAATCAACACACTAGAATTTCAGCAGCAAGAACCCCAGAATTCTATTGTGCTTTAAAGAACATCTCTTATTTGTGTAGTTTTATATAAGTTCTGCTCAAAAATAAGCAATTAAAAGCAACCTCAAATAGCAGTAACAAATTCCATAGACTGAAGCACTTGTGTTAAAATGCCTCAAGCAAATTTATAAGCAATTTCCTAGGATATTCTCTGAGCATGAAGCATGCAGTTATCAGGAATCCTTATTGCAGATTCTGGCCTCATCACACAGAGGACCTCCCATCCCCAATGTTTGTAACAAAAGTAAAGAAAGTAAAAGCAAGTAAAGCACAACAAAATAGATTTGTGAAATAAAATTGCCTACCTGGCATGGTGCCTACTAGTACAGAACAAATAAATTACATACATTTTAGACAATTCCATAATTTGTACTCTGACAAAAATACAATCAGTGGATGTCCTCTTAGAGGTTAGGAGTTCACACTGCTGTAAGATTTTCTTCAGCATTAAAGGAAGGCTAAAGCTTTCTGATTAAAGGCTTCAGGGAAGTAAAGAGACAAAACACTTCAGGATATATTTGTCCATCTTTATATAGTTTGCTCATTTTGGCAGAAGTAATAGTTGTTTACTCTTAACTTGTTCAAAGTCGATGGATGTCCTATAATTTCTGTCTGTGAGTGAGACAGCAGACTTCAGGAGGCTTTTGTTTCCCAGTTTCTGGGTG
Organism: Irena cyanogastra; assembly: GCA_013397155.1. Classification (NCBI taxonomy): domain Eukaryota; kingdom Metazoa; phylum Chordata; class Aves; order Passeriformes; family Irenidae; genus Irena; species Irena cyanogastra. Next base: position 263,874 of record VWZV01002857.1, on the reverse strand, counting down.
GAAGACACCAAGAACACGTCAAATTCTCCCTTCTTTCCTTGGAAATACTGATTCTGCTCTGAACTTTATGCAAGAGATACTGATCTACCTTCAGAGAAGTGCAATTAATAAAAAATAAAGACTACAAGGTTATAAATACACTAAACAGGTGGGAAAAATCCAGATATGAACTAAGTATCATAACAGAGAACAATTACAAAATAATATTCTAATGTAATTCTACTCTAATATATGTATCATAAAATATGCAAAACTAAGATCACAAAGAAATAAAAGAATTATAACAAATAACTTTAAATCTCCCCTACAGTACACAGAGACAATCTTCTTCTCTTTAAATTTTAAATCCAATCTTTGACACAAGACTTTTTTTTACTTTAACAAATGTAAGCGACTTTTTTCTCGATTTTAATCTTCACTAACTAGGCTTCTTAATCAAAATGACAGATATTACTTCATCACAATATTCAAACACAACAGAAAATGATATTTTCATATTATAAAAACAAAAAATACATTCTTTGGTATCTGGTCTTTTTCATGGTTAAAATTCCACCAAGACAGGATCTTCACGGGATGAAGTTCAACTTTTTGCCATTAGATTTATCTCTTCAGAGAACAAGACAAAGCTAGCAAAACAGCTGAAGGCTCCTTGGTACAGATCTTTAATTGATAAGAATCAGTGATTTAAGTAATAGTCATAATAATGATTTATACCTGCTGAGAAGATAAGACTTTTTCCTCAGTACAATGACAATTTCTTAACTTTCAAAAGTATCATTCTCTGAAAACTCCTGCTAACTCAAATAATATTCAGTACTAAGAAGGAAAGCAGTCTGACACTTTTAAAGTGAAAATCCCACTCCTAAATACAGATAGAAACTCAAGTTTCTAAACACCCTGGTCACTTCCAATGAAAACAGTGGTTCAAACAAGAGAAGGAAAACCAATAAAATGGTACACTTTTAAGTAATCCAAAGCAGGGCTTCCTGATGCTCAGGATGATTCAACTGGCAGTTAGAGTCACCAGTGAGGAAAGCAATCCCGGAGTCATCAGTTTGGTGAGAAGGTGACTGAGGAGCAATATGACAGATTTTACTTAGCAGTGAATGTGAGCTTTTTTGCCACATCCTGTACTCCTAGAAATAAGGGCCATCTGATTAATAGAGTGGGAGATAATTTTTAAAACAGAAAAGACAAAAAATATTTATTTACTCATTAAATAGTGCATTTCTGGATCTTACAGCCGTGGGCAGCTGCAGAGGCAGCTGGCATCAGCATATTCAACAAGGAATCAGAGGTATTCATTGACAGGGCCACGATGAATGCTAACAGGATTGTGTTGGAATGTATCTTCTCACAACCTTAAGGATAATTCTGAATACTGGGGTACTAAATGAAAGGAAGTATCCAGGCTTGGTGTTACATGGGAGGAAATAGCCAAGTTTGAACATTCTCCCTAAATAGGAGAGCACTGACATAGATGATCTCAAAAGTAATTTCTTACCTTCTAGGTTTTTTTTCTAATTTGATACGACTTCCTATGGAAAAGAGCCATCACCATCTCCACTCCCTCAGGGACTGTTTCTGAGAAAGAGTACTTTTCAGTGCTTTTGGGAAAGGAATTTTAACTCTTTCTGTAAAAATAAAAATAAAGCCCAAAGAGTCAGAGGAGGACCGAGATTTTCCACTATCCCTGCTTCTCCCTACTTTCATACCTACCCACGTTTCTTTAGGTTACTGAGCAAATAAATGTGCCTAGAAAACACTCTCATTTTATTGAGCCTAATCCATAATGGGTAGTGCAACAATCTATGGATTCCAAAGGAACGATTCTTTTTAAACTGATCAGGCATCTGTCCTCTCAGATCACACTGAATGATCTGAAATAATTTTGGTTTTATTACCTTGGCTAGTCAGTAAAGCTGGCAATTACATATCTGAAAGTTTGGAAAGAAAGGCAAGCACATGCTATATGCAAAGTTTATACACAACTCTGAAAACCAGAGTTGTCTTGTTACTTATTTTTAAGAGATAATATTTGGGATAACATTAATAATCCTCTGGCACTCTTCGAGTACTTCACTAACAGCAGGGATATATTTTTCTAATATTAATTAACAACATAGAGTTACTAGGTAGTTTATCTAGACTGTACAGAGTAGTAAACTGCAACACAGGAAATATGTTTATTTTTCTGGGGTCACACAGTGGATCCAGCAGAGAAAAGAGGTCACAGATGAAACAGTTTCTAAAGCTCTTTCATCCATCTCATTAAACTGACAATTCTCATTTCAAGCTATTTGTTTTCTGTTACATGAGGGCTGGTATGTAGAAAGCATTTCTTTTGTTTGAAACAGAGAGCAAAGTCACTTAAGTAGCAAATGACCAATGCATAAACACTCCCAGCCATTAGGAAGGTGGGTTTGGATTGTGCAAAACAACCTCATTTACTGCACAAGTCGATTTACATCTGCAATTATGACAACTGTGGGCACAACTGATGACACACATTTTAACTGCTTCCTTTGCATGAACAATTATGTAGTTAAATGTGCAGTGTGCAGTGAATTGCACCCACAAAATCAGAGGCTGAGATTAGGCTTTTTTTTAAAAGAGCTAGGCCTTACAAAGTGACAGATAATTGTATACCCATGAAAGAGAAGAGGGGGTTTATTTCATGACAGTTTTTAAGAAAATGGGACCATTTAAGTTAATTATCTGTGTTGGCTCATTTGAACACCTGTTGGGTTTAATTCGTCAGCAGCTGGTGGCAACTGTAGGTGACAGGCCTGGGGGTCACTAATTGACAGATTATGTTGTTTGTTTCTTTTTTTTTTAATTTCAACTTTTTCTTTCTACTCAATTTTTAGTTATCAAACTTTAGCAGGATTCAAGACAAAAACGCAGAGATAACCAGCTGCTCTTGGAGAATGCAATAAATTATTTTCTCCATGTACACATGTAACATACAAAGGTTGAAGCCTGATGAGCACCTATTTTCTGTTTATCTCACTGACGTATACACCAATTTCAAAACACCAAGGAGAAGGACTGGTTGAAGTAATCATTTGCAAGAACTGTTCAATGCATACATCTGGAGTCTTTTAAATAGATCTCTTAGGGGACAATAATTCAGTTATCAATTCAGTGGGAAAAAATTTAGCTAACACCAAGAGCAGGAAACAGAACTGGGAAATTCTTGATTTATGATAATTGGACATTGAGAATACATTAATCATTCCACTGAATGAATTAAAATGTTGTAGAGGTAAACAGAAAAACCTTCAAATTAGTTATGATACACAGTAAATGGAAGAATAAGATTCCTGAAAATAGTAAAAATTGTGCTGATACTATTGGAAAGTTGAGAAAGACAGAGAAAAGTCTTGATGTGTAGAGAAGTCTTGGAGTCTAAAAACAAGCTCAATGTAACTATGGAATTAAAAACAATAAACTCCAAACTCTGCTCCAAACTGCCCAGAACTGCCAGGATATAGAGGTGCAAGTGCACAAAAAGATCCAAATCCAGAAAGCTGAGAAAATTCAAGATGGGCAAGTGAGAGCTCTAAGCAGATTTCTTCTCAGAATTGTTAGGCATTCTTAGGGATCTCAGTACTTCATTGAGTCAAATTTTTCAAGTCCTCATATGCTTTGGGAAATGTGTTTAAAAAATTTGCGGAACAGATACAAAAGCATTTTGCTGGACTGGAGTTACAATTCAGACACAAGAGGATTTGAGCTTTAGGCATTTGGCTTCCTTGTAAAAGTCAATCTGAAGGAAACAAGAAATCTCGCACGCAGTACATGTAAATTTTATATTTTAGGGTCTTGTTTTTCCTCTTCAGTCAAGCATACTCACATACTTGTGAATTTCACCAAAAATCACAGAAATAATACAGAAATCAGAGCTCACAATCAATTTGCTCAAAAGTTCTTCTCAGAAATAAAAGCAACACAGGAGAAGGAAAAAAAAAAACTAAACCATCCCACTATCTGAAAGGAAACACCAACTTCCATTAAACCAGAGCTAAGAAAATATCAAGTTCTCAGGGTGAGAAGTGAAGAAAATGAGGTGGAATATTCTTATAGTTAAAATATATCACAATGCATACAATATACAGGTAGGAAATAGAATAGAGATTATTTTTAAAATGTAGTTTAAAATAATTGGAAATTATAATATCAAACCAAAGCATATGTACCCATAAAAATATTTACTGCAAAATTAGATTTACTCTATGTTTCATGAATATTATACTCACTGTGTATGTAATGTTCTGTGCAGATAATGCAGAAATACCATATAGTGCTAATACAGTCATTGTGTTTCTAAGAAACTTAAAAATTTTCTGCTGTCCCATCTATTTGTCTCTTACTTTTCTGCAGATGTAAAAAGTTAAACGTGTCTGGAAAAGTTTTAGCTGGTACAGAGAGCAGAATAATCAAAACTAGTAACAGGATTGCATTAATTACTATTTCTCGTAAATAATTAATCATCAACCCCATCATAGCCCCCGGCCAAAACTCTATATGGTCTCAAACTGACAACACATAAACCTCCAGAGATACTCACTAACTTGAATTGAGCTAGAGGTCATTTGTTTAGCTGCAAGAACACGGTAACTTTTAAATTAAAATTTTTATTGTTAAAGTATTGTTCTGGAATATAAAATTGCTGCACCTATGTTTGAAATGCCAGTTTTAATCATAGAGAATGACTTGTGACTTCATAAATTTTTGGTACAGATGGCAGGGATTTCCTGGTGGGAGACTGTGGTGCCAAATGCATTTTTCTCCTGTGCAGAAGCTCATGTGTCACATGGCTCCAAGGGGTTAATTTTTTTACACGCAGAATTCTCTACATGATAATGCACTTTCATGTTCCCCATCTGGCTATTGTAAAATCACAGAGGCTGTGAAGGCACAAGCATGAAGTAGAAACTTTTGTCCTGGTTTTCATTGGTACTGAGTATCTGCAACTCCTGCTGAAGCAAGGAGGGAGCCACAGGTGCTCCTTAGCTCTGAAACCCAGGTCATTATTAGGATAATTTCAGAAGCTTTTCTTTAACAATTTGGCATAGTGAGACTTTTCACTTTAAGTGTCACTTGAAGTCCCCAATTCTTATTTTTATGCCTCGCTAAAAACCTAGAGGTTTACTAGAAACAGAAAAACATTTAACGCTGCAATATGTAATATATGTGAAAACCAGAATGCCAATAAAGCAACTGGGAGCTTCAGCTGGAATGTGCAGATAGAATGTAGAAGGAATGGAACAGAAGAAGACTCTCCTTCACCATGTGCCTACCGAAGCTGAGGAGTAAATTAAATTTATAGGAGCGAGTTGGGCACTTGATGCTTAGTGCCAGTTGGGCTTAAACCATGTCAGTCCTTTTTGGTGCTGGTGTAAGGCACAAAGGGTTGAGTAACAGACACTACTGGCTGATCACCTACAGGAAAGACTGAAAGCAGGAAGCCAAAATCACTGTCTCATCCAGAAAATTTTCCCCTAAGGAAGCAGTTAAAACTGTTAGAAGTAGATCAGCTGGAGATACAAATGGCTTCAGTGTATTTCCAGAGCTCATTTCTGATGCATTCTGACCCAAGGATATCTGTAGGCCTCAGAGTGCATTCTTTGGCATGAGGGAATTCTGTCATCAGCCTATGATGATCACCTCTCAACATTTAGAAACTATTCAAACTTGATGAAAGAATCTGAAATATAGTTCTGCATTGAAACTAGTGCTTAAAGTTGTTGCACATTTACTGTGGAAGGGCAAAAGGAAACCAACTAATACAGGGTTGCATTTGTAGGTATTTTGTAGATAAGATAGCCAGTCTGCTATCTACCTACCTCATAAAAGAAGAAAATTATTGCAAATTAAAATTTACTGTGTCTGAAATATTGTGCAGTATGGAGAGAAGGCATGGTTTACTATGAACTATAGGAAGGTCTTGTTACACGCAATGATGTTCATATGGAAACTGGTCTCAAGCTCCATGAATATACATGGTGAGAAGTCATGAAATCACATGGATGGCAATTTTTTGTATCTTCATTTTCAAGAAGCAAAGACAGTGTGGTACTCATAGCATGGCAGAGCAGAGCTGGATGAAAATTGCCTCATTTTCCAGGCCATTGTAGAGTTACACATTTGGTTGTGACTATTCTCCCACACACAAGAATGCAATGAAACCTTGGGAAAAAAGTTTCATGTTCAGCTCTACTCAATTAGCAGGAAGGAAGAAAGCTGCAGGCTAGTCCAGAATGCTCTTTTGTAGAGGAAGGTGTGAGGCAAAAGCAGTGCTCCATCTTGAATAGAGAGAGCTGTTTATCTTCCCACATAGCAGAATACTTTGCAGTCATTCACCAGCATTTCTGTTTCTAAATGGTACAGAAGCCAACTAGGGAAGAAATTAGGCTTTGCTGTCATGGGTTATCTTTAAGCAGCAGCTATGTCCATTCCCTCTCCTTTAATTTCAACTACAAAATAGCACAAGTGTTCCATGAGACAGCTGAAAGTTCAGTATTCTCACAGTGACAGGATCTGCAGCCCAGCCAGCAAGCTGGGAGCTCTCAGGTTCCCTTCCAGCACTGCATTTCAGTTGCCTTCAGAATGGCCCTGTAGCTCAAATTTCTTTTTTTTTTAATCAAAAAAGAAAAGAAAAAAAAGTTTTAGCATCCAATTAATCAAACCTGGCCCAAGCCCATACTTTCGTATTATGTCAAAACCTGTGGAAAACCAGGTAAAGTTGGTTTGGGCAAGGAATACATTGTAAAGATTCTCTTAGTTAACAGGTTTATCAGAAGCCCATGGGATACAAGCAAAACATGCTAATGGATTTGGGAGTGTTAACAAGTGTTATCACGCTTAGACTGCTTTTTTTTCTAAATTTCCAACCTACTGGGTTCCACTGAGGCAATACAGCAACTTTACATACCATAAGTGATACAATACAAGGGAAAGAAATTGCATCTCTTCAAAACTCAGCTATCCACTGGTTGTCAAGTAATTTGTTAGCTGTGATTTGGTGAACAGCATCAACTTTCAGAAGTAGTTTCAAAACTTATTCTTCTAGGAACAAAAACCACAACTTTAAACCTCTCATTTCTACTAACAACAAGACACATTTTCAACTGAGTGCTTTAATACAGCAGAGACCTTTCTTCTTACAGTGCTATGAAATTAGTTGACAATATCATTTATGTCAATTTATTTTTAACATCAATTTTGTTTTTCAGAAAACATGTACTACTTAAAAGGTAAGAAAAATATCACAACTACTGTAATTGTGGAATTAATTGTAATACAGTCAACATTTACTCTGTGAGACCATTGTGTACTTACCAGCCTTGGTAACTATCTCAGACCAAATATTTCAAAGCAGAGGTCTCCCTTCTTATTATTTCAAAAGCTTTTCTTCCAAGCTCTCTATAAAAGGTACAAGAAAATTAGGGTCAGTGAATGAATACCTACTGTTTTTCACAAAAACTGTGTGTTATGGGATCACTCCAAAATCAAAAAGTTGGAAGGAATGGGAAAACTTCAGAGAATTCTACAAAAATTACTGCAGTTCTAAAAATGTATCTCTCAGAGAGATTTAAAAGTAAAAAGGTTATGAAGTTAAGAGGTGATTTAATTGTTGTCACTAGGTATCCACAGAGGTTAAAGGTAATTGCTATTATATGGATTTTTAAAGTAGTAGCCAAATGTTTACTAAAAACAACTGAAGTACCAGCCAGGAAATACTAAACTGAACACCTAGAGGATTTTGCTACTCCCTAATTCGCCCACCCAAATCCCTTGGCTAATTTGCTGCCATTGCGTGCCGTGTTACTATCTCAGAAATAATGTTTACTGCACACACTGTGTACTTATCATTTCTTTTGATTCCATGTCCAAGTAATATCTTCCATCAAACAATTGAACAATTCTGTACTAACAACCACCACGTTACAGTGATAAGAACCATCAGTAATTCATGGGTCAATGTTTTTAGACTAGTGGGTTAATAACAGCCACAGGAACTGAAACAACAGCCACAAGACAAAACAGACCACTCTCAATTTAGGCATTGGAGTCCCAGTCAGCTGTCTTCCTAACAATAGAGTTTAGTTCAGACAAATTATGGATGCCTTACAAGAATTACTAGATACTTTTATTCTGTAGGCTTTTATTTTGTAGATTTTTTATATAAGTCAGATTAGTCATACATAGTAGGTGCTTGTATCCCTAAAGTCAACTGTACTAATGCTCAGAATTCAGCTCTAAATTCTTAAAATCTATGAAGTGTGTTCAATTCTCAGTCTAGGGTGCTATTTTTCATAGAGTAAGAGTAAATTAAAGCAACTCTCATTCATAGAAAAATTATAGAAGTCTAGAATATCATTTTACTGCTCCAAAAGACATATTTTTCAGAACAAAAAAATAAAGCAGAAAATACTGGGAGAAACAAAGCATCATTCTCAGTTCTTCACTCTTTCTTCTGCTATTTAGATGTTTCTCCTTTACCTGTGTAGTATGATTGTTACCTTGTTTGTCCTCATCAAAAGTTATTTATCAGTAGAAACAGGATAATAAAAAAGAAATGTCAGAAAAATGTGAAAACCCACTCATAAGTGTCCATATTAAGAGTACATATGTTCATAAAATATACCTCAGCTGCATTCTTGTCCTGTATCTAGTTTCTTTTATTTTGAGTAAATTTGTATTTTGAATAAATAAGTATTTAAGAAGTAAAAAGTATTTTGAATAAATGCGGTATCTGTATGTTCGATTTAATCTTTCTGTGTCATCTGCTTCTTTTACACTGACTGTATTCTTAACAATGTGGAAACAAATAAATAAAAAGAAAGGAAAAATGTATTAAAACTAAATATATTCCTATTAAAAAAGAAGTTTCAATATCAGACACTTGGTATTTGGTTTCTGTGACTATGTACCAGCAGAACTATTAACCAGAAACATCAAATCTAAATGATTATTAGAGAATATACTTTGAAAGTAAGTATTGATCTGTGTCTTACTAATCACATTGAATGGAAAACCATATCATGTGGTCTGTGTTTCAATCAAAACTAACAAAGATTAAATTCCTAATAGATTTTACATCATACTATTCATGCACAACTGACTTGCAAGAATTACGTAGCAAGTACTTTTGAGAAACTAATATTTTTTTTTGTAACCAATTAAAACAAAAAAAAAAAAGGCTAACTTCATCAAATAAATTATTTGCAACAAATATTTTTTTTAGTCCTGTTCCCAAAACACAGAAGTAGGTAAAATGTAGTTTCACATGCTGGTGAAGGATGCCTGTCACTTTATATCAAAGCAAACATTGTGTTGTTTAATTCACATGGTTTTAATTTTTAAGGTAAAACATAAAATTAATATTTTGGTGCATTTTCCCCAAAGCTTTTAATGTCAAAATATCTTTGACAAAAGTTGTGATTTTCTTTTATCCTCCAGTTCTCCTTCCCAATCTCCCTCAGGACTTAAATCCACATGGAACTCAATTTAAGGAACAGAAAAGGGGCAGAATGCATTAATTTCAGGATATGATACCCTAAGTATTGGCTGGTGACAATGCCCATTATTCTGCTATGCACAGATAGGACTAAATTCTCTCCAGACTAAGGCAGTGACAGACAACAGATAACTTCAGCTGGAGAAATCAAGTTGAGTAGGTGAAACCTCTCACATGGCACCTCGAAAATCTGTGAAGAAATTTTCTGTGCCTTTAGAAATGAGCAAGAATTACCACACTTTCTTAATAGGTTTCTTATTGCTGTAATGCAGGAAGTAATTTATTAGGCATCCCAGGCTTCTTCAGCTGCACAAAGGTTTTTGAGAACTACTGTGGGAGCCAGAGCACACCTGGAAGAATGAGGAAGAAATCCAATAGTGCAGATTAGCCAGGAAAAAGAATCCCCTGACCCTTTCCTATTAGACAGCAGCACATGGGCCACACTCTTGGAGGATGACAGGCAGCAGGACTCTTGCTGCTCTAATCCTTCAATGTGGTGGCACACTTTTGTATTTTAATGGATTTTCTTTCTGCTGGCTACTATTGTGGATGCTTCTATTAGTATGTGTTAAGATAGAAATGAAACGGGAAGTGCAGAGTACACCCTAAATTCCACATAAAAATCCACCAGGCCAGCCTTGGTGGAGGAAGGAAACCTCTGTGCAGAGGAAACTCTGTGTGTTAACAAGAGTCACTTCAGGGCTTGTTTCCCCCACCTAGGTGCAGACAGAGCCTATGGTGGCAATAACAGCCCTGGCACCAACATGGAATGTGCCACCTGCATGGTCAAGGGAGGCAGGGCAGCCAGGAATTTAGCAGGGAAGCATTAACTGGAGCCAGGAAGGGTCAAAGCGGTGCCGGTAGCAATAATACCTCTAACAGTATCCTTAAGCCCATTAGAGGAGCACAGGAGCACAAGCTATTATTCAGGGTGGGAAGAAAAGCAATTTGCAAAAGCAGAATTAAAATCAGAAGATGATCTTATGGCTTTTGTATTACTGTTTTCAAATTAAGCAATAAAAAGGAGTGTGAATTGCATTCTATTAATTCATACATGGTGTTTTCATTCTTGGGTAGTCAACACAACAAGGGGTGAATTAATGCTACTTTGTTCTGACACTGTTGTGATTACAAAATGCTAATTTTAAGAAATATTTATATTGCTAATTAAGGAGGAAGGTCAGAAGTTCTAAGCTCCAGCTGCAATCAACACAGTTCACTGCTCTGAATTTTACAAGTTCTGAGCTGTGAATTGTGCTGAATTGCAGGCACAGGTCTGGATTCTGATTAGCCAGTCCAACCACCCCAGTTCTACCAAGCATTTTATAATACACTCTACTATGTTGTGCAAATCCTACTATTATGATGCAGACATTAATATCATTAAGTGCAACAATAAAACTCAATCTGTATCAGCATAAATTGTACACATGGATTTTAGAAATAAAAAATGAATTAAAATAAAGGCAATAAAAGCTATAAGCACTTCATTGTGCTGTCACAAGAAGAAAAGTGAGCTAATTGTACAGAAAAGAAGCTGAGGAACCAAAATAAAGTTAAAAGAAAAATCAAACTAAGAAAATCCAGAAAAGAGGAGGTCATGAAACATGTCTGTATCCACATGTCCATGTACGAAATCTTAGGTTGTAAAAGAGCTCAGATGTATACAACAAAAGCAAAACAATCACAGAACAGAAATAATAACCAATGAAATCATGGTTGTGGTGCTCCAAAACATTGGCATTAAAGCATTATCTAGTGACAACTGAGAGAAGAACAGCACAAAATGGGAGGGAGAAACATGCAAACGCATTATGGCAGAAGAAAATTCCTGAAAAAAAATGTGACATTTTGGTTGCATCATATGCACAGTAATTTACATCTTTACAACAACTCATTTTCCATTACTGGGGTACCTTTTCATATTTTTTAGCTAGTATAGGTAGGTTAAGATTTTTCAGAGAGGAATAATTACTTTGTAGCCAAAACAAATGTTCTAAATGATGAAAGATTTCAATATAAATATCCATGTAGTCTTACAAATGTAAAGATTAATTTCTTCCTCTTCTACCAGCAAACTAATAAACTTCCAAGACATACAGTTTACCTGCATGGGGGAACCTGGCAGCCCTGGAACATCTCATTTCTAGAGTTACCACAGTCAGAGGTGGAGAAGAAAAGCCTTTACCCTGATTGCACAGTTTGTGTGATCCACGTCAGAATTTGGCCAATACTCTGTGAATCATCTACTCAATCCTCATTTATAGATCCAGACAACAATGAAAAAGAGAGGCCTAAACTCTCCGTTTGATTATATGGTGTTTCACTGCAATATTCTGCAATTTCCAGACTATTTAGTGGTCCATAAATCAAATACTCAATTTTTAATACTGAACTGTATCTTTTACCTCATATTGCATAGAACTTTTTATTGCTTACATACAAGCAATTAGAAAAGCTCACTCTTTTCGAAGATTTAACATACAGGCTTATTTTTTATTTCAGTGCAAAATTATAAGTACTTGTATTATAAATGGGTCTGTACATTTTATATTACTTTTACAAGCTACTTCCGGCATGTACATAATGACACCTGTGCTCCAAATGTCACACTGTTGGCTGTAGTCACAGGCACTGATAACTTCATGGGCTGCCAACCAAGCAGAAAAAATAGTATTAATAATAGAAAAAAAAAACTTTTAAATGCTTAAACACAAAGCATGAAGAATGTGCTGATGTGGTATAATTTATTCCCATATGTAAAGAGGAACCAACAGCAGATGTTTAAATGAATAATGTACAGGCCTTAACAATTCATGCTGATGTGTCCTCACTTTTATCATTTAGCTGTTAAGGGGGTGGTGACATTGTGACATTAGCTGTGTGATTAAACTTAGTACTCCTCCACAGTAAGTTATTAAAGCAGCATTCATAACACACTGACTTAAAGTACTGCAAGACATCACATGAACTTGGTTTTCTACCAGACATAAGGGTAGCACATAAGAGCACAGGGTTTTTTGCAAAACCTGTGCCAAAACACTCTCAAATAAATATTTTCAAACCTTATTTCAGTTCTAGATTACAATTCACAAATTAGAACCTATTCACTACTCATCTTATATTATTTCAGTCATATGTCAGTAAGACACTGGTTTGGGGCCATCTTAGTGAGATTTTATCTGCTGCATCATGGGAGATGTAGTTGAATTCACAGCAAGATTTCTGAGTTTTAATTCCAGACTCAAAGGAGGTGACATACTTAGTCGCAGTAAGGAACAAAATATAAAAACCTTCACATAATGGAAGGGGAGATCCACAGTGAATATTTTACTTGGTGTTGTCCCACCAAATCAAAAAAGCCTGTTGAACTGTGATCTCAGATTTTTTAATGTCTTAGGTAGGCACCAAGCTTCAAATATCTAATTATTATGACAAGGATCTTGAAATGGTTAACTTAATAGTTTGATAATACCACATCTGGTAAATAAGATTTTAAAGGAAATTCTAATCATTAGTATTGTCAAACTGGCCAAACCTGCTGTAGGGACATTTTTAATCAATCATTTTGATAACTTTTTAAACTATCAGTAATTCATGATATTAACATACTGGGAAAACTTACAAAATTATATACATTTATTTCCTTAAATACATATCCTACACAAAATAAAATTCTAACTCAGGAAGTTAGTAATATCTTGAAAATAAAGTGACTAGAAAAATCAAACTAAGAATATCCAGAAAAGAGGAGGTTGTGAAACTGTGTCTGTTCCACGTGTCCATGTACAAAGTCTTAGGTTATAAAAGAACTCAGATGTATGCAACAAAAGCAAAACAATCACAGAACAGAAATAATAACCTCTTCTTTATTACTAAACCAGTCTGATTAAATTTTGAATTTCCATGAGTCTCACACAGAACAAGGGAGGATTCAAAAAATGAAAATAAGACCAAAAGGAAAGCATAAGCATAGAGGGGCAAAATGAGGAAGAAAAATGAGGAGCAACTAGCAAGGGATGTAACTCAAAATGAAATAATCTATAAGAATATGAGTGATGGGAAGACAGTGAATAAAGACATTGGTGTTGTATTCAACCCAGAATGCAATTGATTGATGATGCTTAGAAGGCAAATGTATTTAATGTCTTCTTGCATCAATTTTAACCAAAATGTCAAGTGCAAGCAGTGGATAGTCCAATCAATATCAATGACAAAGGGGCAAGACCTCAGTCTTTTACAGAGAAGAGAAAGGTTAGCAAGTACTTGAGTTGGAAATTTTAAAATCAGCCATAACCGATAAAATTAATTCTGGAGTACTTTAAAAGTGACAAGACTTTTCAGAGCTATTAGCTCTTCAAGAGCCATTAGTGGAAGGCAGATAAAATACATGAAAACTGAAAAAGGTAATCATGCTACCTATCTGTAAGAGAGTAAAAAAAGCTGGCATCAAAGGCTTATAGAAGTATCCCATTTACTCCCAGGAAAATACATGAATTAACAGGCACCTAGAAAAAAACAAAGAGGTGAGTAACAGATATCATGCACCTGTCACGAGCAAATCTCCATGCAGCACAGCATGACAAGCTTTGGGGTTACAAAAGAAACACAAAATGTCACACCTCTATTTTAGTAAGGATTTTGATACTGTTTTCCTTGAATTATTTTGTAACCCAAATTACTGTGTTTAATGTAATAATTTAACACATTAACATATAACAGGAGCAATGCACAGGTCCATAAAAAACGCTTCTCAGAAAACAGTTGTAACTTGTTTGTTGTCAAAGTAGGAGGCTGTGTCAAGGCACGTTGCGTAGTCATCTGTCTTCTTCAAAGAGCAAGAGACCAAGAGAGAAGTGAAATAACAGATTGCTGACAACAGGAAGGTGCCTACCTGTTCTTCATATCTGTGCTGGATAGGGGAGGAAATAATAGTCTGAAAATGTGAGCTGCAGTTCCACCCTTTTCCCACGCACAGGATTCCACCACCTCCCTTAAGTCAGCAAGAGCAATTACACGGCTGCAGGTGAGTTAACTGAAACTTTATTATGAAAAAAGTGATTAGATCACAGCCTGCAGGTATAAGTTTAAGCTGATTGTCAAACTGAAGGTTCGGGGCAGCCAGCAGGAAACATTTCTAGGAGGATAATGAAGCATCAGAATAGAGTGCCTGGGAAGATTATGGAGTCTCCATTACTGGAGGTCTTTAAGTACGCTTTGCACAAATACTCATCAGAAATTACCTCGGTACAGCTGCTTCTTCCTTTGAACAGAGAAATAAATCAAACTACTCAAGGCCCCTTGCAGTGATGAGACTCTATGTTTCTCTCATGATTGGTAAATTGGAAATTTTCCTGTACAACCCCCTCACTTAAAGAATATTTAATGCTACTAGTATTTAATAAATCAGAATGTTGGAAGGACTAATCATCTTCCCCCAAAAAGGATTTCTTTTTGCTTCAGTTTGTTACAAGCAAGCTGTGAAATTTGATGGTATAAACTGTTGAGGAAAAGACCCCATTGCCTAAACAGATAAGGGAAAAGCCCTGAAAAGCATCTAAATTGGGCAGGCGACATCATAATTACCTGCTTTTGTGGTGTTGGGGGTTTTTCAACTTCCATTTAAACATGAAATATTAATCTTATTCTCTCTGTTTACCTGGAGATTCTTGTATTTTTCTGCAGCACATCAGAAGTCACAAATTAGCTCTATGTCACCAGAGCAAACCTGCTGTAGGGGTGATACAGAGTTAAAAGAAGTCTTACCAAAAAGGTACTACTCATCGACTGTCCATGAAGAGGATATTTCAAAAGGTAGGAAAAAATGCTGATTTTTTTTTAACAAGATAGGGTTTTATCCTGTACGTAAAGCCTTATTCAAGTGTGATACATGGAGAAGTCAAATTCTTCAGCATAGTTTTATATGTTACACTTTTCATATCAAAGTCTGTGAGACAATTCATACATCTGAAGACACCAGTATCTGTGAGTTCAGGAAGGAATGCCCTGATACTAAGAGGTGGCTTGAAAAAGAAGATCTTTCTATACATATTAACAAAATTTCATCTCAGCCCCATGCCAGTATGCACCTGTGCTGTGTACTCGTGTACCATATGGAAGAACCTCTTTCACCAGGAGCAAGCCACGTCTGGATTTGTCCCATAATTCTGTCTGCATATCCTGCCCATAACCAGAAAATCATAAATATCCAGGAAGACTTTCTCACATCCAAAATAGGAGGGTGTGAACCTTAGCCTGACATGTAACATTAGCTGCCTCAAGCCTGAAAGTCTAAAGTACTTAAATGTTGGGTTTAGCTGATTTTTTTATCTCACATTGTGTGATGGACCTCTCCTTTCCTGCAGTCACTTTAATTGCTGCTGGCCACACCAGCTTGGTTCTGTGTTTTCCACTTCGCCCATTAAAGTTGTTCAGGAGTTATTCTCCTCTAAAATGAGAGGAACAAGCAAAGTGAGGAGAGATCTGACCTCATTCACAGGATGGAAGATAGAAAAAATACTCAGACCTTGCAGGAGAGGTGACAGTGTGCTAGTTGCTGTTCCAAATGGGTACATAAAGCAAGGCCATGAAAAAGGAACATCTGGCCATGGTGGTTTCTATTGATGGAAGTGGTGAGTTGACTGAAAGGATGGAAAATCTGTGGAAAGGACAGAAAATTTATCAATGTCTTACCTACCTCTGGTGTTTTGAGGAAGAAGGGCACACACTGCCCCAAACTGAAGGGTACAGATATGTATAAATACACAAGGATATTTCTTAAAATGAGCATGAGATTATATAAAAATACACAGCTCTAAGAAACAGAAAACAGAGTTTTGTAATCTGGATTTATCCATTATAAATTACTGAGTTGTCCACTTAAGTGTCTAAAATGCTTCTCAGCCTGGAGTCTTCTATCCCAGATAGTAAATTCCTGATCCAACAATTCAGTTGTACAAAATGATCCCTACATTTTAACAGTAACCATTACTAAAATAGAAAATTAGTGATGCACAATTAAGACATGATTTATAAAGCATCAAAGACTATTTTCTTCAATACAAAAGAAGATGTAAGCATATGGAACATTGTGTTTAGGTGGCAGATGCTTATTAATATCAAAAGAATCCTATAATATACTTGTATTTCAATCATGATAGAGTCTAAATAGTCTTTTTTCTGAATTACTAACAGATTTACTTTAAATTGAAAACAGTCCTAATTTAAATATTAATTACATCTCACAGTGCTGGCTTCCTGTAACTAATGGCTTGGGACTATGCAAATGCAGATCTGCATGAACAAGGTATGATTACTTTGAGGAATTTTTTTGTAATTGACCAAAAATGTAGTTACCATTAAAAAAAAAATACTCTTTTCAACAGTGGCTCTTAGCTTCCAAATTATTTTTTCCCTAATAACACCATTTAGTAACTCATTTCAAAACCTACTAGGTAGGTTTTGAAATATAATAGGTAATAATAGGTATCAAAGTCAGGTCTCCCAGTAATACCTGGATATTAAAAATGGTTCTGAAGCTGAATTACTACAATTGTCATCTTACCTTTATGTTTAATTTCACTTCATTTACCTCATTGATGTCTCTGCTTTTAACTAAAATGTTTTCCAGTTTTAGATCTCTATGAACAATACCTGCCAAGAGAGAGTAAGAAATAAAACGTTATCAGTTACAGTGAACATATTCTGACAGAAACATTTTTAAATCTTTTGATCAGCTCCTATGAGCAGTTCTCGTGCATTTTATTCTAAACTAGTGGCAGCCTAACAAAAACCATCTTCCTCATTTCTTCCAGGGAGTAATATAAGAATTTCAAATTTTGAAATCTCATTCCTCTCCACAATCCTGTAAGAAAGGCAAAAGTGCATAATGGTTCGGTCTTTTAAAATCAGATCATCCAACATCATCTAACAAAAAAAAGTAGAGTGTATCTTGTCTATTTACCAAATCTGCCCATATTTTCATACCTGAAATTCATTTTTATATACCAAATCAATCAAGGGGTTTTGCCCTTTTGATGAGGGCCCAGAAGAAACAAGGTCTTACAAAAGGCACATTCCATAATGCCATATATCTCTCTGGAAAAAGAAGTAAAGGAAGGGTTCCTAAAAGTGGTATGCTGTAACAAAGAAGTTAACAATTTCTTTACAAAAAACCTCAAGAATTCAAAGTCTTGCACCATCTACAAAATCTAAAGTTTTGGCTGGATAGGTTAATTCTGTTGTGGACTGTGCAGAATTGCAATACCTCTTTTTGGTGGATGAAAATGCTGATGTTTACTGAACCCTAAATGCAACAGATTCTGTTAGGAAGTATCAGGAGCAATCCACCTCTGCTTTTTTACCTCCTGTAATACACCGTACATATAACAACTGAACTAAGTTAAAGTTATAATGCAAAGCAATTGCAAGCTAAGAAATAATAACACAGTTATTGCCATAGGTGGTGCAGAAAGAGAAATAAAAGAAAATGGCAGCACATATTGCATCTGTAAGGAAAAAAAAAGTTCTAAAAAAGCATTCATGTAGTATATTTTACTTTTTCTTTACTGCATTATTTTTATCCTATGAAATAAATAATAGATAAAATATCAATCAGTAACTGTTTTTAAACGTATGAACACTCAAAATCAATGAACATACGGGAGAAACAGAGGAATGTAATTATAGTTTTTGTGCAGAAACATTATTGCTGAAGCAAGGCTTTGAATGATGTGTCCTGTCTCATTTTCTGCAAAATGCCCTTTACCACAAAGCATTTTTTTTAAGTTCTCCATCCTCACACAGCTCCATTACAAGATATGTCTGCTAATATTAATAAAAGGGAGAATGTAATGATTTTGTTCTCTCCGAGTTTAGTTTCTTCTAATGTAATAACAATATATAATTAATTGCAATGCTCCAGCCGTAGTGATGACCTAGAACCCCAGTGCACTTACTATTTCATGGACAGAAGGCAAGGACAATTCATCAGCCACAAATATTGTCAGTATTGTGTTTACTACAACAAACCCTTAAGCTTTCAAAACATATGCATTTTTAAAATGTATAAAAATACAGTGATTTCAAATCAAGGGTTAAGTATGGATTTAGCTTAAAGCCTCTTCCATTTGATGCTTTAAAAATGGCTTTTAGAAAGTCAAATTACCAACCCTTGAAAAAGAGTAAAATTCAACTTTTCAGCAACTAGGAATTAAAACTGAAATACTTCAATCAAATGAGACTTCCAAACAATTCAATATCCCATGAAAAAAATCCTACACATGCAGCAAACAGCAAATATTGTTTTACATATCCTACTATAGTGTTCATAATACGTGCTGCCATTATAAAGTCCTGAAATCAGCTCAGCCACAAAACTTTAGGCAAAAATTTTCACCGTGGTATTCATACCAATTTGTGAATGGAACACTTTTTTTATTCCTTATTTTTACCTTACCTTATTGATAAAAACTCAAATAAACACTTGAGAAACACTGTTCCATTGCATATATCTTTGAAGGGATTTGGTTACTTTGCAATCTAATATGCAAATATTTTCTCAATTATTCTTTCATGAAAGAATAAGAGCCCCAAATTACACAGTTTGACATAAGAGTTGGAGTGTTTTCAAAACTTATGCTGCTTCAGGTTTCTACCACAGGGGCAAGGAATGAGACACAAAGGACCACCTGAAAAATGAGAATAAACATCCCCATAAACTGAAAAGAGAAATTCTGTATCTAATATGACCTGGTGCTGAGATATTGGAAGAGGAGAATCATCAGAAAGCTAGGAATAGTTTAAAGAATATCACACATCTACAAGATATTTACTCTTTTCCTGAAGTTTTTTAATGGCTTATTTTTTGACAGTCTTGTATTTCACTTTGGTTATCCCAAAGCTGCCACCTTCTAGTTTCCTTCCAAATGGATGAATTCCATCAAAACCAGATAATTATAAAACGTACTGCAGCTATTAAAAATCTTACTATATTGATTATTCATTAATATAAACTAGTCTAAACCTTGGAATCATATGTTCAAAGAATGTTTTCACTATCAGAGAAGCAATCTGATTTTTCCAACAAAAATATCTGCAGTATTTTCTATTCAATATGTTTCAGTCTTCAAGCATGTTTGCTGTAGGGCTTAGGATCAGCAACTGCAGAGTTTGGTAGAAGTTTTCTGCTTCACTTTGAAAAGTATCATGACTTGTCATTGTCTGGAATTGCTCTCTGTTTTCCATCAAATTCCCACATGATTTTTGGAAAATTCCCCTTCTGCTTTCTAGGAGTACCCATCCACACCCCAAATCATAGGAATTTATCTCATTCTTTGCAGGAGTGCATTCCACTGCTTTCAAGGAATTCCTCAGCTTTCTGGGAAATTTTCCACATATTCCACACTTTCCACAATTTTCCTCATGCCTATAACTTTGCACAAGATTTTTGAGAATTCCCCCTTCACTTTATAAGACTTCCTTGTGTGCTTTTGGGGAATCCACAGCCAACTTCCTAGAAATTTTAAGTGTGTTGTTGAAAGTATTCACTTTGGCTGCTCTCCTCCTTTTTCTACCTTCCACTTTCTAGGCTGTACCACTTCATTTTTCAGGAAATTTCCCCTTTCTCCGCAGATGTTTTCCCTCATGTGTTTTTTTGGAAAATCTCCCTCTCTGTTCTCTAGGAATTCTGTCTCAACTTTCAGAAATTTACAAAGTGCTTCCTAGAAAATTTCCCAATGCCTTCCCAGTTTCCCAACTGCTTTCCATGCATTTTCCTACTGATTTCCAGAAATTTCACAAGTGCTTTGTAGGAAACTAGACAAAGTGAGTGGGTTTGCACTGTGTAAATGCTATTGGTAAATACAACAAAAAACAAGAAACAAACCACCTTCCATGATGCTATGGCTTGAGAATTGCAAAAACTGTCTGTAACTGAGAATGTACATATTAAAAACTGTTCTTAATGAAGTGGCAGTTCCTGAATATAATACTGAAAAACCCCACAGCCTCCTAAGCATATTCTCTTTGAAAAGAGTGTCATTTAAGCAAACTTGCTCGTGTGTTTTCATAATACCCCCGTGAGATCTAAAAGTGGATAGTGTTTAGATGCCAGTTGCACATCTAGAGAGCTATGACATTTTCAATTGCTAAGGCTGATTATCCGATATAATTTGACACTGCTTTTGTAGTAGTGACCAACATCTATGGCTATACATCTTCATTTTCCTTGCTGAGACTTCGCGTGTCCTCCTCCTACTCACATTTGCCACATAAGTCACAAAGGCAAATAATTGGTTGCATATTCAGATATTTCTATTTTATGGTGATGGTTACTTTATAACCATATAAAGAAATGCATATGTAGAAGTGCTCCCATTTATGGGACCCATTTATGTTGCTTCCCAAGATGATGCATTTAATTCTGAAATTTCAGTTCCAGTGCTTTTTTCAATTTTCTTTTCAGATGTACATGTAACAAACTCCTCCAACAAAAGCTTTTAAAGTTTTCAACTGAACAATTTTACAGCCTTCAGTATGAAAGAGAAGATTATGATACAGGATAAATATGTCTCCGCCAATATTAACTACTGCAGGAATGATAAGAAAAGAGACTGTACATCAATGACAGTGAACTACTGAGAAATTAAAGACAATCAACTTCAAATCCAGCTTCAGTCTCAATTTTTTCACCTACTACCTTTATAATGGTACCACCACTTACACACTTTTCTACACCTGAAGGGTACCACAATTGAAAGTGGGTGGGAGGAAAACCAGAGAATTGTCCATCACATGCAGTCTGACTCCTAAAACAAAAGATTTATTTTCAAAACACAATACCTTTAAAGCCTGAAAACTTAATCTAATGTGTGTTAGGCTATTTGTAGGATTAATAAGTCCTTTAGAGCATGAGTTTCTTCATCAGTTTAAACAATGGTAAGAAAATGGATACATTCATGCAGGCAAACCTTCTGCAAGAATTGGCTCAAACTTAAGGCATGATATCACATATGAATATCACTATCATGTCACAATCATGACAACTTCTCAAAAAATTATGCAATTAATCTTATTACATTACCTTGAGGTAGAAAAAAAGACTGTTAAATGTCTTCAAAAATAAAGCATTTTTAAAAGTTCAGTATTTCAGGTTAATTTATTCAACTTATCTTCTGATGAATGGATTATTTTAGGCAGTGAAATTTTGTGCTGTGGAATTCCTGGCCTGCCTACTGGATGGAACTACCACCCTGTGTTTCCAGGAATTTCTTGGAAACCAGCACTTTCCATGCCCATTGAAAATAAGGTCAAGTTGTCTTTTAGGGGCAAGAGTTGAAAAATATTTTCTGTGAAAGAGATTTTACTCTGTTTTTTTAATATTTTTTTTAATTTATTTGAAAATAGAATCTTTAATTTAGAGAAATGAGTGCTGATAACTGTAGAAGACGAAGATACACCCGTCTTGGAAACACACCTCAAAAATACATAGCAAAGAAAATTAGGTCCAATTCCAGTCTCCTTACCTCCTCTCCCCATGTTGGATCCTCTTGTCACACGCCTCCAAGTCACGTGGGATTTTTGTGGCAATGGGGACAAAAAAAATACAGCATTGCTTGGTTCAAATGAAGTTGAGCAGGTAGTTCATTTTACGGTCTTCTCTTCACTGCTTTCAGACATCTGTTCAATTTTATATAGTCTGTGCTCAAATTACATTAAAACACTGAGACTGGCAGGAATGTGTCCACTGCTCAAAGAAGTGGAATAAAACCTGAGAGATGAGGGCGTGGATGGTACACAAAAGTCTTGTATTCTAACTACAGCTGTCTGCCACGCTGACAAGGCACTGCATTGGCATAACACAGCATGCTGGTTTGGACAGCAGATCTGCAAAAACAAAAAACACACAGTCAAAATGATACTTCAGCTTTTTTAGCTACAGAATCACTGGGTGCATTCAGAGATGGAAAAAGCAAACATTTTTTTCCACCAGACAGTACAAAACTATAATAGATTCTTCCTTCAAAGCAAATGGTATACAACACATTTTAAGAGAATTTCAAAATACTTCAATAAACCTGGGAAGCTGTTGATCTGGAGCATCCAATAAAAATGAACTTTTGCTTCTAACTGGTATCGTGTGAGGACATCCTTCAGCCATGCTGCCAAAACAGGGATAACAAAAGCAAGGATTCCTGGTACTCTTGCAATTCCCCTGGAGAGCCGATTTGCACGTGATTCCTCAAAGTCTACTTTTCTCAAAAAGGAAGCTGCCCAAAAAGGCTCAGAGGGAGTTAAAATGCACCAAAGAAGGAAAACTTAGCTGAACATTTCCAGGCAGGAAGGTTAGAGCTCAGCTCCTCCACAGCAGACAACAGAGAAGAAGCAACCCGTGGAAGTGCTGGGGGATTTGCAAGCCTTTAACTCTTAGAATACCCAAGTTGCCCACCTTTATAAAAGAGACTCATTCTACCATTGCAAATGGCTACTGCAAGTGAGGCACACAAAACTGCCTCCAACTGGCTCAACTCCTGCAGGACAGGGATCAGAGTGCCGAAATTTGGGGTCATCCCTCAGCAAGCACCTGCTCCCCACGCTGAGGCAGCTGCTGCCCTGAGCAGTGGCAAAAGCAACACTGCTCACCTCTGGCAAAGGGGGATTCAGTCTCTGGAAACCACGAGGGTGCTGCATTCCAGACACAGGGAGACATCAGGGAGCTGAAAGAAGGATCCAAGCTGCAAGAAAATGGAGAAGATTTAAGCTGAGAGCGTACAGCCTGCATTCCCACAGAAAACAAGGACCAGGGTTTCAGCTGGCATTCTGCAAAATCTCCTCTGCTCCATTGCCTCTGATGCACCTCAGAGATAATCTCAGATGTCATTTGAACATCCTTAAGCCCTTCAGTTCCATCCTAGCCCCTCATTTACCAGATCTAGGGCTTTTCTGTTTGAATGACAGATGACTTATCAGAAAACAATAGTACAAAATACTTACATGGAGACAAAAACTACTTAAGAGAATGTTCTTTTCTGATCGAGTGCTTTTATCATGAGATAACTTCTAATTTCACTCAATAGCCTACGTTTTGCAATTTACATGAAACGTGATTAATACGCTATTTCCATATTTAAGTCTCTGACAATATTAATACTCTTACTATCCTACTATCTAAGAAATTTTTAACTGTAATATTATGAAGTTATTACAGTTCTTGATTCTCTGAAATGTAGCAGGAAAAAAATGTGACAACTAACACAGAAAAGCGATAAGCTTAATGATATGTAGAAATCTTTTTGTTCTCTTGAAGATATTCTGAAAACAGTAAAAAAGGGCTAAAATCCTGAATTATTTTACATTTTGCTTCTGCACAAAATTTTTGTATTAAAAAATTCTGACTGGATAATTCTGTTGATAAATCAATAAACTGAAGGATATGGGTTTTTCTCTTTAATATTATCAATATGACAATTCAAGAAAAAGGAGGAATAACTCTGTCACAAACACCTTTGCAAACCCTTTGTCTAGGCACAAGAAAATATTATAAGTTCAAAATAAATAAATCAACAAAGCAATAAATAACAGAGGGGCCTACAGCTCTGTTAATCCAGATTACTGCCAATATTAAAGAAAATTTAAGTAAAAAAGAAAAAAGAAAAATACAGATTTCACATTCACTTTTGATTAAGATTTCCTATTCATGATGTTTTAATCCCCTCATGAGTGCCATGTGGTCCTTCTCAGACCCTTGTGGGTGTCAGAACCATAGGGCAAGACACCAGGCAAAGCCTACGCCATCTCTGTGTACATAACAGATTATTTTGCAAGCTTTTATTAATCTCTGAAACTAGAAGCTATAACATATCTAATTAACCAATTAAACAATGAGCAAATGATGTGGCAGACTGCCCCACAGATAGATAAAAATCTCAAACACCCCAGCAGTGAATTATCTGCCTTAACCACTCGAGGTAACTATGATAAAAGCACATTCTGTACAACCTAAAGTTGTACAGGAGGAGCAGATTAATACCTGTCTCTTTTAAATATGATGTGACACAAAAAGGGAAAGAGAGGAGGTATTGTTATGTGACAGCTTTCAGCACCTAGAAGCATTTCCCTACCTCATCTGCAGTCTGCTTTCTTTTCCTTTGTGAACTGACAATGTGACCAAAGTGCAATCTGAAGTTATTTTTCATTCCCAGTCTACAGGTTTTTGTAGGTCATTTTTAGCAGAGTTAAAACTGTGAGGGATCCAAGAAACTGAGGGCTCACATTGATGTATGTAGCTGTTGCTGGTCAAGGTGGACATGCCAAGAGACACGGTGCCCACCATGGATAAAAAATTGCCACACTGGGACTCTCACTTTGAACTTTCTGGTGTTGGAAGGTGGGAACTATGTGGCCAATATATTAGAATCTAACATTCTAGATCTTTTTTTGTTTCAATTCCTCCACGATTTTTAGCATCTGCAATACCTGAACTTGATTAAAAACCCTTAGTTCAAAAACCTCCCCAGGCTTCAACTAAGGGTTGGGGTTGAACCCTGAGGTTCAAACCTTAGTGATTGTTCTCTTCCACTTTTGGCATATCTGCTTCTAAATTGAGCTAGAAATTAAATCTTCTCTAAGCTCCTTTGGGAGCTGAGAAGTTACATCACCCTCCTGCTACAATTTTCCTTATCTGTTAAATTAAGATAACATCAGTTATCACAACTAACGTTCTAAAATATTATTACATGGCTGTCCTAGGGTGACTTTATGATGCTTGTATCCCCAATCGTCTGTTCTGTCTATGCTGGATGTTACATTCTGTGCCTTCAAGACGGATTCCAAGAGCAAAGGCGGGGAGAAGAAGAAGCACAGAGTTTGTTATCGGAGACTGCAATGACTCCTCCACACTCTGCCCTGGACTGTGTTGTCTGGACGCGGATGGAGCAGAACAGAGATCTCCTTTGCCTTTTAGTCAGTGTTAGCTAGCTGAAGCAGAGAAGCCTTCCCTGGATTGTTTTCCTCTCCCTCTCCTTGGAACTGTTCGAACCTGCTCCGGACGGGGGACCCAGGGAAGCACCCAGAGCTCGCACTTTGTGGCCCACATCGACTGGGCCTGCTCTGGGCAGCGGCCTTTGCCAGTGCCGGAGGGACTGACAACGGAGCGACCCCCACGGGAGAGACTTTCTGAGTTTGTAATCTCGTCAGAGTGGTGAATGAGTTTTGTAACCCGACATCGTTCACTTTTTGTGCGGGGGGAGTGCTTTGCCTGTTAAATAAACAGGTTTTTTTCCACCTCTCTCTGAGGAATTTTTTCCCGAACCGGCTGGGGGAAGGGGCCGTGTGGTTTGTTTTCTGGGGAGACCCCCTTTTGGAGGTTTTTTCTCCCAAATTTGCCCTAAATCAGGACATGGCAAATGATTGGTACAGGAAAACAAGAACTGCAAGAGCTGGGAATGCACACTGAGGCCTCGTCCTACAATTTTACTTATAAAAGAGCAGCACCTAGAAGAGAAAAAACAGGGCCAGACGTCATTGCAGCTTGCATAAAATAAAGGGTCAACACAAAAGGCCTGAGATATAAACCATATAAATAGTTGATCCTACTAGTTAAGAAATTAATACATAACCACTGGTGAGTAGTATGTTTTTACCCTCAGTTTAAATGAGAAAGGTGTAATTCCCAGAAAATGAAATGTGAAATCCAAGGAAGCCTGTGAGAAATTCTTAGAAAAAAGAAAGGGTTTATTCCTCAAAAACCTGTGGAAAATTTCTACAAAATACATATAGAATGTATTAGAAAGCAGAGGTAAATTATTAGAATTTGCAGGAGAAAATTTCTAGGCAGCACAGAGAAAATTTCTAGAAGGAAGACAGAAATTCCTTGAAAGCACAAGGAAAATTTTCTAGAACATGCAAAGTAAATTCCTACAAAGCACAGAGCAAAAATCTGTGGAGGATACCTGCCTAGAGGGGAGATTCCTCAGAGAGCACAAAGAAAATTCACAAAACATGGGAGGTTAAATTCGTAGCAAGCAGACATGGAGAATTACTGAAAACCAGAGATAAATCCCTGGAAATGAAAAGGGAAATTTCCAGAAGGCACATAAGCAATTACTGTAAATTGAGGGGAAATTATCATGATGCAGCAAATGGAAAAAAAAATTAAAATAACGTGGTGAAATAATCCTGGAAGTGAAGCAGAAATCAGAAGCTGGCATTTCCTAGAAAGCACAGTGCAAATGCCTGTAAAGCTGCAAGGTGAATTCCTAGAAAGCAGGCTAGGAATTCCTAAAAAGCACATGAACACTTCCCTAGAGATTCGCAGAGCCAGGTGTGTCCTGTGCAGCACTACAGCCCTTTACTTTAACAGCTGCATCAGATTTTGCCTGAGCAGGGAGCAGTAGCACTGGAGTACTGGGTCACCCCTGCCCTCAAGTGAAAAAACCAGAATATGAACTTGGCAGTCCAAGCCAAGAGAAAGCCATGGCTTAGGTCAGACACTTCTGGAGACCCTCTCTCCTAGACCAAGACATTTGCTTTCTTCTGTAGCCACTGAGATCAGAGTCACAACAGAAAGGAGGCAGAAGACAGGGGTGACCTTCCTCTCTGTGTGTTCAAGCCTGGACACAGCTAAAATTCTGCTTTCATATGTGTCGCCAAACAGTCCCCCTTGTACCAGAAAAAAAAACAGCTCAAAAACCTCTTTCATTCTCCTCCTTTTTTTTTTCCTCTTGATTTTTTTAACATTTCTGTGTTATCACTAAATTACGCTGAGGATGCATGAAAGATACAGTGAACCAGTTTATCATCAGGGATTATAATAATAAACTGGTTACTACTTAATCACCAGTTCTGAGTAGCAGTCAGTAGCTATTAACACAGATATCTCTAACACCTTCATCCATTAGCATCTTTTACTCGGAGTTTTAAAATACTGAAATGGGAGATTTTGAGAACCATGAGAAACAAAGGGGAATAAGAGTCCCATTAAATTTCTTTGGTCAGTAAAATAAAGGAGGAAAAAAGCATGAGTCTCAGCATTAAATTAACTAGTCTTATCATATTAAAAGAAAAAAACTGAAGGGTCTGCTGTGGAGAGTTTGGTTTGTCAGTCTGAAAAGCCTCCAGAGTTAAGAAAAAGCCTTCACTAAATAGGAAACATTCATGTCTGCGCCACTGAAGACATCTGTGCTATAAAATCTGCTGTGAACAAGCTACAATTTCTGTTCTGTACAACCCTGATGCCTTAGTCTCTGTTACAAAGACAGATCTCCCATTGACAGCATCAGAGGGGGAAAAATGACTGCAGGATTAGATCCTACATTTCGCTAGTTTTTATTTATGGCCACCTACCAACACCAACAGCTTACCACTTCTAGAACATGTCAAATTACTGCATTCAACCACAGACACTCAAATACATTCCTATCAGCTTCAAACTGACTATAAAGTCAGTGAGAAGGTTCATGAATAAAGAGAAATTCTAGTGGCAAGGCACAGGAATCTTAAAGCAACTCAAACTGGCTGTAAGACAAGGGAAAGTCAACCAGTGTGTGCATTTAGCACAGAGACCTTGAGTCATCAGTTCAAACACACAGACAGATACATGGCAATTCTAACAACTGGTCAGCAGCAAACACTATTTAAATTAAGGAAGCTGTCACAAAGAGATGGGAAAAGTCACCTGTGCCTTTCTTTCTTTAGTGACTTCTGAAAAGCCCACAGCAGAACTACAAGTGTGATTAAATAAATGCAGATTTCAGTTACCCCGAAATGTTTATGGTAATTCCAGTGAAGTCAGTGTAATCACACTACACTTACACTCAGGTCAGTGGGATCAGGATCAAACCCTAAGTGACTAAAATCAACAGAGCAAAGCATCTGCTAATACTACTGCCCAAAAAATCACAGTAAGCCTCAGGCATGCTATTATCAGATTACATGAGTTCACTGTCAGGCTGAGGAGTTTGAAAAGCAACTACAAACTGTGAAGGATTTAATTTTCACAAGCAAAGGATCTCTTCTTTCTATTAAAAGGACAAGATCATGTTGCTTCTTCAAAGATAAAATTTAGCTTTGTTCTTCTCTTGTAAAATGAGAGATAGAAACATTTTTGCCCAGTATTTTATGAAATAAAACATTTTTATCTGTGACTGGAATGTGAAGAACAGGAAAGTTTGATTGTGTTTGAGAATGTCAAAGAGGGTTTGCCATGCAGAACCACAGAGATTACAAGATGACAATTACAAGTGACATAACACTGTGAAGAGATTCTTCAAATGGCAGAAACAGTGGCCACAAGTTTATTTAGTTCTTTTTGAAAGTAAGATATAAAAAGAGATTCATCCTTCCAGCATCAGACTGAAGCTTGTTCTCTCAATAAAGACTAATGTGATTACAAAAATTATGCCTCATGAAAATTCTAAGTAGTAAGTGGATGTGTTACGGTGTATACTCAGTACTTTTGGAAATCTGACAAATATCTTTCTTTAACCCCAACAATACTGGAATTTTTTATAAGTTTTTAACCTTTCCATATTCTGATGGCATTTTCCTTTCCACAATCTTCCTAACTTCCTCCCTTCACTCTGTGCATTTCAGAGTGCTGGGCTAATTACTCCTAGTAAAATACACACAAAAACTTCACAGCTTTCTAGACGAAATGAAAAAACCCCAACAAATATACCATCTTGAATCATTTGAAACAGCCTTTTTTAGACTGCTTCCAGTTGCTAGTTAGCAAAATTTAGCAAATCAGAGGTCAAGTTCGCAGGTTTTGGAAAAATAAAACCCACAAGCACAGACTAAAGGGGACATCATTTTTCACAGCTCTGACTCAAGATTCCTGGCTACCTTTCTGCACTCACAGTTGTCCTACTCCTAGCTTGGCAGAAATACAGGGTGAATGTTCACACTCACCAAGTGCCAAGGCAGTCTGCAACACTTAAAAACCAGAACTGGCAGTCTTGTAAGCAAAAGGAATTTATTCTGACTTCACCAAAACTGGACCAGCCACTAAGACTCAATTCAGTAGCCACCACTGACCACTGCACTTGCAGCTCCCAGAGGAGGATCCCAAACATGCAGCAAAGCCCCAGGACTGGGAAAAAGCTACTGAAATACGTGGGAAAAGCTCAGTGTTTGGCAGCCTAGAACAGGCAAACAGCGGCTCAGACCAGAAAAATGCAATTAATGGTTGCCTGCTGGGTTATGTTTTATTCCTTCCTTTGCTCAGTATCTGGAATGCCCAGCCTGAAGCTGTGACTGAAGAATGTCTCAGTGCTGACACCCACATCCCAGGCCATTTTCTTTGACATGGTGACATTTGTAAAATATGTCAGGCAGCTATCAGCACACAGGCCTGTCAAAAGGATGCTCCATTCAGTAACATTTTGGGCTTATAAACAAATTAATGAAAATCTTTAGGTAAGGCAACCTAAACTAAGTCATTGCAGTATACAATAACCACCAGTGTTGTACACAGCTACAGAAAACCCTGCCACTAACACTTTTTGGTGTATATAAATTAAACCTGATTTTTAGCCCAAAAAAACCCCAAACCACCAAAACGTAGGGTTACCATTGAGATACGCACTTACAAAACATACAAATATATACATGAATATATATAATTTCACATCCAGAATAAGTGCCCTTCTAGTTCAATTACACACTCTTGCTTTTTTCCAGGTTTTTGGCATTGATGTATTTTGCCTCTGTCATACTGCATAGCCATGAAGTGCCCAAGGATTATGTTAGACGGGATAAAGTATCAGAAGCCATTGCTGTCATTTATTAGGTCCACTTCTAACATCACAAGTAAGTCTAGCTCTGAAATTCTCTTTCATCTCCTGAGATGTGATCCTACATCTGCTCTGCAGGTAGAATTTTATGTGAAGTACACCACAGCATAAAAGACAAATCCCTAGGTTCAAATCACTGGAAATGCCTCTGCCTAAAAAAATCAAATGCAAAGAAAGACCTTCATACAAGAAATATGGTTGATTGCATGTACACATAATTTCACTAGAAAATGCACCAAAAATACGCAAATTTAATCACCTATTTCAATGTGGTTTTTGATGCATATCTTTATGTTCCTAGACATTCAAAAAATACAAAATCCTAAATTACTTTTTGATCTTTCATTTCGTTCAAATGTTGCACAACCTAAGCCTATAATATTACAAGGTTCTTCAGGAAACTTAAATAGTATTAAAATACTATCTTCAACTTGAAGGGCAAAATACCTGGAAAATTAAGGTCACATAATGTTTCAGAACCTAATGGAGTATGGATTTCTGCTTGGAGTACTTCAACCAGAAACCTCAGTAATCTTTCTGTCTCTGCTAGACATAATAAATTGTAAATGTTTGAATGAATTTCAGGGTATTTTGTATACCCTGTAATTTCTAAGCAGGGCACAAAGCATTAAGTTCAGAATACTCAGCTGCCATAGAAGAGAAAAATCATTCAAACCAAAAGCACTCTTACAGGACATTAGTAATAGGCAGCTGCAGTAATAGATTTTGAACCGGCTAATATGATGTTAATTTCCTGCACTAGCGTTTCTTGCACTACTGAAATAATGGGGCAAGGGGTTATTAAAGCTTGGCATGCTTAAAAGGTATGCACAACCATACACAAAAAATAATCTGCATCTGGCACTTGCTTGAATTATTGCTTGAATTCTTGCGTGATTCTGATGTCTTTGACTGTTTCCTAAGGGTCAAGGCAGATAACTCGGAGCATAACATGGAACAGCCTAAAACCTCTTAAGGCTAGGAAAATTTTCCAGTATGCTGCAATATATTTTTTTTTTAAATACCTGACCTCTTGTGGTCAACATCAGCCAAGTAAAGCCACCACACTACCACTCAGCCCCCAGGAGAGCCCTGAGACAGCAGAAAAAAAGGGAAAACTCTGTGCCACTCCAGCCTCCTACAGCCTTCTCAGCAGCTCATGGGGGCAGCACACCAGCAAGAAGCATATTTCAGAGCTGTGACTAGGTATCAGGAATTTCTCTATTATTCCAGCTGCCAAATAAAAGGTCTATCTCTATCTCTTGGCTAGTAGTAAAACCATGCCTTTATAAAATAATCTGGGATGCCAGATGTGGAGAAATTAATTGCTAGTGATGACTTGCTCATCTGCACAGCAGAGGCCCTACCAATTAATCCAATTGTCCATAAAAAAGAGAGAGGACAGGAGTTGACTTTGCCTAACCTGAACCAAATTTCATGGAAAATAAGAATCCTACCAAGGTATTTACAGCAGTTACATTAACAATCCTCCTGAAATCTGCAGACAAACCAGGAAGAAATAAATCCAAAGGAACACGATGTTGCTCATGTGTCGTGGAGTGTTTTTGGGTTTTAATCGGGTTTTCCCTAGGTGAGAGTTGTGTCCCTCATTGGTTCGGAGTCTCTCTGCAGCCCTGCCCTGGTATCTGGTACATTCCAGGGGAGCTGTTGGGTGATTGGCCAGGTTCCCAGTTTCTCACACCCTATCCTATGCCCTCTGTCTGTACCCCTCCCCTTTCCCCACCCCCGTTTAAAAGGTGCTGCTCTGCACCCAGGACCACACTTTTGTGGGGACCTCGGCTCCAGAAACAATAAACTGGAGTTGTATCTGCAAAAGTCCTCCCTTTGTTCTTTGTCATTGCCACCCTTCAGCCAGGGCTGAGACTCACGGGACCAGGAGAAGTACGGAGAAGTTTCCTTAAAGCTGGACTAGGGCAAGAGCTAACCGGGCGGAACGAAAGGTTCCAGGAGCTGCACCTAGCACCCGGCATTACTCATGGTACCTTAAATAAGCAGAAAGTGTTCCTTACACCAGTATCACATCAAAGATTCACAATGCCACAAACAAGCTTAAGTGACCCTGAAGAGCTTATAAGGTTATTATGCAAGAAACCTGGGGTACACAGCAAACATGGATTTTCCAAAGCAAAATCCAAAATGAATGAATCTCCAAAAATCTATACAAGAACAGAGGTATTGGTACCATTTCTCTCAATTGTGTTCCCCATACAGAGCAGCTGTGAGAGGCCATTACCACTGAGTGAGTCAAAAAACACTGCAATAAAGTCCTAAAAATCCAGAGCATTCTATATAAACCTGCCCAAGGCAAAGGTGATTCAAAACCATGTCACCAAGGTCTGTAGATGCCTGGTATTTCATTGAATGCTGCAAGAAATCCATGGCATGCAGTTAGAGTGACAAATTAACACATGTAAATGTGTTAAATCTTGGTATGTATTGAGAATTCCAGCACAGGAACTTGAATGCATCACCATTCTGGTTTCATACAGGGAATATCTGCAAAAGCTTTCTTTTTTTTGTTTGTGTTTTTTGTCAATCAGGTTAGGATGACAGCATTAAAATTGTGCTTTAATACATTAGGAGCAATTTAATGCCAAAATTATGTGGAAATTACAAGCACGATTTTTACCAGTCATTTAACACCCACTCCAGAATGGTCCAGCTGTAGTTACTTAGATACTTAACAAAAAATTCACGAATGTAAACTCCAAAAAGAATTCTAAATGTTTAAGAAAAAATAAACTCAATTTCCAGCAGCCAGTCACAAATGCATAGAATCTATCAGTTAAACATTTTGAACCATCTACTGCATCATTTAGTTCACCCACAAGGTGGCATCTTTATTCTACATTTCCTTTGTTAATAGCCTGGAGAGGATCAAGCTATCCTTTACAAAAGGTGCTATGACTTCAGATGAAAACTGGAGGCCACTGTACCAAGACTTGTTAGAATTTATATTCAGAAATCATCAATATTTCTTCCTTTCAGATCAAACGTTTACTGATTTTACCATTGAGATGGGGAACAATTTGCAAGTCATGGCATCCAGTTCAACACTTTTCCCACAGTAAATATAAAAGAGAAAGTGCTTTAGACATGATTGCAGAAAAATTTCTTGGTATTCTGTGTACTGATACTTGGTATTCTCAGTATTACAGCTTTCATATTGAAAACTCTGTAACATGTATAAAGCTAGCTTAAACACGTGAAGTCAGCCTTAAACCTGATACCAAACAAAACAGTTCAGTCGCTCAGTACTTACGCACAAAAATCTCAATTTTAACTATCTAAGGTTTATCATTAAAAAACTAAATCAAGCATCAGTTAAACATAGGCCTGCCAAAAAAAAGCATTCTATGGTGCATGAAGTTATATACCAGTACATAAATTACATAGGAAAACAGCTATGTCATTATGGATTTAAAATTAATTATAGAATTGCAAGTAATTACAGATTTCGCTGGGTCTCTGAAGGTAGTACTAATTAAAAATTATTTTTCTACATGACAGGCAGATTTTAATGCAAAGTCACAAATGAGGTAATTATATCAAGTAGAAGGAAAAGGTAAGCAACCAAACATGCCTTTCTCCCTAAAAGTTGTTAACCCTGCTGTCTTGTTTTCAGTGCTGTTCTTTCGTGTTTGGTTTTCTGCCACAATCAAATGTATGTATTCCTTAATTCCTTACTTTGTTATCGTGAACTGGGAAGGTACCAACTTATCTTTTACGTTAAATAAAAAAGTTCCTGGGAACACACATGGCTGAACACACACAAACACATACTCAGCTATCTACTTTATGCAAAAATCTCAAAATAACGTCTATGATCTCAAGATTAGCTCTCAAAGATTGGCAAGGGGGAAAAGGGTACAAAAAAGTGTTCCTAGGATCTTCCAGAGTATACCACATTGGTGCATTTTATGTAAGATATTCCTTGAAAATGAAAACTCAGTGGTACTAAATTAAACATC
This sequence comes from Irena cyanogastra, assembly GCA_013397155.1. NCBI lineage: Eukaryota > Metazoa > Chordata > Aves > Passeriformes > Irenidae > Irena > Irena cyanogastra. Next base: position 229,558 of record VWZV01002857.1, on the reverse strand, counting down.
ATTCATTTTCACTGCCATCAACATGCAGTTTGAACAGTTGTAAAGTGCAGAAATCTATCAAAATTTAAGAATACAAACAGGGGCATGTGAATTATGCACACTGTTCTAAGATAGTTATTTACTGAAGAGAAATGTCAAGAGTAAAATTTAATTCCTACTGTTACTTTACTTTTCCCATCCAATACAACTGTCTATATTCCTCCTTAAAAGTTGCCTGCCATCAAATTTAATGCACTTGTTCCCGACTTCTTCAACTGGAAGGCCCCTAGAAGTTTTTCAGTTACAACACAAGCTATTGCAGAATTTTTGCACAGATTGCTGTACAAAGAATATGGAGTGGTTTCCATAGTTAAAAAACTAATATAAGTGAAATAAGATATGCAGGTAAAAATCTGCATATCCTCCTACATAAAAATTTATCTCAGTAGGCATTGGGCTTTGGCAATGGAATAGCCTCCAATAAAATATATGTACCTGTTGTGATGTCTTATTAAAGACTTGTTCTGACATAATTCCCTACCTTCCCTCTAAACTTCTGGTTTCCAGACAGTACATGAAAAGAGAAATCATCAAAAAAATCCAACCCTCTAACCTTTCTATACCTACACACTAAAAACATGAGAAATTAGACAAGTTCAAATCAACACTTTTCTGCCTTGGGTAAGGAAGTAGAGGAAAATATCGTTTCAGTGCAAAGCAGTCAACAAAAAAAGGAAACATCAAAATAAAAACTTCCCACAAATAAAAAGTCCATTTGGTTGGTTTTCTGGTAGGTACAGGAGCATGAAAAAATTAACAGCTGTGCTATAACCTCATAAATAATGACTTTAATTTGATTTTATAATTGATTATTTTAGGAAAATTTAGGGGGAAAATCAGTATCTGGCAAACGTATGAGCTGGACTAACATGAGAACAGAAGAAAGGAGAGTTTTCTCATGTGTGCATTTGCCCCATAAGTCCAACTATGGTCAACAGAGAGGGGGATATTTGAAAGAAGGACCTTATTGAATTTATTTTTCTTAACTACACATGAGTTCAACTCCTAATGTATTTTAAGGTGGACTTGAAACTCTTCCACTATCATGAAAGAAGGTGGGAGTTGCAATGTGATTTATGTAGCTACCACAAATCAAGGAAAGATAAGTAATGAAGGCCCTTTAAAGCTGAAGGAAAGGTCTTTTTGCCACAGAGATAAACAAGAGTAGTAAGGAGTTAATCAGTGCAATGATCTGGCTTGAAAACTGTTCTATGTTAAATAGGAGTGTAACAAAATACTTTATATTTTACTGACACCAAACAGACTAAAGACAATAGTCCCCTCACCCCTCCACTGGAACTTCTACCCGGCACAATCTGAATGATCAAGTCCAATTCCAAGCAGTGTAGGCAACCAAAGGATGCTTACTTCAAAACAATCCACAAAACAATCTATTTAAAACTATATTAAATACTTTATACATGCTGTTTCAATATCAGTTCTGCATTTGGTATCTTGCCCAGAGCTCTGAGAGCAGGTGTCCCCAGTTTCAGTGATGCATCCAATGTGGATCCATCCATCCTGGATGCACTTCTGAGTATTAATGCATAACAGCATCATTTGTTATCTACTGCTAATTAGTACCTCTAATGAAAAATGCTAGACACAAAATAGGCCGCTTCTCCAGGTGAAGACATTTCAATGTCTAGAGAAATTAAGTGGTGTACAAAACCTAGTTTTCCTCCCAATTGTATTTAATATTAGGCTATCGAGAATACTTTTCCCACACCAAAAAAAGAGAAAAAATTAATTGTTTCCCTTCCTAGCAAATTGAAAGCACATACAAATTCCCATTTCTGTTTTGTTGAAGTATTCAAAAGAAAACCACTTCTTTTTGACAATTATTTCTCATGCAAGGAATGGAGATCAGAAGATTCTGCACACCTTGTGGACCAAAGCTAACACAGGAAATATTGCTTTGGAAATCTTACAGCTTATGTAAATATGTATAATGTATTTTCAAGGTAACAATTACCATGTACTATAAAATTATAGAATGATAGAACAGATTTCTTCTTTTCTGTCCCCTCAATATTGCCAAACAACACATAAAGCACATTCCTTGATAAGAACTATATTCAAGTATCGTAAAAACCATTCGTTTTCAATTCACCTGAGTATATGCTCATGTCTAAAGAGATCACAAACATTCTCAGCAGCACTTTTAATAAATAACAGCCTTATTTTTATAAAGAAATGTGACTTTTTTCCTGATTAGGATGGCCTTGCTAAGTAGATACAAAATAATTATTTAGAGGATGCGTTTACTCTGGAGGAGCAGCAAATGTTCTTTCTAGAACTGTTCTACATGCAGAGAGTTTAAATTTCATGCCATGTGATGTTCTAATAAAGCATATCTGCAAAATACAGAAATGCTCTTCCATTGCTGAGCCAATGGGGAACAAAGAAAAACTCTTTGAACCCTCATTTAAAATTTTAGAGGATAGGAGAAACAAGATATGTAGGTGTGCATATTAAATGTCACACTGTGTTACTGCAGTTTTATAACAGTATTAATTTATTAAATAATGTATGTATTTTTCTTTTTGCTTCAGTATTAATTATTACTGCACCTGACCAGTGTCAGGCACTGCTTCGACAGTCTTCTGATGAGTTAAGAAGTTAAAAGCATTTGGTACATGGACAGACAATTGAAATGAAGCTGGTCTTACTTCACTAAATTTAGGAGGTTTATTATAATTATGTGATGCAAAATTGTTCTCCAATGCAAACCAGACAACTCTACCACCATTACAGGCATCACAATCATTCATGAAAAGATTAAATTTCAAGCACTCTCTCAGAGAAATCTAAGATGATCCTCTCCAAAATACAGTGATGTGGGTGAACACATTTCAAATCCAACATGACAGAACTTACAGACAACTTACAAATAATGAAAATCTCTTGGATTTGAGAGATCCAGGCATTCCAAGAAAGATAATTCATACATTGTGATGGTTCAGGAAAAAAAAAAAAAGGCCCAGGCAAAAGGTACAGGACCTGATCCTTCTCCTAGACCAAATGACCAAGATTTATTTACTTGAATATGCATTAAAATACAAAACTATCAAATATTAAAATCCTAAAGTTACTGATATTTTGTGTGCTTGTGTTGCAACTCAGTTTCTATGTTCAGCACAATAAAACCTCAATTTAGGTTGGCATGTGAACACACTGACAACTTTTAATGTTAAAAAAGGTGAAACTGTTAAAGAAGACTTTGCACAAGACAAAAGTATTCTTGTCCAGCATTCAAGGCTTCTCCACACTGGGCTTGGCACAGCGGGTTGGAATTACACTAACACGAGATTCAACACTGGGAATCTCAGGAACCTGCAATTTCAGCAACTTCTCATTCATCTACTGATTCCTCAAAATGTTTGGGATTTACTTTAAACTAAGAAATGTTATTACTAACATTCAAATGAACAGTACTCCACTGCACAGCCAGCAATAGTTATGGAAATATGAACTATGAAAAAGTGACATAACACAAATTATCTGGAAGCAATTAGCATTTGCTAGTTTTAAACACAACTGAGTGCTCTAATGCCAAAAGAAAAAGCACAGGAAACACCAGAGGAGCCTATCCTTTAAAAGATATTTGCATAAGAAATGGCAGTGGGAAAAACTTTACACTCCATCTCCCTCCTGCCTTAAGTATCTTATTCCACCAAGTGTATCAGCAAAGCTGCCACGAGCAGATGCTAACACTGTAATTAATTCTCAGGACCCTTTTGTTTTACTACAGGGAACAAACATGAAATAGTTGGGTGAACTAAATTGAGCATCAAGTACATTCAGCTGCTGATGGCAAATTGATTTTTGCACAGCAGGCTATCAGTTCCATTTCAGACAAGCATTTCATTAAGACACAGCATACATAACTCCTTATAACTTTGAACTACCTTCAGCACAGCACTAGGATCAAAGAACAATCAAGTCTTTGAGACTACTCTTAAAATAAAAAATGGGTGCTTGACACCATGTTCTCTAGACAGAGGAAAGCAAAAATCAAACTCCAAAAGCTTGCTTGTGCAGCATTTAAGTTTGCTAACAACATAACTGGCATGAACTCCTGTGTGGCAATTTCTATATGAATCTCGCAGCTTTTTTCTTAAAAACACCTGATGCCAGCTCTAGATGAAAACCCACACAATACCTGTTTTTTCCAAGTGGCTTGTGGCAGCAGTGCTCAGCTGACAATTAGGCAGTGAGGACAGCTGACTTTGCAGCACAGCTCAACATGGAGAAATAGTCTCCCTAGTGTCTGGCAGGCAGGTAGGTCATTCCTCTGCACTCTTCCTGAAGCTCATTGTGAGGATGGAAGCAGCAATCGAGCAATATCAAAAAAAGAGGACTCTGAGCAATGCTATTCACACAGCCTAAATCCCAACATGAATTCTCTCCAACTCATCCCACCAGAAGGTCTTCTACAATCTATAGCATCGCCTGATTCAAAGCAGGAGCCTGGAAGAAATCTGGGCAGGATAAATGAAAAGTGGGATCAAAACAAAAAATGCAGAAAACAGTATTGCCACAAACTGATCCTGAATTTTCACATCTACTTAGACAGTTAAATATGGTAGTTATTCAGTTTGGTTCTCATTTGGGTTTAGCAATGACTAAAGTTGTTCCAGATTGGTAAAAGTTCAAACTAACAAACAGCTCATGCTGAGTTCCTGTTCAAGGAAAGAAAATTAAAAAGTTCAGGTTAGTATTTCCTCCAAGTTCAGTTCAATTAACTGTACTTACATATAGAAACAGTGGGGAAAATGCTGCCTTGTTTGGTGTTTTTGCTTTCACCTTTCAGACAGGGTTACTGGGCCTCTACTTAATGAGAATTTTTAGTTGAAAGCTCAGCCTTTAAATGCTTTCCAGCTTGCTGCCAGAAATGATGCTGAACTCTATACAGCAACAGAAGCTACTGAAATATCTTACTCTTCTATTCACGTCCTGTCCTATCCATCCCACGGAGTCTTATCTCACATGTGCCAAAACCTCCTGTCTCCTCCTCCATTCCCACTCTGCCCTTTCACCTCATCTGGCACTCAGCTGCATCTTCATAGGCTCCACACAGTCATTTCTGTGATGCTTTCTTACCCCAGCTCCTCCCTTAGCTCTATCTCTGATCCAGTATTTCCCAGTGCTTCATTCCTATTTGTTCTCCTTCACCTTCTTGGTATTCTCTCTAAAATCATCCAGATTCCAAACGCAGTGGGGAATGTCAGAGATATTGGTCATCTTTTTTGTGCCAGGTTAAACCTGAACCTGCAAAGATTTAGTAGATCCCACAGTCCTACACCAAAATGAGTGACAGGTATTAGGTGCATTTAAAATGATCAGCTGTAAAATAAATATTCGAAACATTCCTGTAAGTAAAACATAATTATTTAGTTTAAGAGACCCAAATTAGGACCTGCTGGCAGATCACTGTCGATTTTTTGTAATTGCAGGGGAGTTTAATTTTTCAGAGTTGGCATTAAAAAAATCTAAAATTTTTAACAAAGAGTTTTAGATGGTTTGTTTTATTCATTTTAACTCAAGCTAATTATTCTATGTACTCGACTGCTTTTTAAAAATGCAAATTTGATGCACAAAAATATGTCAATATGGGGAAATTCATTACTTTTTCCGTATGAAGTAGTTCAGGCAAATATCTAACTGTATATAAAAACCTCAAAAATGCAACAAATAAATCACAACCAGAGATTCCTCAGTTCTGTTACGGTTGCTTAAGATGATGAAACAAAACACTTACTTTAATTGGTTGTTCCTTGCTCTTTCTACACAGTGCTGTTTTCCCTGTGAGATTTCAAATGATAAGTAACTGGAAATTAGGAAGAGAATTAGTCCATTATTCTGCAGCAATGACACAATGATTAATTATATTAACTTACTGCCCCTTCTGCTTTCAAACCTACAGTGATAAAATTAGTTTTGTTCAATATTCCAGAAGGGATATGAAAATTAAATTTACACAATTTAACAAAGTCCTGCAGGAAAGCCATACTCATCTAAGATAGTAGATGGATGGATCCTCTAATTTATAATAATATGCAGATGGCGCACCTGCCCCTTATAGAGCGATGTGCAGATAAGGAAGCTTCCCAAATGGCTCAGAAAAAAGAGACTGTGAAAGGACATAGGTGGAAATAGATCAGGCAAGTCTGAGCTTGTGCATCCTCCTGGAAAGCACTCAAAAACTTTTCACTGTAATTCCCCCTATACTTAATAGCTATAATTTCTTTTATCTAGTTCTTTTTAAACCACATAATATTTTGAACACCCTGAGCATTTCCTACACCCTAGTGAATATGAAATAAATGAAAGGCTATTAGGGTCTAGGGAGGCAGATGGTGAATTAAAATCACTGCCACACCAACCCAAATCCCCAAATTCCCATGTTTCTGGTAAAGAATGCATTTCAGGAAGAGCACATTACTTTTGAGGAACAAGGCATCTGCCATATTTTCAATGCTGGAAAACACTCAGATGCAATCCTACCTTCTCACTGCATGTTTTTTGCATGACATAATGTTACATAATGCAAAAATTTTTGCTTTTCATTAACTGACTCTTTTTTTTCCTCTAGAATTATGAATAATATCAGAGATCTGGAACACTAAATATATATATCTTAACCCCAGAACAGCTATGCAACAGAGCCAGACTCAGCATCTAATCCTTTGTGCCTTAGCCCTGACATGGACATTGTTTACTGGTTTCAGAATATCAAAATAAACTGACTGCAAGCCATTATTTCTGTCTTTAAATGAATAATACAAGTAGAATAAAGCTTCCATGTGAAGAATGCAAGGGCATTATAGGATCAAGGTCTACACAATTATGGAGAAGATTTGACCAAGGAATCTGAATGTTTGTACTGCCATACAATCAGGATATAGCTACATTACTGGGAAAGAGGAGAAAAAGTAGCAGTAAAGCTAAAGGACTTATTTATGTCTTGATCTAAAAAGGTGGTATTTCATATTGGCAACAGCTATACTTCAGTCAAGTAACTCTTGGATGACCTTTCCTGCAATATCTGGATAAACTGGATCATTATGGGCAAACAGAGAAAGTTAGCAATGCATATTTCCCAGTAATAATTTTATCAAAATTAAACCTTGTGTTTTATTGCAAATTCAGTTCATAATGAAAACAGACAGACTGTTAAATATGAGGGAATACCAAAATCTTGAGCTGGTAAGCCAGAAATACCTAGATACTTACAATTTATTAATCATAAGATAAATTAACTCTCTACTTTTTAGCTCTTTTAAAACAAACGCCATGACCCATAAATCACCTCTGACAGGTAAATAAACTCAGAACCATCCAGGAAATCCACCCGTGGTTCATGAGGACTGGAGGCACAAGGCTGTCCCTGCACACAGGACACATCCTGCAGGTGAGTCCATGCCTGGTGGTATGTATTTGTTCGTCCTGTTTATTCACAAAATTCTGTGGGAGAAGTGGAACAGTAGGAGATACTGCATGGGCTGCCTGTAACAGAGATCTTAATCCTTGGCATTGGAATTATTAAGACCCAGATAAATTTATTTTAGGAAAAAGCTCAACAAAACAGTACTCTTAAAGAGGCGTTTCTAATAAATTTAAGTACCATTCTTAAATTATAACATTCATTAGGAGCATGACATATAAGGTACTTCAACTAATTGCATTTATTTTCCCCAAGTTAATCACCACTGGAGAGGCAGCAAACATCACATCAATGCTTGTGCCTGCAGTCAGCTCCCAGCCCAGGGGGCAGCACCTCTGGGGACCACCACATTAAAAACTACCTTCATGCAGTAGCTATCCATTTTCTCTTCTAAATCTTCCAATAGTCTTTCTATGCCAAAAATAATTTCATTTTTCTTTCACAGGTACTAATACCTGAAGTACATGATTGAAATATATTTGATTTTATAAAGCTGTGATCTGGGTGCAGCTCCTGGGATTTGCGTCCTGTCCGGTTAGCGATTGCCCCAGTCCAGCTTTAAGGGCACTTCTCCGTACCTCCTCTGGTCTGTGGGCCTCAGCCCTGGCTGAAGCATGGCAATGATGGGGAACAAAGGAAGGACTTTAGAGGGAACAACTTTAGCTTGCTCTCCGAGCCAGTGCTCCCAAAAATGTGGGGTCCTAGGTGCAGAGCAGCACCTTTTAAACGGGGGTGGGGAAAGGGGAGGGGTACAGACAGAGGGCACCTAGGATAGGGTGGGAGAAACTGGGAACCTGGCCAACCACACAACAGCTCCCCTGGAATGTACCAGATACCAGGGCAGGGCTGCAGGGAGACTCCGAACCAACGAGGAACACAGCTACAACTCAGGGGAAACCCAATAAAACCCAAAAAGACACCACAACAATTTTCCAGTTAAAAAAAAAAAAAGAGAGAGAGAAAAAAAGAGGAAAGAAAAAAAATAAAGGTTCTATTTTTAAGAAAGTGCTTTTATTCTGCTCATTACACATTATGAAATAGGAATCTGAAGGTGCTGCAACCTCCCCCAGTTACGTCAGGGAACTCAGTTCCAGCTCATGCTGACTGGAAGTGGCTCACCCCAGCATCCTCTCCTCTCCTAAATGTGTTTTTAAGAGCTTGGCATCTCCTACCAAACCCACTACTGACTACCCATGTTTGCTTCAGAAAGAATTAGTCCTAAAGAAGAGAAGTTTAAAAAGCCAGGTTTAAAGACATTTTCCCAAACTCTTCATATCACCATATTACACAGGACTTTGAAACCACTATAATTCAAACAGATAGGCCACCTTGCCAAAATTTACTGTTAGATCTCAGATATTCACCCATTTAGGAACTGAGCTTTTAGGGACTCAGGCAACAGATGTATCCATTTCTCCAGGTAGATTATGCATTCTCTATATAGATGACACTATTTTTTCCCTGAAGAAAGATTATGAAATTCCTAGATATGAAGACATGGGGATGTATTTGTCAGCCCTGGAATAACCTAAAAACAGGTGAAAATGGCTCCTGTGATGATTTAGGGGGAAAATGGGGGTTTCCCTGTTTGGAGTACTATTTCATGGCATTCCCACTAAAATCTGACCACTTGTGCTCTTGTTTCTTTAGGGGTATTGATTTTTTCTTGCATGGAGTGAGCTTCAGGGGGGAGTCCCCATTTACAGTTTGACAGTGACTCGGGCACATCACCTCCAATTCTCTTCCTGGCTTGTGACCACAAGTACCAATGCTAAGAGAGCTTTTGCAAAGGCTTATTTAATAAAAAGCAATGCCGTTCAGGCAAAAATGTTTGCTGTCCCTGAGAGTTTGGGAAGAGCCCTACTGCTTAAGCCATCCCTCTCTTGTCCTTCCAGGCATCCTTTCTAAATTACTTCAGTTTCAGTCTGAGAAAAAAAAATACATCACAGCAAGTGTAGCCTGAGGTGACAGTGAGTGACTCAGGTACCTCTGAGAAAAGGCCACTTCCAGTAGAAGAGGTCACACATAACATGCCAGCTACATCAAAAAAAATTGCTTGTTTGACCACTGTGGCTTGTGAATCAAGAGCAGCACAGGCTCCTCTAAGACCCCCACACTGCAGATTCATGTTCCAATCCACAGCTGCCAAGCAAGTGCATTATTCCTGGCAGGTTGTCCCACCCCAGGAAAGCAGGCCAAGAGCCAGCTCGCACAGCCACCTGACGGCCACCCGGGGCAGGAGTGGAAGGACTTCATACAGGGTGGGTGATGAGAAGGACGTGTCATCTCACCCAAGCAGGGTTGTTCCCAGGGGAATTTACCCCACTGTCCCCAGCCAGCTGTCTGCTGGCTAAGTGCCTCTGGGGCTCAATTGCACATATACAATCTGCAGGCTTCTTTTACAACCTCTAGTCAGAGCAGAGAATATAATCATTCTGATATAACCTTTCCAGCCCTTCTGGTGGTTGCTCCCAGCCTGCCTGTGCTGTAATTTACCTTCATTTTGTCTGGGTTTAGCTGACCTGGCTCATACAGGTCCATTCTTTGTTTATTCCATTGGTAGCCTGAACAGAGGACACACACGGAATTGTCTCTGTGTCCATCCACTGAAAGGTTCAAGTCAAAATTGTCTGTGTACCTTGCCAGAAACTTAAGACCAACAAAAGTAAACAGTCCTGTCAAATAAAGAGCATCAGTTAGGAAAACAAGAATTCAGTATTATGACAATGCAACAACAATAGTGAGGCTGAAAGAAAAAACACAGCAAAATCTCACACAGAAAACAATACTTTCTCATTCTCTTCATTTTCTAGTTCAAAATGTTAAGCACAAGTAAAAGCCACATATAAAGAAAGGAACTACTGTGAAAGCTGCTGTGCTCCTGTCAGTCAGTACAAGATAATCTTGACCTTCATGCCACAATATTAAGCCAAAGTTCTTGAAAGGAGGCATTGTTTCATAGGCCAGACATTTTTTCGAGGGTGAGAAATGCCTGTTAAAGACTAGGCTGAAACCCCTGAGGTCAGATTACATTTGACATGTGACATCTAAACTTCTTTATCTGAAAGGGAAATTCAGAAAGCTCTGACTGCTCTGTGCTACTTAGCTGTGCTTTGAACAGAATCCAGTACAAATGTGTACTAACAGAAAGTCCATGGAAAAGCTTTAGATAGGGCTTTAGATATCCTTGCTATTTATCTAAATATTTATCTTGTGATGTGTGAGTACACCTGCTTCTCTCCTTTGGGCCTAAAGAGAGTTATTTCTGTTTTGGCTCGATCTGGCATGAAATACACAGAGGATAAAGTGCCACCAGCCATCCTGCCCCAGCAACGCCTGAGGAAACAGGTTCCCTGAGATGGAAAATGATGTCTTTTAGCATACAGTTGTGTGATTCTAGTAAGAGCCTAAATATGGACACACAGAAGCTTTTACTTCTATAGACACAATATGCAGAATAGGCTTAATGAGTGCCAGTATCTTATACTGCCCTGACAGTGATAATTTGGTATTAAGAGCTGCAGTGTCACTGGCAGCAGGTGAAATTTGGGAAGCATGGTTTGGGCAGAGACACCCAGCAATAAATGGTGGATGAAAGACCAGACATGGCCCAGCAGAGTGAGCTCTCAGCCCAGAAACCCAACTCTATTCTGGGCAGCATCCAGAGCCCCATGGGCAGCAGGTGAGGGAGGGAGTTCTGCCCCTCTGCCCTGGTGAGACCCCCCTGCAGTGCAGCACCTGGCTCTGGAGTCCCCAGCACAAAAAGGACATGGAGCTGTTGGAGCGAGTCCAGAGGAGGCCACCAAATTTATCTGAGGGATGGAGAGCCTCTCCTATGAGGAAAGGCTGAGAGAGTTGGGTTTGCTCGGCCTGGAGAGGAGGAAGCTCCAGGGTTGCTCTTATTGCAGCCTGCTCATACCTGAGGGGAGCTACAAGAGAGATGGAGAAGAACTGATTACATGAGCGTGTAGTGGCAGGACAAGGGAGAATTATTTTAAACTAAGTTAAATTGGGTATCAGTAAGAAATTCTTACCTCGGAGGGTGCTGAGGCACTGGCACAGGTTGCCTGAGAAGCTGTGGATGCCCCATCCTGTCGTGCTCGAGGCCAGGTTGGATGGAGCCCTGAGCAGCCTGGTCTGGTGGAAGGCGTCCCTACACCTGCTGGGGGGATGGAAACTCGGTGATCTTTAAGGGCCCTCCCAAACCAAATATTTCTATCATTCTATGAAACGCTTAACCAATTTTTTATTTTAGCCAGCCTGACTCCTCAGATGGTGAGAAGCGCTCGTATTCATTTCTGAGTTCAAGTTCATAGCAAAAGGTGAACGGCAGCACCACAGGAAAATACCGAGGTGTCGCCTGCCCTTTCGACGCCGATTTCATGGTCCCTTCAGCAATCGGGATCCTGGAGCTCCATCTACTGGTGCCGCGGGACCGGCCGGGGAGGGGAGGAGGGGCAGCCGGGATGAGGAGATACCGTCGGGATGAGGGATTTTCCTATGGAGACCCTGCCCGGGGCACGCTCGGCATGAGGAGACCCTGGCCCGGGCATTGCCAGGGCCAGCGGGACCTCCCTGGGAAGCTGCTGCTGCAGGGTCACATCATGCCCTGCGGAGCCACAGCACCGTCCGGTCCCCATGCTCATCCCGCTCCGGCTGGCGTGTGCCAGGATGGTTTGGCTGTGGAAGTTCCTTCAAATGAGCTCAAAAGTCATTGGGAGTCCACAGCGACTTCCATGTGCTATGGTAGACGAGTACATTTCAAAAGGAATGAGGAGCTTACCTTCAGGGAACTTGGTTGTACCCAGGTCGGCAAATTCTTGTAAGTGGTCATATTTTAAAGGGTGCAGTATTAAATATCCTAACTCTAATGTCCCCAAAACGGTTATCAATAAATGGTAAAACCCCACAAGCAGACAGCGTCTCGTAGTCAGATTTTTTTTCCTTCCCCACAATGTCTCAAATCAGTTATTTTCTCTTTTTTTTTGCTATATAAAATGTATTGGTTTCAGAGTCAGTTTATCAGCCCTGACACAGGGGAAATTGGCCTCTCACACCCCTCTTCCACTGAGGTGTTCACTAATTTAACCTTGGTGAGGATAATCTGGTCAAATAATCACAGAACAGGCCATAAGAGCATGGCTCATTTGTGCGTCTTCTCAATGAGAATTCAGTTTACAGCTATTTCCCAAGCACTTTTCATATCCAAAAGTTTTGATAAAACCACTCATATTTTTAAGAAATAGTATGTGGGAGTTTTTATTGTTAATACATATTTATATGGCTACAACTTTATTAGAAATGTGCCTGTTCTTTTTCATAATTGGTGTGAAAGGGTTAGAGAGACTTGAGAAAAACTGTTGCTTTGACACTCTCCATCTACAAATCAATCTCCTTTGACAAACACTTTCGGCTTGCTTTTCTCACAAATTTGAATTTAAGCACTATCTTTTTCTTGAAAGAAAATAAAGGGGGAAATTAACTTCCCTCTTTCCCCATAACACCAGATTGAGAGAGAGCTATCAAGAGATATTTAAGTGCTAACTGTTTTCTACCGGGTACTTGAAGGAAACAGATGGGTGTAATTATGGTTTTATGGAGATCTTACCTAAAATGCTTTACACTCAGCTGCCACATTACCATTTGATTCTCGGTTATAAATACATATATTAATCTTTGTAAAGGTCTGCATAGATTTTAAGCTAAGGGGGAACGTGCAGTCCAGTAGTTACTTCCCATGGAAGGAGACCATATTAAAACCAGAAGGTGCAATGATACTGGAACCCACAGGACCTGGAGGAGGCAAATTCTCCTTACTTGAAACGACTCAGAGAGTGCTGAAAGCAGCAGAGGGAGCCAGCTGCCTTGCTTTGGAGGTACTAGGTCTGCTGATGTCCTGCAGCCAGCCCAGCACCGAACCTCCACCTGCTTTACCCCGCGGCAGTGAATCTACTGTTCCCAGAGGCTGTGTTGTGGTACAGGAAATATTGGGAAAAGCTGAACTTTGCTGCATCATTAATGTTTCTTGGCCCATTCAGGCTGTACCACCACCTCTGGCAGTGAGCCGCACCTAAATCCTTCACAGGAACCTGGGAAAATACCCATTCAATTGCAAAATATAACTGAGAGAGAAATAAAAAACATCTCCACCTCTCATCCTTTTACATCTGTGTAAGCATTTTGTCTTTTCGTAAGAGCTGCAGAAACATCTTTGCCCAAATCGGTGAGGAAAGTTATACACAAAACTTCTCTGACAAAACCAGCAACAAGACTGCAGTGCCGCCCCTCACCATCCCCCATCCCCAGCATCACCACTGGTGTTTACTCACCTTCAATTCCATTACAAGAATTCTCACTTTCCTCCCATATGATGAGACAATGTAAAAAGAAAGGGAAAAACCAGCTAATGCTGTCACATACATTTTAAAATCTGAACCTTGGTTTTGGCAGGTAAACTAATAACACAAATTCCCATGTAATTTTTGTATCTCTAGCTCCAGAACCATTTTTTTTTCTCCCCACAGGAATTACAAGAAAACATCGACAAGACTAAAAGTCACAAGTCTTCCTATTCCCGTCTCAGAGAGGCTCTTCCTCTTTGTTTCTCACACTTCATAATGTTAAGGCTCAATTTATCTCTGAGCGACCGCAGTTAAATCAATCAGCCTTCAATGCATTTGCACAGGTACTCAGGAGGAAAAAATTTGATTAGTTAATCATTTAATTACAAACTGTGGAATTAATAATGGAGAACTTGACTCAAAATGAGAAGGCCGTTATAGTACTGACAAGTGGGAAGAGTTGAGGCAACCAATGTAAAGTTATTTGTAAACTGTGCACTATTTGGAAGCAGTAAAAGCCAATAAATACAGAATCAAGCTAATTCTGCAGGTTTCTCACAAGCAGAGTAAAAGGTTGAGTTCCGTGGCTATAAATATACTCGTATACTTACAGTATGCAGTAATTAGGACCAGTGAAAGGAAGAAATTGCATATTCCCATTCCATTAAATATCCTTTCACTATGTGAGTCATCTAGTTGGCAGATGAAGGGTGTGCTGCAGCAACTTTTCCCAGCCGAGGGGCTGAACGTCTCCAGGGTGTTCCCACCTCTCTCGCACGTGTCCAGAGCAGGCTGTCTCTCCCTGCCTCCAGGGATTCCCAGCCCCATGGCACCAGGCTCGGGTTGGCATGATGCAACACAGCACGGCACACCGGGAAGAGCTCTGAACATGATGCAAGAGCTAGGAAGTGAGACTGTCACCTCAAAAGGTCGTTGTTGTGATCTCCTTGTCCAGCAGGCTCACTCCAATTAAGAGCACAGAGATTTCTGTGGTATTTAAAATATCAAAAATAAAGATTAAGACTTTAAAACTGCTTTCTTAAATGGTATGGCATATTACTTCTGGGGAGGCTTTATGTGTTTCATTCTCTGGAGAGAGAATGCTGTTTGAATCACCCCTGAGACAACCTGGCTCAGCCAGAGGTTACGGCTGCAGCATCCACATTGCCCAGGCCACTGCAGCTGCTCTGGAGCTGTAAGGCACTGGTGAGTTTGAGCAGTGAGCTCAGCATTGCCCCATTCCCCCTTGCTGAACAGAACTGCCCTATAGGTAAAACAAGCTCTGTGTGATTCCTGACACTGCTCCAGGACTGGAGGTGCTAAGCTCTAGCATCATTTGCAGCATGCTGGGAGAGCCAAATCCCCTCTTCCATAATGAAAGGTTTTAGTATCCCAAACCTGAGATGTTTCACAACATTTTCATTTAACACTGCTCCATGATAATCCTGCAACCAGGTCCAAGGGCTGTATTCAATTTCCATCTCTGCTGCTCACTCATTCCATTAGCTTGTCATGCTGTTTTCCACAGTTACCAGTAAGAAATATTTATAAGTACATCACAAACATGGATGAAAGCCAGTCAACCAATGTTTCTAAAGCCCTCAGAGGCCACAGGGAAAAAGGAACAGAGGGGTGTCCAGTGTTTGCTTAAAGCACTGAATTCTTTAATGTTATTTTTCATAAGCCAAAGCCCACCTGTATATGTTAATAATAGACTGCTCTGCAGATGCCTGAGGTATTCAAAACTATGTGCAAGATGCAGGACAGAGTTTAGGTAGGATTTAAAGATTAATTTTGAATTGATTTTCACTTTATCTAAGCTCTATATTGTTCCTTTATTTATACCATTGAATAAAATATCCTATAAGGTTTTGGTTTAATTTCTGTGATATACAGAACACTTGCACAGTCTGCTGGTTCTAGAGTGATCATCCTATTCTATTAATACTTTCAGTATTAGAAATTAAGGGTGTTTTCCATTTGCTGTTCTGCCACAGGAAAGAACTGCTTAGCTTGGCCCAGCGAGCTGTAAATTCAGAAGTGTTGCACTGTGCACCACAGGCTACACAGTGTGGTATAGACATGTGCATAAACTAGTTCCTTGACTTAAATCTAGGCCTTTTTTAATGCTGTTGCAAGAAACATTAAAAGTGTAGTAAATAGCAAAAAATGTGATTATTTACAGAATGAACACTAACTTACAAATTATGATCCAGGAATGGATCCAGGAATAACTGCATA
Source organism: Irena cyanogastra (assembly GCA_013397155.1). Lineage (NCBI taxonomy): Eukaryota > Metazoa > Chordata > Aves > Passeriformes > Irenidae > Irena > Irena cyanogastra. The sequence goes on along the minus strand of VWZV01002857.1, from coordinate 213,487 downwards.
AAATATCCTGGCACAACAGTCTATCTGTTTCAGTGTCATTATCATCACAATTCTGATGCTTTTTTATGATCTCTAAACACTGGCACTTGCTAGGCCCTGTATAAAACCAGATGAAGTTCCATGAGTTTCTATAAGCAGAGTTCAACATCTGAAGCCCTGTTAGGGTGCTTGTTCATTATGGTATTTGTTCATTCAGCCAGGAGAAATGCTCATCCTGCTGCAGGCACTCAGCACAAGACATACCAACGAGCTAATTCTGCAATGTACAAATCTCACCATTTTAATGGTACAATCTAAACATTAGCTCTGATTTGAAATCAGAGCTAATTTGGGAGTCTCTTACAAATTCCATCCTAAACAGGAAGAAGTAATCTGAAAATTATCTTTCAAGGACCTCTTTTCAGACACTTTGGAATGAAAAGGAAGCAACTGGATCTGGATATGTGACAACAAATTTGAACATTGCAATTTCTCATCTCCACAGTAATATTCCCACCATAGCAAACACTTTTCCCAAAAAAGCCATCCAAATACTGTCTTCCTACTTTTACATATCCTAATAGAAGCTTCTACAAAAGTCTCCTTAATCTAAATGCTACCAGTTTACTAAATGCCCTCATGAGAACACACATAACTACACACTAAAACATACTTCCACAAACATTTACTAACAGACAGGAACAGACAGTGGGGTAGCATTTCTCAAAAAAACCACTTCTCTTTCTTCTTGCTCCTGGTCTACAAAGACAGCTTCAAAAGATGTGCATCCTCCTCAGCCTATGACTACTGCCTATCTTTATTTCCCCCAGATTATCTCATTTGATAGCTAAATAAAGTCAGAGAAACTCAGCTGATATTTAGCTTTTTGTCTATAATAGAGTTTACTGCCTGTATTTAACACTTGAAGGGATTGCATGTCCAGGTTTTCTACATTTTCCTATTTATACAGTAAAAAGTTACCTCTAACTATAAATTATCTCCTAATTATGTCTGAAGATCAGCACAGCTGTAACCCTGAGAAGGATTCCTTACCCCTCAAGCCAATAGGTCCCCAGAAAGAAAAGTCCCATCAGAAAGTTGATGCTGATAGTTTTATTTTCCCATAAACTAAACAGAGAGGAACCAATAATAATATAAAAAAACTTGCTGTGTCTGCTTGACTTCTTGCCAATAGAGGATTTTTGTTCTTTTTTTTTGGTAAAGTATTCCAATTTTTGGCATTTTCAGTTTTAGAATATCTCTTCTGATTCCTCCAGATTAATACATTACAATATGTTTTTCCTCTCACTAATAAGTAGCATGTTTCTTGGCACTTCATGTGTACAGACATTTAAACAACAAACATTTTTTGCTACTCGTTTTTGTCATGTTTGTTGCTCAGTAACTTAAAACAACTGAAAAACAAAAAGGCAAAATATCTACTTGGTATTGAAAATATTAGCACAAACCTCAAGCTGCCTCCTGTGTTAGCATAGCTGCTTTCATGACTGCTCTGTTTTGCTATCAGAAGTTATGAGCAACTTAGCTGATGATTGTTAAATTATATTATACAATCCATACACGAATTGAAAGCAGATGTACTGAGAGCAAAAATGTCAGATTGATGTGCAAAAAGACATTTCACATGTTTTATTGTTCAGCAATGCCCATTACACATATAAACATGCAGTCACTGGTTAATGTGTATGGTTAAACACCTGTTTGTATTAACCATGATGCCATTCTCCTGTCACGACACTGGAACAAGCAGGTCTTTGAAATTGTCTAGGGGGAAGATGAAAGCCAAATCTGTAGCTGTCATTTCTTCTTTGACAGACCTATTATGAAACAGCAATTAATCTCTTTTCCACCTGTTAAAACACAGAAAGGATTTTCCCTTTATACATGTAACCCATCACATGTAGGAAAAATACATTGTTCTTGTAACCTGCACTGTATTGTGACTTTGCTGACCCATGGATTCATATTTGAAAATATATGAAGTCATACGTAGGACTTCATTTTTTGTTCTCTTTACCAACATGACATGAGGTTTATGAGGGTTTTTTTTTAATAGTTACTAGTCTTAGAGTATTAATCAGAATCTTAGTTAGCCTTAAGACTGCTCAAGTCATTCAGCCCTGCCAGAACACACCCAAAAGGTGTTTTATTTACGATGACCAACTGGAAAACTTCTATTTTTAATAAAAGCATAATACACCCCCAATAAATTTCATTTAAACAGATGTTCTCCAAAACTAATGGTACAGTTAATAATCTTACAGCCTTTAAGAAACAGAAGGAGGCTCTTGTTGACTCTGCTCTTTCAGGAAAAGAGGAAGCCACCAATAATCTCTCACATTTCTACCACTGCCCCTAGATGAAATCTAAAAAGCATACCATTTTTGCATTATTAATGGTAAAAGGTAGGTCTTTGGTGGAGAAACTGAGAAGAAGTGATACCTGTAGCACAGATAAGGGTGATTAATTCAGTGACAAACCTGCACTCATTGCCCTGTGCCAAGACTCTTACTGTTTTGAGGAATTTGATAGAAAGCAAACATATTCACATTTAGAACACGTCAAGGCTATCCCTTCATCTCACAGTTTGCCAGTTGGTTTCTAATATCCAGATTTTCATTTCTTCAAAGAAAAGAAAAGATTAGCACACTACCAAGTTAAGGGCAAACAATAAGTCACACATAGTAGAATATAACACTTATTATATCTTCTTATTTCATATATAAACCTTTACTTCAAAGTGTTATTTAAAATAACATACGTGGTTACCCGACAAAATAGCCCATATAAACTATGCTGAAAATATCATCTTTATTTACAGAAACCTAATTAAGATGAACTTTAGTTGTGTTTGAGGTCTGCAACAACCTCCTGCCTCAGAGCTGAATTATTCTGCTGGACAGAGCTCTGAGAAGAAAGATGCCCCTCACACACATGAGGAAAGCACTGGCCATGCAGAGATGTGGCTCATCTGCTGCTGGAAGGGGTGAGAAGCAGCTTGCAAACTATCACTCTTTGCTCAGGTGTGATGTCCTGTTACCCATCCCACCCTTCAGACTTTACAGTGGCATGCAACCTTTGTTCAAGTCAACTATAAATCTGCTCTTAGTTGTGTTCTGCCTATATATTGTGAAATTTAGCAAAAAAAGAGGAAAAAAAATCTTAGCCTTTTTGTTTGAGCTTCTACCTATACAGCATTATCATCATCTTCTAGTACTGCTACTACAGGTAATAAGCAAAAAGAAAATCAGAAATAAACGATTTTTTATTTTATAGGCACTTCTAGAACCATGTAATTCCCTCCTTAGTTAATTTGCTAAATTCCAATATCTACTTTATAGAAAACCAACTGCCCTGGGTTGTATGAAAATGCTGCCTTTGGGAGCTACAAAATCCCACACTGCTTTACCAAGAATGAATTAGATTCCAGAGGAATGATGCCTTGCAAACAGAGCACCCAGTATGCACCAGAACCAGCTCTCACAGAGCCCTTGTATTAGCACTACTAGCACTTGTTCTTTCCTGATTTAATGAAAACGCTGTGCTTCAAAAGAAACAGCTAATCAGATAATCACATTATCTCACAGGCTTTGGAGCAGCCAAGCTCCCAGAAAAATCATTGAATAAGACAACAAGATTACAGCTTTAATGGCTACATGTTGTATTTGTCACAAAGCATGACCAACATTCACACTGAGGTTGCAAGATTATTACATGGTTACCTGTGCTCAATAAAATAGAGATGCCACATTGAACAGATTATGAAATGGTACTGCAGTATGAGGTATTATTAGTATGTTATTTTTATTACTATTTATCATTACCCATGACCAAGACATTAGTACTTCATTGTAAACACTGAGAAACATACATGTGATTTAACAGATGGAATATTGACAGATTTAAACATTTTGGATCTGTTGTCTATCCACAGGATTTAGAAATAAGGCATATGGTCAGCAGATAGGAGAGTTTCAATAAACAGCCCGAGTGCTTTGCTTTCCTCCCACACACCTTAACTCTGCCAGTCATGCTGCTGGATTCCTCAAATCTCATATCTTGAGGAGGTTATACCTGAGGAAGGCTGTTAGCTGGCTGAAACATCATTCTTTTAGTTTTTTCACTTTCCTGTGTACAAAGGAAACAAACAATGAATAGCTAACGAGCTTAATCTTTTTACAAACCTTGACAGAGCTCTCTGCTAGGAAGATAACTGCGCAGCCTGAGAGGCTTCATTTGCTCCTGCTCGCACATTTATACACATCTGATGCTTTATTCCACTCAAAGGACCGTGACATAACATTGTAGAAGTGATCACACATCTGTGATAGGCTTGACAGTTTTCCCAGACAACCCTGCCAAAACTTCCCATTGGTAGCTGTAAGCAGAGTTAGCAGGGAGGCCACTTAGTAACCAAATGCTTTTGCTTTTGCAATCTTACAGCGTGGCGCCGTTTCCTTTTGGGCTGTACACACTCCTGCCCGTACGATGGCCACTGGAAATCCTGGGATGGCACTTGGCTGTTCTGGCTCTCCACGTCTTCAGAATCAGAGTCATCCTGTTGCATTGAAGGGAAATGCCTGTCTGGATAAATCTCTTTCAGTTTGTCCTCAAAGAACTCATGCAAGCATCGTCCAGCCTCAGCAACCTCAGAATCTGGCTGTAAGGGAATGAATAACCATTCAGTTATTCACACAGAGAAATCATCCAGGATCAAACCCAAATAACTACCCCACCCCAACATCTTTCCTTGGCTCTGTCTGCTACACCTCCATTAGTCTCTCTGCCCATTAGTTCCTCTGCATTTCCAGTGTAAGTAAAAACTAGATGCTGCTGTTAAGGAGCACATTTGTGCACATCTAAGAAGTAGAGATGTGCAGTGAGCTAGAAAGAACAGCAGTCACCACTGCTTAGGAATTTCTAAGCATTTGATTTTCCCTAGGTATTTTGCTGGCTGTGACTGGCTTCTCACAGCAAAAACAGCAACATTCCATAGAGTTGTCTGTGAAGATGTCCCTCTTTAATTTTAGATCCATACGTACCTCGAATTCTCAGATATGTATCTAACATCATATAAACTGCATTCCTGTCATTAACAAAACCCTAGCATAATTTCCAAATAATGAAACTGATTAATACTTCTGTTTATCTCAATCCTATATCTGATTTCCATAGAACCAGTAGTTGCAGCAGTGTGACAGCCACTGAAAGAGCCAGCCCCTGCTTTGTCTCCCCCCCACCATGCATATTAGAAACATACATAATTGAACTTTGCACAGTTCCAAAACATGAGACGCACGTCAGACACAAGTTCCTCAGGTGCAGAATAGTGGAACTTGTCCTTTTTTTGCAGCTTCTTTCGTATGGTGGACAAATCCATTGGCCTTTTGATGATCTGATAATAATGCCGAGCCTGCAATAAAAGGCAGGTGTGTGACACCTTTAATTAAAACGTTTCATCTCCAGTGACTACTATGAAATTTTGGACAGAAGTCATTGCGGAGGACTCCTTGCATCAGGATAGAGAGTTCTCATCTTTTAGTGCCTACACTTGCACGTCATCTTCCTGGGTGCTTTTTGATTTGATTAAAATATATTTGTTCGCAAGATTGATCCTAAAAATAGCACACTTCAGTGACTACTCTGCTGCTTGCGCTTTGTAAAGTTTATCCCCAGATAACCATAACTCAGATTTAACCAAGACCAGTAATATACGTACCATTGATAACTAGCTGACATTTTCCCTAAGCAATTACAAAAAGAATGTGCTGTGATACTTTCAGCTGATAACGTGGGAAGTTGTCTGTCAAGAGTGACCCAAAATAGGATACTATGCACTCTTTTAAAAGTTCAACAAAAGCTTTTTTCAATGGGCATCAGCTACCAGGATATCCCACTCCTTAAATCTTTCTGGGTCTAAGCCTACTTGTTAGGTAATTCGTTCCGTAAGTTCATTGCAAGCTTTATTAGGTGGAATGGGTTTTATATCATTATTTGAATTACTCCTTCACATATTACCTTTATTTTTCCCCCATTCAACTTTTAGCACATGGTGCTCTATTTTTCCAATAGTGTGAGTCTCCATCTTCCTTAAAGTAGACAGTTAATATTGCAAATGTGGAGTACATGGATGAAACAGACATCTCTACATCTTCCCCTGCACAGTCACATTTACCATTTTTATGCACAGCCCAAGAAAAGAGGGGGTTCAGGGTTGCTTCTAGAGCAGACCTCTCTTATGACAGTACAACATTCCCCATGTACATGGCAAGTCAACTCTTTTAATCACTGGAACACCTCATACACCCTTGCCATTCTACCAGCTTCTTAAATTGGCACTCAAACATGGTCTGAGCAATGGCCAAATACTTCCCTGCCTCTGGCCTGACAGCTTCAAGGCACTTGGAAAAGGCAAACACCCACCCTTCTCTAGGAAACAACACTGTTCAGAAAAAAAAAACCCTCATGAATATCTTTCAGGAAGACAAAGGAGAAACTTGTGAGGTTCTCTGGATTCCCTCTGATCCCTGCACGTGCAGTACTTACCAGAGGACTGACAGGTTCATGGAATGGGAGGCTCATACTGCTGCAGAACAGGGAGAGCACCAGCTTTTCACACTTCTGTAGGGGCCAAAAATGTAATGCATTTTAATTCAAAACAAGGGAGTTTCATTCTTGCCCTTAGTTAATCAATCATACTAACAAAAAGAGAATTCTCAAATTCATTTCTGATGCAAAATGGTAAACTTCACTTTAGTCACAGGCATGTTTTGCCTCATAGCAAAACATAGTCATACCTTGGAAAATAAGGATAGTCAAGAAATGCAAGAAAAGAAACATTTTCCTGGAAATTCTTGCGAGTTAATCGCTATCATTATTTACTTTGTGTGCTCCAGATCTATTCCTTGGCTCTCAACTGAGAAAATGGCAGCAACAATGTGAAAAGAGTTAAATGGCCAGTGTTTCCCACTGCTCATATCTATTCATGCAAACCTATATAAGTTGGTAGTACTGTATGAAAACTATTCCCTTTAATCATCATTGATTATAAAACGCTTATAATAGTGTTTGGCTCATTTGTTAGTGAAAAAAATGCACTACATAAACATTATAAGCCATATTTTCTCACAAACAATGGAACTTTTAATCAGCTCAATTTTCTAAGTAGGACTTCACTATCCAAGACCCACATCCCAATACTTTTTGCCCAGTCAAATCAAATCCAGTAGAAACAGGGCCAGCTCAGCATCTGCACTCAGCTGTGTGGACTCCTCCTCTTTGTCCAGTTATCACCAATATACACACGACGTCTATTTTGAATTTGTGCCTTCCAAATACTATGCACTTTAAGAAAAGGCATTTATTTAATAGAAGATTTGGTAGAGAAAACTAGTAAATAATATGTAAAGTGATACGCTTTCCTCTAGGCTAAGAGCCTAAATATCTTTAAGGGAACTAATGGGACATATGAAGAAGACTGTATGATGATTTCAGTCCAACTGAAAGTCAAAAAGTGTCTTCATCACAAAAATGTCATTGCACTGGCCTAAGCAGATGTCTGAGAAGGTGCCAAGTTTTAAAGGAAAAAGATTCAGTGTCACAAACAAGGCAAAACTGACTCATGGAAGCTCTGCTCTTGAGTGTGACTTCCCTGTTCAAAATAGAAAAGGATTCCACATCTGCCTGATGCATCTTTCTATAACATTTTTAAATTGAACAGTAATGTCTAGAAAGAAGAGAATGATACAACGAAATAATAACGCTTTTGCTCTATTTACTACTGTGTATAACGTTTGAGTAGCAGCCAAGTGAAAATCATCATCTCTCATTAAAGAGCAAAGCCTCATGCTGAGATCATATGGCCTGCTCTAAACAGTGCAGTACATAATTATTCCCACCTTCTGGTCACAGTCACCAAGGCCATATTGGGCATTGTAGCTGTGGCTGTAGCATGTGTTTTCACAGTCATATTCCACCTCTGGCTTCACTGGGTTACGGCAAAGCGAGCACACCCATTCTCCCCTGCAAAACAAGAAAACAAAAAACTCATGGAGAATTTTTTCCACACCCTTGTCAAACAGCAAATCTCAGAAATCACTATTTGAAAGCCTCATCCTTAACCAGCATTATGACAGCAGGCAATCTGAAGCCCATTGTACTAGATATTCTTCATTGGATTTGAATCCAGTTAGAAGTATAATCATTTCAGATTCTATTCACACCTCTTTTCCTGTCACAAAGGAAAAGAAAACCACAAATTTGTGTTTGAAATAATCTACCAGCAGTGTATGCAGCTGCACTGATTCAAGTGCTGCTTTGAAAAAAAAAATACTAAGGAAAAACAGGCAGCAAATGGTTCATAAGAGAAACCCAGACCCTTTTGATAACTGAGATATTTATTATCAACAGATATGATAATTGACATATTTATCTAAGAAATCAACATTATCAGAAAATGTGTGATATAACACAGGTGCCCAAACCAAACAGACATAATTCTGCAAGGGCATGTGCGTCTGTGCTAGTAGATGCATTTTCAGAAACCTCTTGAAGAATTTCATGAAGGCAGTGATGCAACTTCTACAACATCAGGGTCTGAATAGCTATAGATGAAGATATATTCAAGAATTATGAATATAGAATTTTAGTTAAGGGAATTCATTTACTTCATTAGAGTTTAACTTTGCCTATAAAGTTTATTCTAACAAAAAAACTTGTTTTTCGCAGTGCTTTGAAACTAGAAGGTAATAGTAACTCCATTACTAGAGAAAAGAATGAAAAGCCAAGAGCAGAAAAGTCCTGGTTTTTGAACAGAAAGGAGAAACCAGAATCTCCAAATTAATAGCTTACAACATATTTTTCTCAGCTGAGAAAATTATTTGAGCTTGGCTCAAATGAAGTAGACTTTGGTTCTGCTTAGTAATTATTTATAACAGAATATAGAATTGCATACCACAGTAATGCACATTATTCAGTCTCACTTTTAAGTTTGGTATGTGGACACGTATCTATTTCTGGTTCATTGCATAAAATCCATCTGTGACGAGTTGCGAGAGGACGTATCTTAGGGAAACCAGTGACTGAAATATTTCCACAAAAGCCCTGATAATCCTATGTTTCCCATAAAATTTGCTGACAAAGTGAATAAAAACTCACTGATTGCCCTTCCCTTCTGCTAGTCTCTGTTCTGCCAAGAAGAGCTGATGTCTACACTCCAGATTTTACAGGAGAGTTAGGATTTTATTTTTCTCCAGTGAAAAATATCACTTATTTTTCTCCAGTGAAAAATATCTCATATGAAAGATTTTTAAGTTCGGGTCTGCCACATCCTTTGCTGTACTGGCCTGTTAACTGCAGAAGGAACTGTTTCCCACCACTGTGCCCTTTTTCATAATTCATCTAGTTCCTCGCATGTAAGATACAAAAGTATCACAAAAGGCAGGTGAGAGATGCAGCCCTTGCATAAGCCTGAAACATCAGTCCCTGAGGATATCTTCTGTCTCTAGGCAATGAGCAGGAGCAGCGCAGTAGTGAAATGTCATCCATACTCACACTGGGAAGCTGAGCAGGGCTGGAACATGGCAGGAGAGATGGAACACCTTGGGGCAGTGATCACAGCACAACAGTTCTCCTCCATTAAGACACACAGCACAGAAATCCTCATTTTCAATTGGACTGACTTCCTGAGTAACTGGGGATTTTTTCATGCTGGAGATACCATTGCTGAGCTTCTGATCAACAGATGGAGACTGTCCTGCAGTCTGGGAGATGAGGAATCTCCTGTCCTCTGAGTTCTCCTCTTTGGACTTCTGTCCTTCAGCTGGGCTATCTTTATTTATCTTGAAGGAAGAAAAATCTGGGATCACACAATCATCATTTTCACACATCAGCATAAAGCATCATTAGTTATCTGCAGATAACCAAGTACTTCTTGTACTTGGAAGACACAACTACCAACAATTTTTGAGCAACTGCTTCCAAGTACTTCTCTGCAGTGAACTTTACTGGGGTTCAGGAGGTCCATACTCTTGGCATTTGCCACTGGCTGGCCAGGTCACCTTGGTCAGGTTATTTCCTACACATAGCACAGTGTAGTAGCACTGTGAGGGAGTTGTACAGATTCTACACCATAGGTGATAGAAATATTTTAGGATATACAATCTTACTTGCAAATTTTATGCTAACAGCTCAAGCCCCCCACCATCCCCCCAAAAAACCTGTCATGGATTAAAAGATAACGTGTGTATTCTGTTTGCCATCTGTTAAAGGTGTGACAGTTAATGTTCTGTTAATTAGGCAGTCTTTCTTATCTGATTGGGCAGTTTTTCTTATGTCTTCCAAAATCGATCCTCCCTCCGGGAAATATCTCCCGTTAATGGGCCATTGAGTGTCATTCCATGACTGATAAAATTCCATCATCCCATTGGGAGATGCTCTGTCCAAGGGGGAGGAGCCACACACTGCTTCATGGATATATTCTGAGACTGTGGGACGCTAGGGCAGCCTTCTCCACTAGATTTTTCAGAGAAGCAGCCTTTTTTCCCAGCGGGTTACCAGAGGAAACCTCCACCATTCTCCAGGATCACTGCTACCAACAGGCTGTCAGGTCGTATTCTGACTCTGTCAGTGTTGTTTTGTAGTACTGTATTGTTCATTTTATTATTTTATTTTATTTTATTTCCCCTTCCATAATAAAGAAATGTTATTCCTGCTCCTGTATCCTTGCCTGAGAGCCCCTTGATTTCAAAATTATAACAATTAGGAGAGAGGGGGTTTACATTTCCCACTTCAGGGGAGGCTCCTGCCTTTCCTTAACAGACACCTGTCTTTTCAAACCAAGACAAAACCCCAAACATAAAAAAAGTATAGGTCTTTTTCCCACCAGAAATTCTTGTTTCTTTCTGTGGAGAGAAGTTCACACTCAAGAACTCTACTGAAGCAACAGAATACAAAGCTCTTAAAAATCTATTACACTGTGATTTCTGGGATCAGTTCCTACCACTCAAATACATACTCAGGCCAGTTTTAAGCTATTTATCCTGTATTTGTAAACAGACAGGTGAGCCAAGTCATTCCTTAGTGTTTTATAACACTACAAACTTCTCAGAAATGGAAGATGCGGGGTGCTCCACAGCAAGCTCAAAGCTGTATTGTCTTTACCACAACCCATCACAGGAGTACCCAAGGGTCAAACAAATCAGCAGACTTTTTTACTGTACAATATTCCAGAAACTGTGCCTACAAAGCAGTGAGATAAAGGGCAGAAGGCAGGTGAATCCTCGAGGAAATCCCACTCACCTTTATAGACATACTCGAGGACCGTGTCCCACACTCAATCACCAGGAGGAAATTGCCCTCCTGCTCATTGTCCTGTGGCTGAAGCTTGAACACTGGCAGCTCCCCCACTTCCGAGGCAGATACTTTCAGACGTTCCAGTCGCACATAGGGGATCTTCTGCTCCTTAGGGGCAGCTCTAGGGTCAAAAGGACACATAATTAAATTCATCCATGTTCCACAAAATTCTCCTCCCTACTCAGTTTCATGCATCGTTGTTTGTGCTCCTTTTCCTTTTTAACTGTGACTGTGGTGGCCAAATGCTGAAAATCTTGATATTTTTTCACAAACCAGATTCTTTAAGAAATGTGTTTGCAATCACTTTAAATTAATCAAATGTGTTAATACATTGCTAACTCCTGTGCTAAAGCTTTGCCCTGCTCTGTATATTCTTAATTACCACAATTAAAGTAATATTTTATACTTTTCAGTGTGGCTGGCTTCAACAGGAGCACAGCACGTCATCAATGTTACCATATTATCACAGTAGTGCCTGAAAATCAATTTTATAAAATTGTTGATGTAATGTTAATCCTGTTCCCATTATATCTTTTAGTTTTCATTAGGGCTTAACATTTTCTAGTTGTTCAAGTGAGATAAGTTTGCAAATATTTATTCATTCTGGAAAATTACACAGAAATACATTAATTCATCACTTCATTTCCATTGCTGTTTTCAAGTTGGAGAGCACTTTACAACTTTTGGAACTATTAGAAATCTAGAATTCTTTTTAAGTTCTCCATCATCATTAAGTATGACAAATTTTCTAAATACATGCATAAAATTTCACAGCCAGTGCTTTTGTATAAAAAAAAGACTCTGCTACCTGACATTCTGATTGCTTTTCATATCCATTTCAAAATGTTCCTTTTCACAGTTATTGGAATCTGGAACAGAAGATAAGAAAATGAATAAAATATTTATAATATCACAGGCAGATTAGGGTAGAAAGTACTTCAATATTCATGTACTTCTGACTGGTGTTTAATATGATACCACAAGTGAATTATGGTATAATTTCATCTATATGTATAGAAAACGTGCATGCTATTTTCTGTTCTAGTGCAGGCCTTTGTCTTTCTTTTTTACTTTTAACCACAGCTTCTATTCTAAATTTGAGGAGCGTATATGGAATATTTTGTGGAAATGTTTTCATTCCCAGGGAATTATATATGTACACAGCCATATCACATACATCCATATACATGGAACAATGTAAGTAATCCTCTTTGCTACACAGCCTTCACTTGAGAAAAACAGACCCAATGAGGTCTGAACCCCTGAGGCTCAGGGAATCTCTGTGGTCTCCAGCTCCATGCTAAGAAGCTTCTGGATAATTCCAGTTACTTGAAAACAGGAAGAAAATTGTGTATCCCATCTGTCACCATGGGACAAAAGTTACACTACAGTTCCTTTCTTTCCTCCAGCGTCTGGAACATATAAACACATGAATTCAAAACTATCTGCTATTTAAGCATTTAGCTGTAGCTTTATTTAGCTATATCAGCATGTGGCTGTATTTTGGACTGACATTAAACACAAGTAATAACACAGTTCTGGGGAGATAGGATAGGATGGAGACAAATGTCTCAGGGAATGTCCTCAGAAATACAAGTCCACTGAAAAATTCATAATCCCACCTTCTTTTGTTAGGAATTAGTTTGACACGGCCAATACAAACAAGAAACAAATACACTATTGTGGTTATCTCGAGATAAAAGAGGGCCAGGAAAAGATGATTTTTAAAAGAAAATCTAGCTCAGGTCAACAGGACCTCAGCCATGAATTGAAACCAATGTGCCTCTAAGGCACTCTGTTTTTTCCAGCCACGAGGAACAATAAAATGAAGACTAACAAGGAAAGGTGCATTCACATCACACCTAAGGCATTATTCACTTGTGACTGTTGCTCAGGTGAAGGGGGGTAGCCCTGTCATAAACAGAATTACTAAAGGGAGACTGCACACCAAACTGAAGGACCAGCTCTTGTTGCACACTATGAAAGCAGAGTATGTTCCAGTGGTGCTGGCTTCCTACATTAACCAACATTTCCATCAGCAACCGGGCCCATCAAACAGTAGTGCCTATAAAATTTGTGGGAAACACCAAACTAGAGGGGTTGCACCATGAAGAATGTTTTCAGTTAAAAATAGACCTTAGTGCATCAGAGAAAAAAAAATCTCCTAAATCAGTAAGACTGAATTGAGATAACTGTAGTATGCTCATGAAGGGTCAGATGAATGTAATCCCAAAGGAAAACAACTGGCTAGGAAAATGTTCTTGGAAGGAACTAAGGGTTAAAGTGAGCTGTTCTCTACACATGAATCAACCACCTAATGCTGCTGCTGCAGAAGAGAGGAATGCCATCCTGCAGGCTATCACCGGCAGCAAGGAATGTGAAACACAAGGAGCTGATACCCTGATTCTGCTTGGCATCCCAGAGGCCTCAGCTGAGCACTGCGTTTGGCTGTGGGCAGCACTCCTTAATTGCAGAGAACCCAAAATAGCACAGAGGAATGAGGTGGTTTTGAAAAAATCAAACCCCTGACCCATGAGGAAAGACTGAAACCATCAGATTTGTTTAGTCTAGGAAAGAGAAGAAGAGGGGAGGCTGTTTATGCAAGTCATAAGAAAGAAAAGTGGCCGTAAGAGGGAAAATGATCGCACTTTGTACAATTTTTACCACATCCCGTGTGCTTAGGATAAGAATTATTTTGTTTTAAATTAAGCTGAAATGTTTAGGTTTGCTATTAGAAAAGGAAGACTCACTGGAGACATATGCCAGAAGGAATGAGGCCTGGGAGCACAGCACTGCTGAAGCCAGCAAGTCCTACCAAGAGCCACCAGCAGAGTCAGCATTGCCTTTGCAATTCATGTTTTATGGTGCACTGGTGACTGTATCTCCTCAGGTGTCCCCTCACTGCATGCTCCTAAACACTGACGGGACAGGAATTGCTGGCTCCTGATTCTTCCTCGTGAAAAAGGAGCAGCAATGAATTCAACACTCAAGGCCACCCTCTTGCTCAACAGGGCCTGCATTTTATATCCGGCAAATTTGTAAAATTTGTAGCATCCACTACTGACAGTGAGATTCTGAACGCTGGGGCTGCCTCTGTGTGTGGTGTCACACAACCCACACCAGATGCTACATTGCTGCTCCTCTCCAAGACACTTCAGCCTGCCTGAGGCACACCTTTTTAGGGGTGCTCCTGATTCTTACGACTCACACATGATTGTGGCATAATAACTGCCACGGTTTGGCATAGGACATCAAAGAAAAGACGAATACATTTCCTTGGCTCACTGGGCTAGGCCTCCTTTGTACTAATTAGAATTCTCAGAATAAAAATACAGCACAGAGAGAGAAATATTAATTCATCTTTTATAGAGAAATGCAGCCAAATATTGGCATAAGTCACAGGATAACAGCTTGATCCTGCAATCCCTTGCTTGCATGAATAGTCCCATTGACTTTCAGAGTTTGCAGGAATGAGGTTTTAGAGTGTGGCACAATGGATGTTGGCAATTTGCCTATGAAAAGAGTTAAGTAAAGTCTAATTCTCCATTAGGGCTGGAGAAATAGGCCTTGGCTGAAGGGAATGTTCCACAGTAGACAGAGCCGAGCAAAAGCACATGCTGTGCAATGTGTTAACAAAAATTTGGTGTGCTACTGATGTGAAGGACTTAGCAGAAGGCACATTACATTTTGGAAGTAATGTGGGTTTTTTTAATTGAATTTGGACTCTTCAAACCAGCTCTTCAATAGTCATAACTGCAGGTCTCATTAACAGGAGTGCTTCTAAGAGAACTAATACTCCAGGTACTTCACACAGTCACACTCATTTCTGGTCCACAAATGAGGGATGTTACAAATTCAAAGCATATAATTTCCATGTTTTTCATCCACAAATGAGATCAAACACACTTTTCCATTGGATTAAGTACACTGATAACATTTGAAGCTTGCTGGAAAAGCACATTTACGTGTAAGTATATTAATAAGCATACTGCTTTACCATGCTTGCAATGCACAGTGCTAAGAAAGAAAAAAAAAACCCGAAACCTAAAGGAAATAATTAAAAGCCTGGTACCTTCTTTGCTTCTAGGTTGTGTCATTCTGGCATTCACAGGCAGGAAAGAAGCGTTGCTGAGCAGTTCAGAAGGAGAAATGCAATGCTGAGACTTTTTGATTGAAAGATTAATAGGTTCTTCCATCACTTTTTGCATGGAAAGAGTTAATTCATTAACTACCTCTTGCCCAGCAGTAGCCAAGCTGTTTTCTAGAAGACAATCCACAGCATTGAAGTCTTCATTTTCTAGCTGCGGGGGTCAGGGGAGAAAGAAATGCAGAATTCTATTATCAGTTTTCCTTCTTTTCATGTTAAGAATATAATTTGTAATCAGTCTTCAAATACCAGATAAAGAAAACTTTACTCGTTGAAACAGTAATTTATTTTGACTGTTTGACCAACAAAAACATGCTTTAAATGGAAGTGGGTTCCCTCTCAGCAGAGGAGTTTAAGCCATCCCTACCTTGCATTTAGTGCCTCCCTGGAGTGCATCACCTGGTGTAAGGCCAGCAGGAGCCCCAGGGCTCAGGTCACTGGGAGCCCTGCCTAGTGCCAGGCTGTAGCTGGGCAGGGGCTCTGGTGCAGTATCACAGTCACAGAGAGGGTTTGGGGACGGGCCAAGTGGCACAGCAACTGCACCTTTCACCTCTGGGTCAGCTGAGCTGGATAACCTTGCTGGAGATAATTCCATTTCTGTACTGTTGGGAAAGTCCACAAAGCTTAGGGATGCTGAACGCTGGGAAAAGCAAAAAGAAGAAAAAATCAAATACATTAATAAGCTTTTCAGCAGCAAAATGCTATTGTTCTTTCAATAATAGATGAGATGCTCAGTTTCAGCTTGACATTATCAAACAGTTGTGTCACAAGGGCTGTAAGAATCTATTGTAATCCTATACTGTTTCCAAAAGCTTTAGATTCTCCACTATTAAAACTGAAAATGAGACAACTAGGCTAACTCTTCTGGTGCTGTAAAAAATGTCTTACTTAGATCAATTCAAGAGATTATGATTATAACTGACTTTTAACTCCTACAGCAATTGGGAAATCTATGTAGAACACTGTACCAAATTAATCCTTGACATAAACTCTATTATTTTCCATTAAATTTTCCCAGAAGAAATAAGACTCAAATCAGAAATTTTGTAATTTTATTTAAAGAACATCAGATCACTTCATTCAGAAAGAAGATTCAGAAGAAGTAAGATTTAACTCTGACACAAGTATGTGAAGTTATTGTTCCTGTTAATGATGCTGAAAACTTGATGATAGTGAGTCATTCCCATTAAAACCTAAAGCATTTCCCCTTTAAATAACAGATTAAATGCAGAAATATCCTACATGTACTAATGACAAGACATGTCCAGTTTCCAAAGAAAGAGAATATTTACCAAGGTATCAATATGAATTTTTTACTGTCTCATGATTTGTCACTACCAAACCTGCAGAGACACTGTTATACAAATCAAAGCAAACCCACTCATCTAGGGGACTTACCTAAACTGCCTCACACCATGGAATGTGGGACTGTATTGAAAACAAGACTCTTCTGGCATCCATGTGAAGCAAACAGAAGCAATTTTAGGAACTGTACAGATCTGTGTCACTTGAATATACAGCTTCCCCTTGATTTCATCATAGTCTATTGGTGTTTCACCCTTTACATTGGAGTGACTATATCCTTTTTGTTTGACTGCAATACAGTAGGTAGCACTCATTTTAATATAAATCAAGGCAATAGAAACGTGTCCATTTCATCTGAATTAGCATTTAAATTTATTGTTATAGTTATTTCTCTGCTAGAGGCCTGTGACTCAGAAGTGAATCTGAGACAGGACCCATTTCCTAAATTATTAAATTTATTATTATTATTTGTTATTAAATTATTAAAATACTAATTATAGTATTTTTCTCAACATATACTCGGTTTGGGATTTTAATACTTCTGTCCATCTTAACCCCACAGTGGTAAGGACTGCAGCCTAAATTGAGCTGCCAGATGTGCCTGTGTAAATCCTACCTCCTGCCAGTCTTGAATTCCTCTGCTTGCAATGCACAGCAACTCTGTGCTAAGACAACACTGCCCACAGACACTAATTTCCACCTAGCAACAGATGTAATTTAATTTCCTCTTTGTCAATTTGCAATAGATGCTACAGTGGGAGCTTTGCCTGAAGAGTGACCTCTTAATCTGATGAGACAAAATATGCCTGCATTTGAGACAGAAAGAGGTCAGCTCTTCTGCAGAGCCAGGGGAAGTTTGTGCCATTCTAGAACACACTACTGCAGTGAGTCTGCTCTAAACAGTCCCTCCCTTAGAAGGCACCCCAGGGAGCACTGGGTTTCTGCAGCCAGGGATTTGGTCATTCTCCCCATCTTGAGTCAAATGGACACCCCTGAATCTAAGCTGTCTGAGCTGTAACAACTTTTTGGAAGCAGTTGGAACTAGTTGCACATGTTCTTTCCCACCTCACATTTGACCTGAAAACTAGAACACAGCCAATAAGGAAATGCACCAGTGGAGGCCCAAACTTGCCATATAGTCTGCCTGATAGAGCATTTCTAAGAATGCTGAGGTTTGAAACCAAACTTATGTCCACAGGTCAGCAAGGAATCCAATTTCACAGCCACACATCCTAAAGTCCACAAAGGTCAAAAGTGTTTATTTCCCACCACAATTTGCTTGTGACAGGTTCCTGCAATTGCAGTGACATCTGGGACCTACCAAGTACATGTTTTCCTTTTCATTCCATCACTCATTTTATCACAAGCCTTTTTGAGATGACAAAGTTAACATATGAATTGTTCCCATACCACTCACAAAAACCTAAAACAAACAAGCAGAATTCATGCTCAAGCTGAAGATGAGCTGTAATCAGCCCTTACATTTTCCCCTTATTTCCAAGTCCACTGTGAGCATTAATTAAGCCCCTGTGAGGTAGCTAAGTATTTATTTAGTCAGGTTCTCCAAAGCATGAAGCATCCACAAATTCCTGAGTCCATAGGAAGTACCCATGAGCTGTACTCCATTGGAAATTGGTATGCTGAGGCATACACGTGGCAGGCACACCACCCAAATTTGCTCCCAAGTTAACTGGAGACCTTCTGTCCATTCAGTTTCTCCAATCACTACCCACGTTTTCCTTGACTCGCTTAAAAGCACGTGCCATCGTCGCATGTAGTGAGACCTGACCCTCTGTGTGCAACTCAAATGAAATGTTCCCCCTCCTAAGGCAATTTAGGATTACTCCTGGCTCCAGTTGGACAAGCTTACTTCCTGAGAGTAGTCACTGGGTTGACTCCTACTGAAGGAAAAGAAAAAACATGGAGACACACGAAAGATTTTCAGAAAGGTGAAATTCAGTTGCACACAGTGTGGCTATGTTCTTTTTACTCTTCTAGCTAGCATTAGTTTCTTCAGAGGTCTTTTTAGATTATATAAGCCAATGTAAAACCTTACTCTTGTTAAAAAGAATAATGAGGCCATCAAACTGCCATCTGTCTTTCCCTTGGGGCAAAAGTTAATTTTGTGGTTATTCTAATGATGAAGCAACATTATGATCTTTCAGTGCAAAATATTAAAACTTAAGAACAGATACATTCCATCCTGATCCATGGAGCTGCTGTCAAGTGTGAAGTGAACAATGCACTGGGAACAAGGCTCATTAATAGACTATTAATTCACTCCCTAAAATAATCATTTCTTTTGCCATTAGCAAAAATTTCTCTTTTCCCTTGACAGTTCAGCTAGTTTTTGCAAATGGGACGCCTTTAAAGGATTTATCTGTTTTATAAAAGCTCTATTACTTTTACATTGCAATATTTGAACAACAACAAGCATTAATTATGCTCTTGGGCAGAGGGTGGCTTCAGCTGTTGGTTAATTTTGAACTTTTTGACATTTTAATGTAGAGTCTGGCACATTGAACTACATTTGTGTCACTATAAATAGAATTCTCATTGTCTCATAATTAATTTTGGTCTGATGATCCTTATAATATAATGGCAGCAGCATCACCACCCCAAAATGCCTCCTGCCACAATTTTCTTAGCTATGGTAGTGAAAAGTAAGAAAAAAAAAACATGCAAAGTGCCTGCAGAGAACAAAAAATAAACATACGGTTCAGTTCAAATATTTCTTTGATCACTGTTGCATTCAAAAAAGGTCCAGTGTAAACATGCAGCACCAATATAGAAGAATTCTGAGAAGCAAATACTTACCTTGAAACAGTGGGGTTAGGATTTGTTAGGATTGTTTTGGCAAAGTCTCAGGGCTGTTGACATTAAGTGTCACTGCTAAAGAAAGCTAAAACTGGGAACCGCCAATTCTCTTTGCTATGGGAGAAACACCACGCTGCAAATGGATGCAGAGTAATGAACGCCTGCTATTAAGTGGAGCAATCCCCCTGGCAGCTCATTATGCTGGAAGGTTAAACAAATGTACTACTCCAATCCAGTTGCTTAACACAGCAGCACTGATAACATGGGCTGCACATGCTCCCCATTCCCAGCTTCAGAACAGAATCCGAAGGATTTCATTTCCATTTTCACAAGAAAAAAGAATCCAAATCTTCCTTAGAAATTTGTCTGAATAAACTGGAGCAGGCTTAAAGCAGAAGGAGGACGAGATTGCACGGAGAAAGCAGCATCATGTTTTATTTATCTTCTTTTTTCAGGTCAAAGGAAAAGGGTTTTGTAAAATTAACATTCTGGGAAATGTACCTAATTGCATTAAGCATGAAGGCATTTGTGGCCTCAGCAGCTCAATTCTGTAAAGTAAAGAACATACTCTGTTACTTGAGAAATTTATAGTACCCCAAACTCCAGGCTATTATTTCCTTCATCACTAATTCCTCTAAAATTAATTGCAATTAAGGGAAAAAAAATACCAACAAGAAATCCATTTTGTTCCCAAGCTCAGATTTGAAGTTCTATGGCTGGCTATTAAATTAATATTACTTTCAGTCACTAAGTAATCAAAACAAGCTCTGTGCAATACTATCATCAAATAAATTACATACTCTGTTCTCCGGCCCCCTTCACACAAATTTCATGTGTTTTTAAAGAAAAAAAAGAGAAGTTCCACCATGAACTGTCACCATATTAGTCTTTCATGAAGTGCTACCACAGCATATATTGGAATAAAAGAGAAGCATCTCAGAGTGCTCTGAAGAGTGGACCTTGGACAGCACAGAATATTTCCTAGGATTCCCCCATTTCAGGTATTTTATGGTGCTTGAGACAAACAGAGCTTTTGAACTAAGAATCTGGAACTTGTTGCAAATCAAAAAGAATACGACAAATATAATCCACTACACAACATTTCCACGTTTGCACTTTCTTTACTAATCTTGGTTGCCCTGCCTCAAAAATTATTTAACAAAACCACAAAGTATGGGGAAAATGGTCAAACACATGAAGGACCAAAGTACAGAATGGCTTTCACCCAACTCCAGAGAGACAAGCAGTCCCTTTTAAGCTTCAAAAATAAAGTTTCAAGAATAAATTCAATGTATACCTATAAAATACAGGTGTTATGAATGGGGTGAATACAGAGTGATTATTCACTGTTTTTCCTAACACAAAAACTAGAAGGTATCTGAACTATCAGGCAAGAGACTCAAGGTAAGCAAACAGAGGAACTTCCCATGCAATGCAAAACTCAGTTGGTGTAGATTGCTGAGGAGTGTTCTGCACTAGTATTAAAATGGACTCAAAATAGTGACTTAGACAAATTCACAGGCAAGTAATCTATAAAGAGCTCTAAACCACAATTGTCTGGGTACAACCTTCAGGTCAGAAAATCCTTGAAGTGCTGGCTTTCAGAATCTGGGATAGTAGACCATCAGTATATATTTGTCTGTTTCTGAAGCCCTTCCCTAAGGATCTGCTGTTGACTATTTATATAGGATTAAATGTAGCTGTTCAGTGATAACTTAGTAATACAGTGTACAACATATTCAGAGATTCACTTTAAGCAGAAGATGAAACTAACAGAGGTAAGGGTCTTGCTCCAAAGTACAGAAGGGGATGTACTTTATGGAGTGTGAGGAGGAATTACAATTTCCTGGTAATGTAGTGCAGGTAACATAAAAGTTATTCAGAAATTTGTTCTCTGTCTTGCTGGCATTCTTGCTGGAAGGGTTGGGTATTTGACAGGCACAGAGACAGAACAACTCCACAATCCAAACCAGAGGTCCTGGCTATGTGAGTGAAGTATTCTGACAGAGGAATATGAAGAGAAAACTATATCCATTTTCTGCATCAACAGAAAGCTTTCATTCTCAGTGTGGCATTCTTAAAGAGGTGCTAATCAAGCCAAGAATTATGCAGAGTGCAGCACTTAACTTATATCAAACAATCAATGGTCTAAGTATAGAAACATTTATTCTGCACAAAAAAAATAATTCACAGAAAAAGAATAGTTAGAGGAATATACAGGAAGACAGAAAGACTGACAAAACACGACCATTAATGTTCCAAAATGAGCAAAACAAATGAAAACTATCCCAAACTATTTAAACCATGAACTATTAAGAGCATCTTCTCTATATTGCTTTACAAATAAATATAATTCTGTTTGCAGACAATTCATCTAGCTATCAGTCAATAATATCAAATTCATACCATAAACATGTTTCAAAATTAATGCACAGAGGTTTAATAATTACATGAGCAATCAAGCCTTGTCCCACTCCAAAATAAAGGAAACAACTGAGCCAAAGAAAGCTTTTATTTCTGACCTTTTTGGACAGATCTTGGCAACCATATCACTAAACAGTTAATTCAGGTGCACATTGCCTTCTCTTTAATGAAAGAATACCAGCAGACAGGGAATTGTGTATTCCACTAGGAATACTGTGCCTAGCTGAAGGCTGTCAGAGCTCAGCAGAAATGCAACACAAGGCCAAGAAGTCCAACAGCATTTTTTCTCCAAAAGACAGAACAGTTCTTCCTCAGGCAGCAGGTTTATCTAGCCATTTTCTCCACCATATTTTTCAAGTATTTCAGACTTGTCCACGTTCACTTTCTCCAAGTCTTCCAAGACAATCTTGAGAGAGATGAAATGTTCTGAATATAGTCCATGTGAGAGCACATGGACAAACACCTATGCAGAAATTTTTGTCTGGAGATGAGTATGAAAACGCTTAATCAGGTGAACAGACACATCCCCTTGTTCTTAAACAGGAACCAATCTCTCATTTAAACTCAGATTTAATCCAGTTGGCAAGCAAAAGCACTCAGACATCTTTAACGAGCATTCATGAAGAATATATTTCAAGGGTTCGCTTGTTATGCTTTTTCCCTTCATAATTTCTAATTTGCCATTGCCAGAGCTGTCAGTATCTTCAGCCCACCCAGATATCTCTGTCCCAAGCAGCTCATTAGAAGACATGAATACAAGCACAGATGGAGTTCTGCAGCTGTTGAACATTCTCCCTCCTTGAAGAGGTACCAAGCAAAAAATCAGACACCCCTGTGCTTTCTGCACAAGAACATACACTTCTCAGCACCATTAGAAAAAAATCCTTTTCTCTTAGCCCTAGAAGTATCCTCCTTTTGCCACCTTCTCAACTTCTACAGCAACAAATCAGCCTTTTCTCCTTTATCACTCCTGCTTTTCCCATCAGACTACACTAGTCTCTCTGTCCTGCACATCTGCTTCCATTTCCTTTCTTCTTTCTGACGTTTCTTGCTTAACCTGTCAGGAATAACCTTCCATTACAGGTCCATAAAACAGATTTCTTCATGGTTTTCAAATCTGATTTGACTCCGCTTCCAGGCCTGTATCTCTGCAACTCCCAAAGGCATATCCAACAATTCTCTGGATGGGTATTGCATCATAAATATGTTGCATCAACAAAGTCACATACAAAGGAAGGAATAATAACTTGCCTTTTTGAGAGCAGAAAGGAAAGACAAGTACTTCCACAATATTTCACAGACAAATTCCAAGGAAATAAAACAATTAAAGTCTTCTACATGGTACACAAAATGAGTCATGCACTGAAGTAACAAACAGATTTGAAAATCCAGAATATGACACATTGCTTGTAGTGTTTTAAACAAACTGTACAGAGATGTAAAAGGCAGCTTCTCTACTTCAAAAGCACAGGTGATATCAAGAGCCAGCAAGGATCTACTGATAACTATTGGCCTCCCCTGTTCATGCTGCTTCTTCAACGGTCAGAGCCTCACAGTAGGTGGGAAGACCTCTATTGTGTATTAAAATATTCTAGATATACAGAGATTGCGATTTTTCTGCTTATACATGAACAATGAGAAGTAGTATAACAGAATTTCAGGCACCCCATCTTCAGCAGTAATTAGTGGTGTTGTTTCTGGGGCAACTATTTTGAAGACTTCTTCTCAGCCCTGATTTCATCAGCACTTCTGACTCCTGCTTTATTTATTTTTTTCGAATTAACTGCTTCTAGTATGGTAGTTAGCAAGTCCTAGTAATTAAAGCCCTAGACATAGAAGCTAGACAGAATTTAAGCAGTGAAGAAATAGAGCTCCTATTTATTTGCCTGTTCATGTCTAAGAATCATGGCAGCCAGACCTAAACACTACCAGCCTCTAGAAGAGTTGCACATCCTGGCACCTTACTGGGAGATGCACACAAGGTTAGATTCTGACTGTCTTCCAAAACTTACAAGCCATTTGGATGACTTTTACTGCGTTTTAATTTTTTCCACCTGATTGCAAACTCCAATGCCACATTCAATATTATCAAATCATGTTTTCCCTTTAATTTTTTTTTAAATAAGTTCTTTATACCTTTATCACTGGATGCAAAGTTGATTGCTGCAGTGGCTCAGGGGAGTGGCTCCTGCCACTGGCTTCTTCATCTAGTGATTGTGACAGGGAGGGGCTGTCACTTTTGTCAAGAGCAATGACAGGCTTCTGGGCATCAGTTTCTGTGGAGCCCTCGCAGACCTACAAATCACAAATGAGAATTTGCCTTTTCAACATCTCAGGAAGAAAAACAGTAACAAACGTGCATCAACTCACAGCATACACGTTATGACAAGCCCAAAAAGCCTCTAAAACAGAGAAGTTCACAGCAACCTTAAGCAGAGAAATAGAGAAAGATTTCTCTCAAATATTAATTAACTCTTAAAAAAAAGACTCAATAAAGCTGCTGAAATGTACAGCTACACCAAAAGCTGCAGTCCACCCTTGCAGGTAATCTACTTTGAGAACTATTCAAGGTGGCAGCTCTACAGAATTTACACAATGGGAAGTCCAAGCCACCTTCCACCATTTTAAATTAATTTCCAAGTCACTTTATTCTGCAGCTGATCTGCCTTGTAGTTTAGATGCTCACCACCAAGCACTGTCCCTCCTTCAAAAGCAGGCTCCTTACTAACAGAGGAAAAGGGATTAGCCCTGCTGACAAAACTGTAACACAACAGTGTGTGTGGATAATGATGATAATCTTAAACGGCATGATGCAGCAGCAAGAGAATGGGAAATAACTCTCAGAACAAGAAATTGTCTTCACTCTCTTCAATAATAATTCAGAATCTAATGCTTTTTAAGGACTCAGGGCTTAATGCTTCCAGTAAATAAGAGAGTTGAATTGCAGAGTGAAACTACTGCAATCCTCCAGCCACCTATTTACAAAGCAGGAGCGATGGTGCTTTTATTCTCCCACGTTGCTGCTCACCTTGTCTATTGAGAGATTTATATCTTTGGGATGCAGGGTGGTTATGCAGCACATTACAGAAAATTTTGGCCCAATCTGCATGAGGCATCAAGCCTCTTTGCTGCATACATAGACAAGGCACCAACAGAAAGTTCAGAGAAACACATGAAATCTCAAAGGTGTGTCCAATTTCTGAAACTTACACTGACAAAATGCAGTAAGAAATTACTTTGAGAGAACATACTTGTGCTTCATCGTGGGCTGGTTGCTGTGCTGTGGCTGGCTGCCTCACTATGTAGTTGATCTGACCGACTATAGTCTGTTGAACGTGCTGAGGTGGCTTGGCTTGGTTGAGCTGCAAGCTGGACTGTCCTTGGGCCTGCAGGAGAAGCTCCAGATCCTTTTTCATCTCCTCCAGCTCCAACTGGTGGTGCATGATGTCCAGGCTCTGCTGGATGACTTGCTTGTGGGTGCTCTCATCGTGCCCTGCTGGGGGGGACATCAGCGGCAGCTGCTGCTGCGGGGGTGGCTGCAGCACGTGGTTGGATTTTACCTTCTGGACATGGCCCAGCTGCATTCCCACAGCTGATGTCTGCAGAGAAGCCTGTGGGTGGCTTATGGTAACCTGCTGAGCCTCTTGAGATACACCAGCACAACCCTGCTGCAGCTGCTGGGGTGGGAAAGGCTTTGCCACCCTCCCAGACACGTTCTCTGGCTCCAAGCATGGCTGCTGCTCCAGCCCAGCCTGCAGGAGCTTCACGGGCTGCAGGGCACCCCGTGGCTCTCTGTCCTGGTGCTGCAGGCTGTACTGCAGAGGGAAGTGCTGCTGATTAAGTGCAAGAGGCTGGTGGAAGCTCTTGTGGTGGCTTATGTCTTGGTAAGACTGGGCTTTGTTTGGGTGAGGAACGCTGGGGCAGTGGGAGCAGCACAGGGGTGCAGAACACTGGACAGCAGGTGGGAACTGGTGTGGCTGGGTGCTCTCCAGCTGGGAGGCTGGGGAGTGGTGCCCATGGTACACAGGGGGTTGTAACCCTTGAATCTTTCCACAGAGTAGCGCATCTGAGTGAGATACATGTCCACCTTCCATTGTGAAAGTCCCTGGAAAAAAACCAGCAAATTTACTCCCCCCTATGGTCTTGACAAATGTATACAATAAAAATTGTACTCAAGGAAACAGCCATGGTGTACATTTCAAATATGAAAGATATTCAAATATCTTATCCAAAGTCTGCCAACATCCATTCAAGACAAATATTCCAATATTAATCTAGTTATTTCAATTCACACCAAACTCCCACTGATGTCAGTGGAGCTCATGGCTGAATTACCCAGCAAACACTTTGAAAAATTGACCCTATTTTATTTTAACAGATGGATATGGCTTATACTTTCATTTTTACAGAAGTATGAGTTTATCTTCTCGTCCATATGCACAGGTACAGAAGACAGCTTCTAGGGGGCAAGTGACAAAAATAAAAGGATTAATGTTACGTGGGTGAGACTCATAAAAGCTGGAAATAGAAGTGACCTATGAAATGATCTTGCCCATGCTTTTCATCAAGAGATTACTCCCTGCAACACTTTTGATACTGTTTTACTCCTTTTAGGTTTTACTACCTTAAAATGGGACGAGAACTGGTCTTTTAGATCAGTTATCAGCCCACTGAGCTGAATTTACAGTAAAAACCCATTGCAGTTGGGAAATCTGTAGCTGCTGGGAAATAAAGTCACAGTATGGACATCTGTTATATAGGTAACACTGTAATTACTGTACACACCACATCTTAAAGCCATCTTTGAGCCTGTCAATTTCAAGTGTCTCAATAGTGCTCAGCTCATTTGGCCACTAAGAGAGTGGAAGCATCGGACATCTCAGTGGTGTTTTAGTGAGTGGATATAAACGGAGAGAAAAACAGGAAAGTTCATCCACACTCGCTTTTCTTCAGAACATAGCAAGAGTTTCAAAACTGGATGTCAAAATAAAAAAGGAGTGGTGCTTTAGGGAAGGTACTGTATTATCTACATCTGTCTAGTCTAGCTTTGGGCGTTTGTCTACTGTAATTTTCTTACCCAAATTGGAGAGTTGCTTAGTCCAGTAGGAGGGATCCCAAGCGAATCTGATCTTCAGAGGAGGGCCCGTGTCCGTGTTGCAGTTTGTCTCTAGCAAGCGCTGGATCTGAAACACAATCTGGTGACACATTAAAGGACAATGATTTTATTCACAATTCCAAGATCGTGAAAAATGTTTTAATTGATCAACATCAAAACCTTAAAACAGTTCTCACGATTACTGCACAACAAGCATTGCTCTTACCAGCTCCTTGCTGAAGAGAAATGGGATGGGTTTTTTACTACAGACAGCCCAGCTGATGAAGTTCTGGACATGTTCCACCTGTCTGCCTAAAACCACAACACCTTGCAGTTGCTGCTCCAGCCTCTGCTTCCTCTCGCTGGTGATTTTCTATTAGTAACATAAATCAGTAGAAAAGGGCTGTCATTCTTCAGACACATGTAATAGATGCAATCATTGGCACTACATTATGCAGTATTTGCAGCAATACTGTTCTTCACAATCTCTTTCAACTACCAATCACAGAAAGGAAGCAAATCCAACTGAGGAGGTAAGTCTGAATTCAGGAAGAGCAATGACTTTCCCAGGAACAATCTGCATCATTCTGGCCTTGATTTAGCAGAATATCATAACCCCCCCAACAAAGCTGTAGAAGTTGGAGCAAATTTGCACCTGGGCCACTTTCTTGTCTGGAAATTCTGGTCAGCAATTTTTCTCCTCAGCACATTTCAAACTAAAAATCTTATGTACTTAAACTGGACATCCAAAAACTGAAGAGTCAAAAGTCCTGTTACATAAATTAGACCAAAGAATCACTTCTGAAACAGGGTATTAATTGTGCTGCTAGTGGGCTCCTACAAATGAAACATTAAAATCAGAAGCTGGTTTGTTTTCTAAGCACTCAAAAGGTGCACACATATTCTCTGTAAATGCATTAGAAACTGTGGTCAACTCACAAAAAAGAAACATTTTGCCACTTCAGCCTGAATCTTTGTCAACCATTGATTTCACATAAAAGTTTGCAGAAAAAAACCCAAATATTTGAAAATATAAGGAGTGGGACAATAGCTCCCACAGTCTATATTCTTTCCACTGACACTGGGATTAAATTTAATTTAGTTTGATTTCCCAAAGTATCAAATGAAACTAGCCTTACTTACTTCCAGTTGTTCAAGGAGGATATTTGTTCGTTTATCAATTTCATTCATCAGAACCATCTTGGCCATTTTTATTTGGTTTTCCACCTTTTTGTACACATGTTTTACTTCAAGCAACCTGTGGGTAAGAGGTACATATCCCTGGGTGAGGCAGCTGTGTTTCATTTATTCACTGCTCAGCTGTTATTTGCTACAAGAACTGAGCTGTCTACTGGCAGAACTGCAGTGAAAGTTGTAGCATTTCCCATCAGTTCTCCCCCACTTCTCCGAACCCTGACCACTCCTCTCTGGATGTGACATGGTAATGCTGATGGTTTCTCTCAAACATCATGCCAAGAACAGCCTTTGATTTTTTTCAACAAATACATACATAATATATCCAAAATTTCCAGTTTATACTAGATTATAAACAGTATAAATAGATTTGTACTCTTGAAATGGTTTTTTAATGCAGAAGAGAGATCCAACAGCTACTAAATGCATAATCAGTAGCTGAAATCCAGTTCAAATAATTAAATATTTTCATTTTTATGTTCATCTTGACTGAAATTGCACCTTGTTGTGAGGTTTCTTGAAGAAATAAGGTATCTTAAATTATCTCTATTTGTAATATTGTCAAATTCTAGTTTAGAAACAGATTATACAAAGAAATCTTAGCTCCAAAGTCAGCTGTCAAATGCCTTACAAAGAGTATGGAATCATGTATTACAACACCATGACTTGTCAGTACCACTTAAACATGAATTTGATATTTTTAATCTTCCTATTCTTTTCTACCCTGAAAGAAAAAAAAAATAGAAGCTGCATTTAATTCTGTTAACCCACATTTTGTGAAAATATTATTTTTACAGATCACCTACTTTCATAGGGGGGAAAAAAAATAGCAATTACCTGTCTTCAATCTGTTTAGCTGAAACCTGAATCCCATTTTTTTTCTCCTCCACCTTAGTTATGACATTCTCCAGGATGATTCTCTGATTTTGCAGAGCTTCATCAAGGTGCCTGAACCTGTGAAAGAAGGGGAAATGGTCACACTGTGGTTTCCCACCTTCATGAGTGAATGGGTGAGAGCAGCAAGGATTTCTGAGAGAGCAGTGAGCTATGTGCTAAATCACCTGTAAGACAACTGAACTGAGTTTGCTGGGGCTTTTTGTCCTAGGGTGACTTTATGATGCTTATATCCCCAATTGTCTGTTCTGTTTATGCTGGATATTATATTCTCAGGCTGGTTCTGATAGCGAAGGGAGGGAGAAGAAGAAGCACAGAGTTTGTTATCAGAGACTGCACTCACTCCTCCACACTCTGCCCTGGACTGTGTTGTCTGGGCAGAGAAGCCTTCCCTGGATTATTTTCCTCTCCCTCTCCTTGGAATTGTTCGAACCTGCTCCGGATGGGGGACCCAGGGAAGCACCCAGAGCTTGCACTTTGTGGCCCACATCGACTGGGCCTGCTCTGGGCAGCGGCCTTTGCCAGTGCCGGAGGGACTGACAACGGAGCGACCCCCACGGGAGAGACTTTCTGAGTTTGTAATCTCGTCAGAGTGGTGAATGAGTTTTGTCATCTGGTATTGTTCATTTTTTGTGCTGGGGAGTGCTTTGCCTGTTAAATAAACAGGGGTTTTTTCCACTTCTCTCCAAGGAAATTTTTCCCAAACCAGATGGGCAAAGGAGCCGCGTGGGATTGCTTTCTGGGCAAGGGGGGACCCTTTTGGAGGTTTTCTCCCAGATTTGCCCTAAACCAGGACACTTTTAAATTCAGAGCAGCCTGCAGCTTCAGCTGGCAAGCACACCTGGAAAGAGTGAAACCACGGAGGAGAAGTGTCAAATGCTGATGAAGTACCTGTGCTCCTGGTGCTCTGCCAGGAGGCAGCTGCGGCAGGTGAGCGTGTCACAGGTCTCACAGAACACCTTCAGTGCCTCTCGAGGGTGCGCTGGACACAACAAGGAAAACTCCCTAGCTTCATCTTCAGCTGCTGAGTGTCCTGGATTGAAAGATAAGTGTGTATTCTATTTGCCATCTGTTAGAGGTGTGACAGTTATCCTCTGTTAATCGGGCAGTTTTCTTTATGTCTTCCACAAACCAGTCCTCCCTCCAAGAAATATCTTCTGTTAATGGGCCATTCACTGTCACTGACTGATAAAATTACATCATCCCATTGGGAGATGCTCCACCCAGGAGGAGGAGCCAAGCATTCCTACCTGGATATAATCTGAGATTGGAACACCAGGGCAGCCCTTTCCCACTGGATTTCCAGCAGAAAACTACACCTTTCTACAGGTTCACTGCTTCAACAGAACTACATCTGTCACTGCAGGAGAACTGCAGCCACCACTTTAATTGGACTGCAACCAGAGTGTCAGGTCGCATTCTGACTCTGTCAGTGTTGTTCTGTATTATTGCATTACTTATTTGATTTTTTCTTCCCTAATAAAAAACTGCTATTCCTGCTCCCGTATCTTTGCCTGAGAGCCCTTAACTTAAAAATTATAACAATTCGGAGGGAAGGGGTTTATATTTTCCATTTCAGGGGAGGCTCTTAGCAGACACCTGTCTTTTCAAACCAAGACACTGAGGAATGCAAAGCAAAGGTGTCATCGACAAGGAGGAGAGCTCAGAAAAAGAGTAGCCAACCTTGCAGTTTCACATCAAGTCTCAATAACATTTTTTAAAGGCACAGAATCTGGTAATATCTGATTGTCTGACGCTGGGTTTGTTTGCATTTTTTCCTTACGCATCCTACAAACTGAGCACACCAGGAAAAAGCCATCAAAACAAATCATACTGTCCTCTAAACTCTCGTGAGTTTCAAGTATTGTGTTTTGGAGCACCTGCCTCACAACTTTAAACCACTTGACAAAAGTATTGTAAAATGTAGAATAGCAAATATATTAAACAAACTTGCAGTCACAACAGAAGCAAGGAAATCCTTTCTTCTTAAAAAGTCACATGAAAAATTGTTTTCCAAATTGGTGCTTGTTGCAATGCAGTTCATAAACTTCAGCAGCAGGGGCTGATAATAGGCCCTAAAATCTGTTCTTATAAAGATTTTCTAAAGAGTAATATGATAAAGAGGAAACATTCTTTCTGTACAATCTATTCTTGCCTTTTTTTCTCTATGGTAGAATTGTTTTAGAAAGGGGGAACACTGTCAATAAAAGATGGCAGAAAAAGACAAAGATAAACCATTGCAAAGCCTCTACCACCAAAGACAGGCTTGATTGCTTCCTCACAGTACTCCAACAAAGGCACTATGCTATATACTCTTTACCAACACGTGAGAAATTAAAGAAAACAATCATTCTTGGATAACATTGATAAAAATTTTAAATTATATAAAGGCATTAATAATTAATACATCATTATTTGCTCATATGAAATAAGAGGAAATATTTCCATTTTCCCACACCAGACCTCTTACTTATCTATACGTTTTTTTAAAACATCAACCTGGGGCAGAGACCATGCTCTCATCCTGTAGCAAAATGAAGCCTTTTATAGGTTCAGAAATGATAACTATTGCAATTACACAGAGCCACAGAGTACAGCAAGCTATACTAGCTCAGTCACTTCATTTTCCAATTGTAAAATTCACAACAGAGAAGTAGAAAGGCTAAGAAAATTTCATGGCTAATAATGACAATGCAAATATGGAGAAAATCCATGCCACTCTCTAAAAAGACATGTCAAATTGCTGGTTTTTAGATTGCTATCTACTCTAAACATTTCTGAGGAGCTTGATTTATTTCCTCCAGTTCAATTGACTTTCCACCTTCTTAACAATGTGCAAGAAGATAATTTGTGACAGATTAGGCCAAGATTTTATGTAACAGCCTTACATAGCTTACATTGTTACGAATTATTTACTGCAGTACCATGCTTCATTCGTCAGGGAAGTTTATTGGCTTATGTCATTATTGAATCAAATGCTAATAGATAGTATTAATAAAGGAGGAAATTAGATTAGGGTTCTTTTAACCTACTTCGATATTTCCTACTAGAAAGGATCAAACTGAATTCACCTTGACAGCAATTTTTTTTTCTGATTATATTGCAAATATGTACTTTTGTATTAAAACCTGCAGCTGACAAGCAAATAATAAGGTTGTACAACCAATATACATCCAACGAGGATGTCAGAGATCATCCCCTATGTGATCAGATTTTACATCTTAAAAGGAAAAAAAAGAGACCATAATAACTTTCTGAAGGTTTATGGGCTGGAAAAGCCTTTCAAAGTGTTCAGTATGTGCAGAGCATCCAAGCTGTTTTTCTGTAAACTCAAGATCAAGTTTGCCATATTAAACTCAAACTGATAATGAGACGTGGTCTTTTAGGTCCTTGTATCATGAAGTTACAATATGTTAACTTCCCCCTTCTCTCTCTGCAGTGTTCTTTAGCCTTTGGGTGACTGCAATCATCCCAGAGAATTCATTGGGTTTCTTTAATACCATGTCAGATTTAAGAGACAAGCAGATTTCAAATGCAAACTAGGAATAAAATCAGTATTATCTAATTGCAACACAGGCCCACAGCCTCTGCCACCAGTAATCCCCTGAATCAATTGGCGTATCAGTGAGAACTGCCGCTGAGCCATGGCATTTTTGACCTACTTCTTACTCAGCTCAGAGCAACACTTTTCAGTTTTGAAATAAGTTTACTACTTAGAAATCAGGTACTAAACAAGGACAAAAGCCTGTTTTTTTCTAGAAGCAAATACCTAACCACAACTACCCATTTTAGCTTCCTAAAAAGAACCTCCCTTGGTGACCAGAGAAAACTCAACTGCCCTAAATTCTGATAATTCATCATCTGAGTCACCATTGTCTACAGCCTATATTTTCTTTATCTCAGGTGAATCTCTTGAATAATTAATAGAAAGTTTTACATCTCTGCTCCTCTGATCAGTTGGTGTCAATTTTGGAAAAGCGATCTCAGCTAATAGAGTTCTGCCTCCACTTGCATAATTCTCAATGACTCAGACTCCTCTAGCTCTGTAGCTCAAGAAATAGTTTGTTAAAATTAATAGGAATAGGAAGGATTTAATGTGTTTGGTGAGAGTGTTTTGCTACTTTACTTCATTTCTGACCCAAGGAATCTAACACTGACAAAAGGAGGTCTGGCCCTTACAAAGGAAATGGCAAAAGATAGAACAGTTTAAAAGTGCAAGATCTCTTAATAGTTAATATTTCTTAAAAGTTTCAAGAGCTTACAAAGAAGGTGGCTGTTTTCAGAACACCCTACACAGACTTCTTTCCAGAAGGAAAAAAACAAACAACAGTCTGAGTTCTAGTATATCCTAGTATTTGCTTTCTTGGAACTGTTCTGAAGGGGATCTCTATCATAAATAGATAAAACATACATTAATAATAATAAAAACAATACAAAAGCACAAATTACATTCCAAATAATTTCTATATTAACTAGTCTATATATGAACTAACCAAGCTCCTTGTTCAGTACATAGAATTTAGTACTAAACTAAAGTTCTCTCTCATGTTTTTATGTGTCTGCATCTTTTTATTTATATAGCACACACAGACCCACAGCTAAGCCACACATATAATTTCTTACCAATGTTTGTCAATAATATGAGCTGGTAATCTTTGCTAAAGTGACATGAAATTATAAACAGTTGGAGCCTCAAAACCACAGCCCTTATCTTGTCATCAACTCTAGAAGAAAAACATATTGTCCATCCAATCAGGACATTTGAGAGGAAACTGTGGGATTCAGTTTATATTATTCTCTAGAAAAGACCCAAAAAACTTTTAAATGTAATTTGTGGTTTTTTTTATTATTACCATTCTTATGGACTTCTTTTGTTTACACTCTGTTTGGCAATGGCATATTTTGTCTCAAGTGCCTCAAACTGTTTGATATGACCACCCAGTACTTAAAAAACTCCATCTATGGCAAGTCTAGACTTCTACAAGGAAAATCCTAAAGGAAAATAAAATAAAAATAATAATCGGTGGGCTATTTTTATTCCTTTTTCTGTCCTTCATCTTCTTTATCAAGAAGAATAAGCATGCAGCACAAGTTCTTATTTTTAGTTAAAAATTGCTTATATAAGTTTAGGTTAGCATGCTCTGAAGCAGACTTCTGCCATATGAGTAAAGAAAATAATGAGTAATAATAGGAGATGGTAATACTTTCTGTAGATCACCATTGTATAGGGATGAGACATTCACCAGTGGGCTTAACTTGTGCTTGCTCATCTACACTCTGGAGACATTTCTCATTCCAGCCTAGGAAAGGAACACCTATAGCGATCACAGCTTTTGCAGTCTGACTCCCTCACACACCTTGTCCATATGCACAAGAAATGCTCTGCCATGGTTTCCTCAATGAAATTACCCAAACTGGGACAGAAACACTGAAAGGGCCAGGCCTGTTGCTGTTGTAGCCCTCCTAACTCTGTCCCATCACTCCACAGATTGGAAAGGCACGTGCCAAAGATCCTATCTGTGAAACACAAATATCCAAACTTTTTTCCAATACCATGGAGTGCTGATTGTGGCAATGGCCCTAAAGCTGGAGAAAAAAAAAGTCGCACAATCTCTTGTTGACACTTCCATATCCTTCTGAGTCACGCAGATCCTGGTGTCTGTGGCACAGAGCCTGCAACTGCTGCTTTTGCAGCTGAGTAACTGATACAAGAAGAAAGAAAATTCCAGCGTGCCCCCAGTACCTGTGCAGCCCGTCAGGGATACAGGCAGGAAGAGGTCTCCAGGCTCCTTGTCATGTCTGTGTTCCTCTGTACACAAGCTGCACAACCACTTATTGCATCTTGTGCAGAGACTGTGGGCAGGTCTCTTCTCTTTGCACATAGAGCAGCTCTAAGAACAAACAGTGCAATTACATACAGGCATAACAAATCAGCTGTACAAACCGTCTTTAACAGACTAGACTGGTGAGCTTAACATTTTTTGTCCTCAGACTAAAGCAATTCAAGTTATTTTAAGAGTTTCATTGTAACTGTGTAACATTCAGAAAAATACATAAAACATTCTAATGGTGAGACAATCTAGAAAACAATGTGGGGACATCCACATACTATTAAGGAAAAATTTAGTTCCTGTCCTCTAAAGAGTTGACCAGAAATGAGCTCAGTTTACATCTTGATATCACATGGGGTGAACTGGAAACACAAGACACAGGAACACAAAAAGACCTGGAAACCTTAAGTATTCTCTCTATTGATTCAACAGTTTAGGGAATTCCCTTTGCTATTTATGCCATGCTACCTGGACATGTCACTAGGGGGGAAACGAACAGAGCAGCACAGAAATGAAGTGGGTAATTCAACATTTGGTATCCAGAATGAACTCAAGAGCAATTTCAAGACAGCTACAGTGATAATTCTTTTAAAAAGGATTTACTCTAGGCATAAAACACCTCGTTTCAAAACTTTCAATATTCATGTATTTGTCTCACCACAGCCACAAATAGGTACTAATGGGCAGAGTGAGCACAGTGATGTAAATTTACCATTATCAAAGCATAGAGGCTTTACAACCACTTTATTAAACTGAAGCATTTCCCTTGAGATTACAATATATCTACTATAGCTATGTACACACACATATCTCCTCAATATTGCTTCTGCTCAGGGCTACTCAAGCAAATAGGAATAGATGGCAAAATCACTTCCTACAGTGTCCTTTCTGCTGGGCATCAGCTTATCTTCAATTCCACTGTGAATTGAAATATTTGCATCCCAACTATTTGATAAGAAACGTGAAGAGGAGGATACAGCAGCCTGTGCTCAGCTCATAACCCCTGATGCAAGTTCTGGCGAGTGTAAGGGAAGGGTTTCCCTTCATGGTGGCTCAGAAAATAGAAAATCTGAAGGAAGAGTTATTGCAGCTTTTGGCTGGTTGTCTCAGTTTTAAATCACGGCTTTAACACTTAGTGGAACATCCATATCCACCTAAATTCTGCAACACAAATGAGTCAAGCTCTGACTCACTTC
The DNA here is from genome assembly GCA_013397155.1 of Irena cyanogastra. Classification (NCBI taxonomy): domain Eukaryota; kingdom Metazoa; phylum Chordata; class Aves; order Passeriformes; family Irenidae; genus Irena; species Irena cyanogastra. The sequence continues at coordinate 177,232 of VWZV01002857.1, read as the reverse complement.
AGCACAAGCAGAAAAATTTTTGGTCTGCTAAAATTAATCTGAAATTTATCATTTCCTTCCATGGGTCTGGCATTTCACAACAGTTCTCTTATCAAGCCATTACTCAAGTGTTTCTAGATATTCATTCTCAAACAGATTGGGCAATTCCTGACAATAAGACAACAAAGCAAAGTTTTACATGTGTTTGACTGCCTAGAGAGGGAATTGCTTGTGCAAGCCAATATACTATTTTAGCCATTTGCTTATCAGCAATGTTTTCCAAAGGTACATACAATAATTTAAACCAAAAAGCCTAATAAAACTTCTATAACCAGAATGCAAGAGTATTTAATTTGGGCAACAAAGATTGTTATATAAAAAGAAGTAACTCATCTAAAATGTACCCACCTAGGTCCAGCTTAGGAAAAAGCTGAGGAATGCTCTGCCTTGTCTGCCATAACCAAAACTGCTCAAGGACAGGTTTACCTGCAGCAGTTCAGCTGTCAGTCTGACTGGAATTTTTACTGACACCGTACTGTGTTAACATCACTTTTAAGTTGCAGAGTGTTCCCAGAGTTGCATTATTTATGATGTGGAAATGGGCTTTTGGGCAAGAGATCCTGAATTGTGTATTTTTGAAACTGCTGCTGCTGGCATGTAAGCACATTCTATCATTCATGCTCCACTCTCTCACACACTGAGACACCTTGCTGCTTCCAAACACTTGGTTACAAGCCTTGACAGATTCCTATTTGAACATATAAGGAAAATTGAGACAAGGATGGCAGCTCAGCTGTTTCTCAGATGGATCATCTGGTGCCTCTCCTTTTGGTGTCACTGGTGGTGACACTGTGGCTTTAATTTGTGGTGTGGTGGTAGCGGTTAAGGATAGCAAGAAAGCAAAGCTACATGATTTGGCTTAATAAAAAGGACACCAAAAACTATGAAGATTCACAAGTTGCTCTAGGGTACTCCTTATGCTCCAGTGAGAAATCTGCATTACTGAACTGCTCTTAGGACTCCTGAGGGATTACAGAAAAGAAATACCTTCTTTTAAGGATGGCTTGAAAAAATGATCTAATGCTTTTGAAGACATTAGATAGTCTCATTTGAGTTCCTTTCTACACAAATTCTCATTGAACAGTAAATGATGCAAGTCACAGTAATTAAGAAATCCCAGTATAATAAGTGCATTTTAAAAATTCAGCAGCATCTTATGAATTTTCTTCATCTCTTTGGAGAGTGCATGTGAATACACCCCTTCTTGGTTTGTATCAATTTATGTTGCACTCTGCAAGCACTGTACACCTGAAGATGTCAATACAGTTTGTTTGCCTTAATTATTTTTACATCCCCAGAACGCTCTGTGGATTAGGCTACACATTGTTTACTTTTTAACAATACCCAGCTTCCTCTGTCCCTCCTCTCCACCCAAACTAGTGGCAACTACAAAGCTGTGACAATAGTCCTGCCTGTTCACTGGGTATTTAACTGAAGTTAAATCCACCTATGTACAATGCCAATTCAAGGCAAAAGTAGTAATCCAATACCTTCCTTTGAATCCACTCCCCAGTGGGAAACTGCAATATGATGGGACTTTTTTTATCATTAATACAGACAATCAGAAAATTATAAATGCTTACATGACCTAATGGGTGATGTTGGTGTAACAATTTAGTCAAGAGTCAGCTCCTGTGGCCAGCAGGTAGAGAGAGGGGATTGTCGCCTCTACTCAGCTCCAGAGAGGCCACATCTAGAGTGTTCTCCTCAGTTTTGGTCTCCATAACTCAATAGAGAGAAGGAGCTGCTGGAGAGGGTCCAGCAGAGGCCACAAAGATGATGAGGGGTCTCGAGCACCTCTCCAGTGAGGAGAGGCTGCAGAAGCTGGGCCTGGTTAGTTGAGAGAAGGCTGAGAGGGGATTCATCAATGCTTATAAATATCTCAAAGGTGGGCTAAGAGGATGGTGCCAGACCCTTTTCAGTGGTGCCCAGGGACAGGACAAGGAGCAATGGCCATAAACTGAAACACAGGAAGTTCCACCTCAACATGAAGGTGTGTTACTCTTCACACTGAGTGTGTCAGAGCACTGGGACAGCTGCCCAGGGAGACCATGGGGTCTCCCCATCTGGAGACATTCAAACCCACCTTAATGCGCTCCTGTGACCCTGCCTTGGTGGGGAGTTGGACTGCATGACCTCCAAAGACCCCTTCTAACCCTAGCAATTCCACAATTGTATACTTTGAGTTGAGAGCTAAAAGAGGACAATGAGGAATCCAAGACACTCAGCACTTTCTTAATATGTTGATTATCACAGATAGATTAGTATCAATATTTTTAATGGACTACTTAAAATACAGAAAGTAAAACTCATTCTTCAACTATAGTTTTAAAATTACTATGAAGGCAGTATGTCCATCTCTGGTAATGAAGTAATTACAGCACTGCATAAGCAAACTAGAAGAGAATCTTTGTTGCTCAAAATGAGATTTTCTCTGTTTTCAGTGTTCATCTGACAATGTTTCAACAAGCCACAGCTTAGTGACTTTCACTTACCTTTGCCATTGCTGAATCACCAATGGGAAAGTCCTTGAGGAAGAAATTCTCAACTACGTCCTTTGCAAAGCAGGTCTGTTTGCACACAGGGCAGGAAAGGATACCTGAATTAACAAAAAAAAAAAAAAAAAAAAGGAAAACCACCACAAATAAAGCAATGCACATCAGCCATGCAAACCAGGAAATGATACAAACCACACTTCAGTGTTGTGGCTTTTTTGTATCACATGGGCAGTTCCAGGAAACCAAGGCATTCTTCAAGCCCCAAGTGGCTAGACCTGGTTCAATATATAGAAAAGAAAAACAAAGCAAGAAAAACAAAATTGCTAGAAAAACACCATATTTCAGTTGACTTATTTCCATATTTATTGATGATATCTGCATGTTCAAATTCTCAGCTGGCTTGGAGATGATTAGAACTGAGATGCACTTTAAACTGTACCCCGTTGATACAGATCTCCTTGTGCTTTCTGAAATTTTCTGTGGTTCTGGACCAGCTTTACCCCACCAGAGGTGTACCCAAGCATAAAACACACACTCCTTAATACCAGTTTTACAGTGCAGAATGCAATCCAAGTGAAGTGACAGGGGAGTAACACGCTGCTGGCAGAACCAACAAGTTAGAAAAAAGACAAAGGATAAAAAAAGGTTCATAAGGAAAATTATTATAGTAAATCCAGAGATGGCAAAACATGATCTCCCCTAAAGCAAAGCAAGCAGCAGAACCTGGCTCCACCCTCATTGATAACTGAGCACAACTAGGGTCAGTCTCAGTGTCTGCCTGGGCTGAGAACCAAGAGTTCAAGCAGGTGTCCATAACTGAACACCTGTGTGGGGCTGAATTTAGTGGGACTTAGAAGAAACTCAGCATAGGCCCTGGCTTTTCCCAGGAGAGAGCTGCTTTCCTTTCCAAGGACAGTTCTGTGGAGAATTTTGGTTCTCAAGAAATTGACTGATAGAAGGTTTTTTGTAAGCATCCCTCATTCTCAGAACAACAGCTGCTGTCTCCTCTTTTGCTTACTTTTCCCTTTGTGTCCGTTCTCAAAACATGCCCTCTCTGCCTGAACCAACGGTGGACGAGAGGCATTGTGCCATTTAGCCAATCACATAATTGTTAGTGAAAGTCTCTATAAAGAGACACCTTGTTCAATAAAGTAAGTCTTCTGATCTTGAAATAAATTGTGGAGTTCTTGACTTCGCCCTCTGGGAACAGTGACACACCTGCATTTCTGCACCGCTGATATTTCATTCCTTGACTTCTTGGGCTAGGAGCTCTATGATATTTGGCTGTGTTGGTTTGGGTTTTTTTTCGTAGGAGGACACTACATTTTTCTGGCCACATTCCTGCAAACTACTGTAGATGTGAAAACAGTCCTTTCGAGAGGGTGGTGGTGTGTCAGTCTATTTCACCTTATCAAGGTGTATCTTTTTTTTTAATCCAAGTTTTCTCCATTCTGTTAAGAACAGAATTTCCATGCTATGCTCACCTTGCCAAGTCACCTATTTATGATAGCTAACCACAGTCTTTTTAAAAAGATTAAATGGTTTAAACTCACCTAAAGCAAGATCAATGACAACATCCTATTGATTAATGTGCTTCTTTTCCTTAACTCAAAATTGTTTGTGCACATGGAGTGTGGCCTGTAAGTTAATTAAACTTTAGATTGTCTATTACTCTTCACATTACACCATTATCAGAGACTCTCCTGTTTTCCAGGTGTCTGGTAATACCTGTCCCTTGGGAGTGGGCTCTTGCAGTCCCTACCCCAGGGGTGGACTGTTAATTCTGAATGTCCTCACTTTCAGAGCTGGGCTGCTGTAACTTTAACAGCAGCATTTCACTTTGACAGGGACACACGGACTCCACAACATTTCCATTTCTGACAAAAGCACTACTCAGATGTCTGAACATGTTCACTTCCATTCACAAATGATTTGAGGAAACTCTGACTCCTGGTACATCTTCTTTTAAGAGTATCCTTTACTAAGAACCACCTCCATGAGGTTTAGATGGTTTTTAGCCCAAATCTTGTATAAAAGCAAAAGCATAATTGCTTTCTGTTTTCAAAGGTTGCATTTACAACAGAACTGTGATATGAGGGCCCAAGTAGCAGATCACAAACTACCTAAACTATTCATTTTGCTGTACATTTCACACAACCCTGAGAGTTCATGCAGACATGAGAAGGAACAGGCTGTGCTCACAGGTGACTGTGCTACTCAGCCACAAATCACCCCAGGGGAAAGGGCAACACAAGCAATTTCCAGTGCTCCGCTCATCAGGCATGTAAACTGAGCCTTGTTTAAGGGGGTTTGCTGGCAGGAGTTACAAAGGTGCTAAAAAATTATCAGATTAATTAAAGATGCCCACAATGGCAGAAAGCTGAAGAAGTCTTTTTAACAGTTCCTCTGCTTTGCATCCTTCCTATAAGAACTGCAGCTGAAAAAGTACCTGAATTACCTACAATTTTTGTAGCTAATCACATTTTCACGTTACATCCTAGCATAACACAATTCTCTTAAATTGGTGGCACTGAAACCTCTCCATGCTTTCCCAAATTACAGAGTAGGAGACTTAAGTGCCTGCTAGCAGCTCTGTTCTCTGGAGACGTGTCAAAGCAGGAGGAGGCCAGACAAGCTGTGTTACACTGACAGTGCCTCCTACTCTTTGTAAATGATGCTTACTTCAAGCACTGGTGAATTGCAGCACTAATTCCTGGTAGCTGAAACACTCCTCAAGCTTCCCTGCACAAAGTGGTACAGTCTGGACAGCAGCAGAAATAAAAAACCAGACACATTCTGATTGATAAGCTAGGAAGCAAGATACCTACTCTGCAAGCAGCTTCTCAAGTAAGTCTCACGGGACACACTCTAATTCTCAGTGCAGTCAGGAGGAGACCAGCTCCTGACTTCACAGAGCCACCTGGAGACCTTGGGGACTTGGAACCAGTTCCTTTCAGCATTGCCAGCTCTTGGTCTGGCTAACAGTGAGAGAAAACCTCCATACTGAGGCTGCAGAATACCCGGCAAATGGACCAGAAGGGAAATAGCCAACAGGTGACTTTCTGAAGTAAGAAAGCCACGACTCTCACAGTTCCTCTCATTTACCTGCCATATGGGTGAACATGCACAAAACACTTCTGGGAGCAGCTGCTGCCTGAGAAACAAAGGCATGGGGCTTTGTCCCAGCAAGGACAGCATCCAATACACAGTACACAAGGTAAAAAAAGGTTACTATTTGTTGTAGCAAAGTGGAAAAATTATAAGGAAAAGCATCATAAAATCAGGCCTGCTCTGTTAGCCTGTCATTTCTTCTAAGCCAATCCAGCACTTCGCAAGTTCCCATGTGAAAGCAATCCTGGTGTGAGCAATTCATTAGCATAACAATCTATTCCTGGGTGAAAACCAACTAGCACCTGTATAAACTGATTTTACACCCTTAGATAGAAAAAGGAAAACTATTTCTCACAAACGACCTTTCCTACACGTACACACCTACACACCAGGGGTCTGAGTGACCAACCAATACAGGATAACAACTCGTTACTGACCAATAAAGTAATTGGCAAGAAAACTACTGACCAATTGGAGTCACACACAAGGTCTGTAAAACTGTATAAAAAGGAGCTACCTAAACAAAGAATAAGCTTTTTCCACCCTGAAGAAAATGGAGTCTGCATGATTTATTCCCATAACTCTTTCATTATGTTCCAACACTATTCTGTTAGTGCAGAATGTTAAATCAAATTAAACCAATTGAATGATACTTCATGGAATGCTTATGGCCACAGGCACGTTCATGTGAACTTTAAATTCTGCTAATTTGTTACAAAGCAGTGAAGTAAAGAATACAGCATAATTAGAATGCATTTGGTTTGATAATGAGCAAGACAATCTATATAGTATTTTTAAATTTAAAAAAAAAATTAAATAAAACCTCATTTTTTATGTTCAGAAAACATAAATCATGCATGGATTTCAGTTCTGCACAAAAGCCTCCCTTATATATGTGCTGAGAAACACACTAACAGTTTGAAGGTAAATTACATTACTGGTGATCAATATTAAGGGACACCTAAAAAGTGATGCCCTGGATGGCAGAGCACAATTTTCTCCCAGGTTTTAGATCCAAGTTGTGCTGCCAAGATCAGTGCTGTTCCAGAGATACACATGGAGCAAGCTGCAGAGGTCAGAGCTTTGTTTTAGATCACCAAGTACAGCTTGGATTGAGTAAATGTCAGTGTGTCTCTAAAATATCCAAGTAACTGGATATTTATTTGATTTCGTAATTACAATGATTTCAAATCTAAAACTCCCTTGAGACGAACAGAGGGCATGCAGAGCCATCAGCTTAATCAAAAAAAAAAAAAATTAAAAAGAGTTGTTAAGAGGAAAAACAATGGGGACACCAAAGCAATAGAGTATTGGAAGTCATTTCCTACTCACAGGTGGGCTAACCAAAACCACCTAATACTGAATCCTATACCTAAAACTTCAATAAAAGCACAGGAGACAAATTTGCATTTTGCTAAGAGAGAGATTGCCTGAGCATGGTGGCTTTGGAGATGACACTTGTTCAGCTAATTGGGTTTATTTGATACCTTTTCCACTTAATAAAAACCTGTGCTCTATGCAAATGCCCCATCTTTTTCAATATGAATTCCCCAAAGAATCAAAAGTTAGCTTGGCATAATAAATACAATACAAAAGGAAGTGTGGAGCAATTAACCTGAAATTAAGCAAATAATTACATACATATTTACAAACAGCATCACGCTGTGCTCGTGCTCAGAGAGCAAACCACCAGTAAGGCACACTTTCCTGGAAACCCCTTACCTGTGCTCTGGATAAAGAGCCAGAGAACCACCCAGAGAATCGCCTGTTTTTGGGGACAGGTGGGTGGTAAGAACTGCACATGCAGGAATTCCCCAGGATCAGGCAGTGCTGTGGCGCAGACTGAAGGCACTACACCTCTCCCTGTGGCTGCTCTCTCGTCTTTGGCCAGGAATTCTAGCAAACCAGCAGGGAAGAAAGGTGCACTGAGTCACTACAAGGTACAGAGGTTTCTTTCCTCCTGCTTTCTTTCTTGCCCTTGCCTCTGAGATTCATTCAGGCCTCCGAGAGCTTGCCTTGGTTGTATTTTTTGCAAATAAAAATCCCATAGTCAAAATGAACAGCAGTGTCCTACTTCCTTTCTTGCCTGGGTCTTCACTCAGTCCTCAGACTGGAGCAGAAGGAAGAAGAGGAGCTTTTCCAAATCCAGGTAGCAGCAGGTCTCACAGTGCCATTCACTCCCACAGTACTTTTTGCAGACCATAACCTAAATATTTTTCTTGCCTTCGTACCTTACCTCTGCCTCCACACAACTCCGTCAATCTGTTTCAAGAACCTGCACTTAGCAGACAGCTCATTTAAATATATCATTGTTAGAGCACTGTAGGTGAAGGGAAGAGTAGTCAGAAGCCCTGGAGACTCACTGTTTGTACGTATGAGAATGATGCAATTTCTAGATCTAAACGGCAACTCATCAAGGAATTACAGCACTCAAACAACAGTTCACATGTTAGGAGATCAGGTACAGTCATGGTGCCTAAAGGGAGGCTGGTATTGATATCAAAACCTCTAGAAGTAGAGGCCAACAGAGATGTTGACACATTCTATTTTTGCTTGGAAATTAAACTGGTAGGAAGGAGGTAGGAACATTTGCATAAATTAACTTTTAGAAGTTCAGTGCCTCCTGTTTAGCACTTGAAATTGTTATTTATCCATCCCATTTCACTGCTGAAGAGATGACCATCAGTTTAGAAAGGCTAGCAAGGATCCTAATGCTGGATTTAAGCCCTGTTTCATTGTGATACACAGAATAAAGCCCTACTTCAGAATTACAAGCAGGTTAAACCATATATAAGATATTCTCAGTGTATTTGAGTTATCAGTTCCTGAAGAACCTCTGGAGACCACACTGTATTGAACAGACTCCTACAAAGTGTCAGCACATGAGGGATGTGGAAGAACAGCCCCACATCTTAATCCTTCCAGGGCCCCACTACCCTTCCACCCCACCCTCAGCAGGTTTGTGCATCTGAACATCACCATGAAAGGCACCACCAGCACCAGAGATGTGCAGCTCTGTGTGTGGCTGTGTTTATGCACAGGCACCTCTGAGCCCTGAAAAGCTTAAGCAGCAGATGTTTACTTGGCTGAATTAATTTGCAGCCCCTTTTCAGCAGCCACCACGTTTATTTCCTCTCTTGCACTCTCATCAACCAGAGTAACTCAACAGGGGGTTGGGAAAAAATGGAATTTCAGAGGCAGTGGATCCATTATTCAGACACAGATGCCCAGTCTGGACACTCCAACTCCACACCTGGGATATCCAAAATCAGCTTTCAGGAAAATAACAAGGTTCTGCCTTATCCTGTTCAAGCCCCAGCTCCCCACAGTTCAAATCTCTCACATCCCACAGCATTTTGATAATGGAAGCTGCCACAAGGCATTGGACCCAGCAACACTTAGTGTCCCTTTGTAAAAGTACAGATAAAGAAAGAACTAGAATTTCTAAGTGGTTTCAAGGTTTTTACTCCACCTATACCACAGCAATCTAATTTCTAGGTGACAGAGCTATGGATCATTTACAGAAATAATCTCTGAAGTGCCAACTGTAACCTCCCCACCACCCATGGACACCAAGTACATGAAAAGCCACAGCTCACAGTTTTGTTTCAAGGTGTTCCAGTCTGGTCTGGGTTAAACAGAAAGAACCCTCAAGCTGACTGCCTCAGAAATAAATCAATGCAGATAATTTACTTATTATTATCATGAGAATCGATTAGCATAAAGGAACAAACAGTGGAGCTACTCCACACACCACATTTGTACTTGCTGTCCACATGTTGCACCTATTCCTCTGCTCTTTTTCCTCCAACAACCATCAAAATAATTATTCTCAGAGAGCATTAACTACAGCTCAAGCTGCAGGCATAATTTACATTTCCTTGGAGACCCAATTATAGGTTATAGGAAACAGATCTGAAGACAACCTCCCACTCCACAGTTTCATATTTATGTAACTAAACCTCTCATTGTTTCACTTGCCTTTTGGATCTGGCAGCCGAACAGCACAGTGCAAAGGGCTGACTAACTTTAAACCCACTTTAAGTTGATTCAATATATACATTATGAACAGTTTCTCTCTTCAGAATAATCTTTCTACTTCCCTTTTTAGAGGTAAAACATGCACTTGGTTCTAAGTGGCTCTAATTAAAGCAAAAGGGTGTTCTCCATCTGAATCAATAGATCATTGCATTGCATCACTTGCCTTAAATGAGTGCATCAAAACAAGGTTATTGGGTATCCTGGAGACACCACACCTCTACCAAGGCAGCTAAACTGCCTCACTATGAACTAAATTGTGGTTTACAGAACTCTGTAGATGGTTTTTTTTGTCTGTTTATTTTTTATTATTTAAATTCAGCTGAACACAAGCTAAGGCACTGTGTGTCGACACCTGGAGTCTCCTGAAACCAGTGCTCCACACTTCCTATGCCAAAACTTCATACTGAAAGTGAACCCAGAGCCAAAGCAGTCCTAGAGCTCAATCCTTTTCCTGAAATAAACCTATAAACCTCCCTGAAGATCTCTCTGACCAACACCTTGCTGACTTTTGGATGTGCCTCACTAACAAGTCTTCACAATCAAGGATCCACAGTTTATATACATATATCACCTACCATACAAGCTGAAGAAAACTGTTTATTTTCAGCAGGAAACAATAAAATGCAGCAAGTGGACATCTGTCAGTAGTTGAAGCCACATTTGCTCTCTTTAAAAGTTTGGTTTTCTCTTGGTTTTACCCAAACTGTTTGCATTTCTCTAATACATTGCCCTATTACATTTCTTGGCATTAAGTGAACACAACACAAGCACAGACAGTTTTTGAGTTATGCAGAGAATGTGGGTAAAAATTATAGAGCCATTTCCCAAGATTTTTGTTATCCAACTTAGAAAAGTAGAAAAGGGCAAAGAACGTTTTTAAAATTAAGTTGCAGAAAGTAATAGCTCAACACACAAGTTCAATACAAAAACATCATACTATTAAATCCACCACTTCACAAAGCAACTTACAAAGCTGAGCAACTACTACTAACATTTTACTTTACAGGCTAGGCTAATTACACAACCTGGTCACAAAATGTTAAGAATTTCAGGGTTTATATCAGTTAGCAGAAAACTGCAAGGTGTTTCAGTACATCTCTTCTGATCTGCCTTGTTTTCAGGGGTCCTAACTGTGACTGAGCAGCAATTACCTGGGATTTTTCTTTTAAGGGAAAAAAAAAAAAAACCAAACCAAAAAGCAAAACAACAAACCCTTTAGCTGAGACAATCTTGCAAAAACATGAACTTGTCCCAACAATGCACCTTCACTGGTCCACTGCTTTTGGAATTAATGTGTTGGTGATATTTAAAGCACTAAATCAATTTATATCACTGAACATCTTACAGAGAGGAAGATTTGCAGATGAGGGGCAATTTATTTTGGCATCCACCTCCAATTCAGGGAGGACAGATAAACACAGGAACCTGGATGAGTTTGGTTTTGAATGTATTTAGAACTTCATGAGAAAGAGGTAGACCCAAGAAAGCAAGAACCAACATTGTACCATGAGTGGCAACTCACACAGGTAAGAGCATGGGAAAGTCCTCATCTGAGACATTTCCCTCTCAAGAGATGTGAGAACATTCTCTTTTTCTTAATCAAGCCCTCTCTTGAAAATTATTCTTTCCCATGCAATAAACAGACTGGAAACACATAACATGCAGATCTGCAGAGGAAGAGAACATAAATTCTCTGTTACAGGAAGACAAGAAATAAAAATAGGAAAGAAACACTGGCCTGCACAAAAGAAAATAAAAAACAAAGAAATAGAAAAGAAAGACTGGGAAGCTTAAAGTTTCCTTCATAGAAACAGCAAAGGAGCCAAGCTCACCAGATAACTTCCTTTTTCCATTCAAATTGCTCCCAAACTCTCAGTTCTCACAGCTGTGGATAAATTCTGGTGGCTTTGCAGCTTTTCCATAGGAGCTCTGGCTGCTACCTCAGGGCTTTTATTCATGAGTCACCTCAAACACACAGGAATAAAAATTCCAACAACAACCCCCATCAAACGTCAGGACCACTTATTCCCAGCTTCTCAGTAGCTCCAATACAAAACAACAAACTAGAAAATAGTTTTATATTAGCAGAGTATTACTTGTAGTAAAGCATACAGAAACCTGCACATTCAAATATTCTTTTTGTGACAAGTGCCAGAATAACTCCACTTGCAAATACATTCATTTTTTTCCATCCTTACATTTTGCTTGAGGAATTCATAGTGAGTAAGGAACACATTTTTCTTACAGGCAGTATTTTACATTTACTCAGCTAAAATGGTTTAGCACTTGCACTTACCATTTACCACTGGTACCTGCATACGATCAAACTTAAAGGTGACACTGGAAACTGGAATTGTTCTGCCCATAACTCAGCAATCAGTGCAGATAACACAAGCAACATTTAACATCATGGCACCAGAAGAGTTCACACATTTATCCTGCCTGCCCTATGGTGGCTGCAGTTTCAGTCATTGGCTTAATTAAGAGACACAGATGTCTTGGGTTTGCTGCTTTCCTTGCTCATAGATTAACTGAGTCTCTGCACCTGGTGTCTCATGTCATTTACTGGGTCATCACTGTTCATTATTTCTTGTCCCTAGTCTTGCTCTTTCCCACAGAAATTCCCTATCTACACAAGAACGAAGAAGTAAACAGAGAAACTTCAGGAATACAGAAATAAACTAGTATTTATTCCATTTTGTTATAGACAAACAACTCCTGATCCACCTTAAAGAAATACAAAATATTTTAACAACTCATTAGAACTGGTAGCTGCACTTCATCCAAGATCAGCCAGTGGTAGAAATTTACTTTTCCACTTGGTAAACAGAAAGAAGGAGGAGAAAAATGGCTGAGATGTCAAATGAGGATACATTAAAATAAATGGAGTGCTTTTTTCAACAGTATTTTATTACAGAGAGGTCCCTCAGACTTTAGGCCTACTATGACCAAGCATTAAAATTTTTAAGGAGACATTACTGCAATGACTGCCTTGTTCTCTTTCTCTCCTTCTCCCCCCTTCATATCTTTTTCTGTCTATACCCTGTACATGAACAGCCTTTTTCCTTTGCCTTTTCCTTTAGCTTTCGTGTTTTGCCAGCCTTCCAACAGTGACCTCTTAACACTGATTCCATTTGTTCTCAAACCTGAACTAGTTTATGTCATCTCATCAGTTCTGATCACCCTCACCTCAGGGAGGGTATCTTTTCTTCCTACGTGTTTCTAAAATCTGCTACAGAAGAGACAATAATAAATGATGCCTGTCTCCTACTCAACTGAAGTTCAAAGCCTGTGAAAATACAAGTTATCTACATGCCTTTGCTCTTCTTATAAATTAGTAATGAGTCTGGAATGCTTCCCCACAGCAATTAAGACACTTTCAGTTAAAATTACTATATTCTGCCATCAAGGTTTTATTAAAAAAAAAAAGAAAGTTACACATTTTCTATTAACATCATGACCGAAAACTGTACAAATAACTCAAAGATTTCAAAAGGCACAGCCAAAAAATGCTTCTTATCCTCACTAGTTTACTCAGCTTGTTAGGCTGAGTTACAGCCACAAGGGTTAAGGTAGAGAGAAACAACACTCACAATGAGATAAGCGTTTCAGTGCACCAGAACACATATATGTAATAATTATTATTACCTCTGCTAGAAAGAAAGGATGTTTTTATGTTGTTGGTGGGGAGACATTGAAGGAAGAAACCTATCACCACAACCAGTACCACAGAAAGGTCCAGCATGTCAAAAAGATTGCAAAAAAATTTGCTCTGAAAGCTATCTTGTAGAATTTATTCATTTATTAAGCTAAGAAAATCAAATATTCATAATGTCCATTTGGTAAGTGAAACATTCAGCCTATTCTGAAAAAATGTTAAAATCCTGCCTGTGTAATTTCTCTTCAAAACACTGCTGTTGGATGAAAAACATAAGGAAGGTGGCTTGTTCCCAATCCACACTCCGCTCACACAAATCTTTACTCTCCTAATTTACCAATTTAAAGTAGTGCTGTAGAAGAATAGGTGTCAAAAAGTGCTTCTCAGTCCATCTCTTTTTATAACACTGTATTGCAAAGATAACAAGCCGGAGGTTTTTAAATATTACCTTCATAGAGAACTTCGTAGTCAGTGGGAACACAGCTGTATCCTTGGATCAAACCTGGCAGGCAGTCCTTACAGAAGGAATGGAGGCAGGGCAGCATTCTGGGTTCCCTCCTCCGCAGCTCCCATTTGCACACCAAACAATTCCACAACAGATCCAGGGTCTCCATTCCTGCTGGCTGAAGTCTGGCCCCAAAAACATGAAGAGTCACAAAATGGCTCATGACAAGCCCTGCACTTCACAAAACACTTGATCACTCAAGCACAAACCAGAGGGCAACACGGGATGCACAATCTAATAAACATCCATGTAGCCCCTGTGGAAAAAAAAAGTTCCTTGCAGCTGAAAATCACATACCTGCTTTACAGAGGAGAGTATCTTTGCAGATTGTTGTGCAGGAAAGTGTGGTTTAAGGTTTACAAACCATGATCCCACTATCTCTATAGTGTTTGCAACTTCTGTAAAAACTGAACTAATCTGTTCTATCGATCTACTTACAAAGCTGAATTGTCACACGCTGAACACTTCCTGCTAGAAGCACTGAAACTGTGCAAGTAAAATGATGAGATTCTCTGACTGCTTTTATAATTTCACTCAAATATTTTACAGTTTTCAGGTAAAGAAAATAATACCCATAAGTCCATCATTTCAGCAGTGCATGTTAGAAAGCTGCTTTGAAAAATGTATGGCATCTTCTGACAATCTTTTTTATAGAAAAAGCACTTTGCAGTAATTGTAGCTATCAAGACAACCATAGATCAGATTATAGACCAAACCTGAGCTTCCCAGTGTTCCTCCCACCAGCTTAAGCTCCCCAAGGTCAACTGAGAGTTTTGCAGTTCATGTTTCATCCTCAGTTCTGAGATTGTCAGAGATGTTGATCAGATACAGACTGCAAAGGGCAACTCCTGCAAGTTGTACCAGAGGAGAAAAAGCAGATAAAGCCTCATGTGTCTGGAGCCACTCTTCCAGCTGATCCAACCTCCTGGGACCAGAGTCCCACCTAGCTGCTGATTGCCCTGGCACAGTGGCCCTGCTACCAGCAGGATGGAATTGAAGCTACAATCTCCAGATTTCTCCAGCACACAACAGCAGCAGCTCTAATCTTAGGGCTATCTGTTCTCCTAGGGCTTCTGTCTTCTGATAGATTCCAGTGGGAATGGTTAGTAAGCAGATCTGGGTTAATGTTTTTATTCTGCAATGCAAAAAAAATTATTAATGTCTCAGAAATTAACAACCAGTGGGCTTTTTTTATATCTTGAAGTCATCAGTATTTAAAATACTGATGAGACCTATTCAACTAGGTAGATACACACCAACATGACTGACAAATTACTTCGATAAATTCAAACCTACCACTAAAATTTCAGATTCCAATTCCAAAACCAGAGGTCCCTTTGCAAATGAGCTGTGCCAGTGGTACCTGTGGTTAAATTAACATTTTATCAGTTACACAAGCTCACTTTTTACAGTGCATCTCCATCAACCATCTATCAGGGGCAAATGTCACTAAAGCAGCACAGCCTCTCAGCTCACTTCATCTTTGTCATTTCTTGCAGCTCCTGTTGCTAAGACAAAGTTGCACCTACAAAAACATGTAATGGCTGCAGTAGGAAGCTGAGGTCTGAAACTACCACATTGTTGACACAGAGAAACCACAGCCCCGAGCATCCACGCACAGAGAACCAGTGCAAACAAAGCCAGATACTGGGAAATGCTCTGTCACCTTAAAAGCCAAATCTGGGGCTGGATGAGCAGAAGTAGGTTACCATAAATTTCAGTGTATGCCCTTTGAACAACATACAAAACTGAGTAGAATTTTTTCAGTAGGAAGAGGAAGAGTAAGGGTGAAAAAAATGTGTTTAAAATTTTATTCTGAGGCAGGTATGCAAAGTAGTAGTCAGGCAGTGGGAGGAAGAGAAGGCTGATGTACATAACGAGCTACAAGGTGGCCCAGAAAGAGAATCCAGGGAATTCCAGGCCTGACCTGAGTGCTAGGGAAGGTCATGGTGCAGATCATCCCGAGCACCATCAAGTGGCACTTGTGCAATAGCCAGGGCATCAGACCCAGTCAGTGTGGGTTTATGGAAGGGAGGTCCTGCTTAACCAGCCTGATCTCCTCTGACAAGGGAACGCTCTTGGTGGGTGAGGGAAAAGTTGTAGCTGTTGTCTGTCTGCCTGGACTGCAGGAAAGCCTTGGACACCATTCCCCACACATTCTCCTGGAGAAACTGGCTGCTCATGGCCTAGAGGGGTGCACCAGTCACTGGGTAAAGAACTGGCTGCATGACTGGGGCCAGAGTGGTGGATGGAGCTGCGTCCAGCATCACAAATTAGGGAACAGCAGTCCCAGCAGCCAGAGAGAGAGTTCCCAAACTCTGTATTTTGGAACAAACTGCCCATTTACGTCATAGCTATTCACAAGCAGCACTACCACTGGCTAAGATGAACTATTTTATAAATGGAATGCATGCCAACCTCACCCTAGAAGCCCTCTAAATCTAATTGTGGCCAAACACTAGGTTAGAAGTTGATCAACTAGGATTCTATCATGCATACTAGAAGACAATTTGAATCAACTTCAGCAGCAAGCATAAAGTAAGAAACAGTGTTTATAGGCTTTTAATCTGACACTTGAGAACCATCTCACTGGCTTTAGTTATTTGATTTTTTACCATTAAACCCTGCTTCAGCACACAGGGCCACGCCTTGCAGACACCAGAAGTCCTAATTTGATGTTACAACCAAGCAAGGCTGATTTCAGGTAGTCATTTTAAACCCAACACATCAGAACTGCACAGAGAGCAGTGCTAGAGCCGTGCCATTGCTTTGTCAGCCACAAGGACGGTTGAAGATAGCTGGCACCAACTCTGTCCCACAGGTGGGAACTGCAGGAATTGCATGCCCAGCCTGGGGAGGGAAGATTGCAAATGTCAATTAACAGTTACTGGGACACTGCTGTCACTTTGCATTTCTTTGTCCACACTCCTGCTGCTCCATCCCCACAGACCTCCTCTGGATGTCATTTCAGTGTTCAGGAATCCCCACCAAAAGCCCATCAAGTCCTCTTTTCAGACAGCTGCAGAAAGGATTACTAACAAAAGAGCAGCACAAATACAGAGCTCAGTTTTGCCACCCTATAAAGACAAAACAATGAGGTATCTGCACATGGCAGGTACTGAACACCATAGTCAGGCAATTTTAAAATGAACTGAGAAGCAAACAAACCAATGATCAAAAATCATGCAGTGTAGATTGAAGTGTAAACTGTGTCTGGAGAAGTCAGGAAAGAAAAATCAGAACAACCCAAACTTCTGTAAATCAGCTGATTTTATGCATTGTTTATTCAAAAAATTTGAATAAAACAAAAACCTTTATGCCACAAGCACACAGGCACCACCAACTTCTTTGATCTTCTCCTCCGCTCTTCTACTGAAGAACTTGGCTTTCACAATGACAGGCTGCTTGGGCAGCTTCCCCTTGCCCAGCACTTTGTAGTAGCCCTAGAAAGATTTAAAAAGTAAGTTCAGTGTTTGTAGTCAGCTTGCAGGCTCCTACATTCAGGCCTGTTAGCACACACCAGTTAAAAACGAAACCATGATCACCACGACCTCATCCAATCAATTAATTACATTAAAAGGACAACCATGACATGAAGACAATTAACAAAACAGCTGCTGAAGTCACTGGAGGTGAGAAGTGGGCCCTAAGTGGCCAGCAGACGTGTTTGGTTCAGGAGCAGAGCAGTGTCCCTGATTCGGTGGCTGGCTGAGACACAGGACATCACAGCCAGTGAATATGGATCAGATCTTTCTGTCCGAGAACTATAGCACACCAAGACAACCAAACATGTGGAGATGTGACTCTAGTCTCGGGGGTGACATGGTGTGAGACTGGTTTCGCCATGGTTTTGTTCCTTCAGGAACATTTCAAACCAGCCATCTTCCACCACCTACCCAAGGGAGGGCAGTGCCTGTCCACAAACACACACCAGCATGCGAAAAAATTCTTACAGGGAAAAATGTAACACCCAAAGTGCTCCTGTAACTTCTCACAGCCCAGGGATCTGTCTGGCGAACCTCTGAGCACTGGAGTTTATCTGCAGCTCAGCACTTCCCCAGTGGGACAGGCACAGCTCAGGAACTCCTGGGGAGCAGGAATGCCAGGGCTGAGTCCAGCAGAACTCACCGAGCGCACAACATCGATGACAGGGGCCAGGCCAGCCTCATTCTTGGCGTAGTTGAGCCTCGTCTGCTCGCTGACCAGTGTCCACAGCTTGTCCAAGTTTACAGTGGGACAGAACTTCTGGTTCCTCTTCAAGTGATAGTGTCTCATGCCTACCTTCCCAAAGTAACCAGGGTGACTGTGGAAGAAACACACCCCGCATTAGATCCCATTTTTAACCCATCCTGAACAAGCAGAACTCTAAACTAACACTGAAACAAGCATCTTACAAAATCAAATCCAGAATGTCACATTATACCTTTTTACATATTAATATGTGTAGAATTTATGTGTAATAATGATTACTATCCAAACCAAGGAAAAACTAAGTGTTTCTTCTCCCTAGAACTCACAACTCAATCCCCCTCACTGCTGAGTCTGTGTTTCCAGGGAAGTGCCCCCTTCATGGAGCCAGGGAGGGCTGCCTTGCCTGGGAGGTTTTGACACTGCTGTCACTAACCCGGTGACTGACTGAGCCAGGCAGGGCCCAGCCAGTGAATAGAGATTAGTGGTTCCTGTCCGAGGACTCCAGCACACCAGGACCACAGGCAGGGCCCAGATGTGACTCTATAGTCTCGGGAATCACACAACATCACCCACCTTTACCTGACACAGTTTGGATTTAACATCACATTCTGCATTTGCTCTCTGTGCACTGTTAGGCAGGGACCACACTGTAACAGGCAAATTTGGTCAACTTAACCTAATGCTACGCTGAACTCTCCAAAATGCCAAGTGAAAACGTTTTTGATTTTAGGGTAAGTAGGGACATGAGCAGCTGTAACACCACACTTCCCATTAAAGGAAAAAACACATAGGATTACAGGAAACTTTGTTTATTCACATATAACAGTCAGTTGCTTCTACTTCAGGAGCATGCATGTTGCTAGTAGGTATTTAAAACGTTAGCTTACTATTTATCAAAGTTAATCCTGTGATGGTGCAAACCACCGGCATTACCACGTCCTCCAGGATGCTTCCTGTGTTTGCCTGGGAAGAAAAAGCTTGTTTTTAACCTTGTTACATTAATATTACACACAACACTTAAGAGATACTTTCAATGTCACTTTAAACTAATTATTTTAGCTTGTGGTGCGACAAGGTTGGAATGGATACAGTTGAAAGGGAGACTGCACTGCCCTGTAAGTTTAAGATGTCGCATACCCACTGCTGATCGGCTGAGCAGTACTGAAGCTACAAATCCACGGAGCCTAAAACGTGCAGGATACGATCAGCCCAGCACCGTGGCAGCTGCACCCCCACGCTGCAGCCTTCAGCACTGCCCGATATTCCCACGGTGCTGGCGGGCCCTTGCACCCACAGCCGCATTTTTATGGGGTCCGGGAAGAGCAGCAGCATCCCCCCAGCGCCGGGCAGCCCCGGCGGGGCCGCGCCGCCGCAGGCCCCAGCGCACCCGCGGGCCGCCTCTCCACTCACCCACGCGGCCGTGGCCGTGGCTGACGTGTCCTCTCAGCTTCCGGGTCTTCCTTAGCCTGGAAGGCTGCAGGGAAGGGGGAGAGCGCACGTGAGCGAGGCGGGCAGCGAGCACCACCAGAATCCCGCGCCCGCCCCGGGGCCCGCGCAGCCGGGCGCCATGGCGGATCGGCCTCCCCGCACCGCTCCCGCCCGCCGCAGGCTCGGAGCCGCGCCTCCCCAACACCCTCCGCTACTCCGCAGTCCCGTCCCGCCGCGGGAGCGAGGACCGGCGGCCGCGAGGACCCGATCCGATCCCAACCCATCCCCTCCCGGCACGGTCGCAACTCCCACCATCTTGCCGGCGTGCGCGAGGGAGAGAAAGGGCGCGGCTCTCGCGAGAGCGAGCGAAGGCGCGCGGGGCGGAGCCGAGATCTCGCGATGCTTCGCTGAGGCGGGTGCGGCGGGGGGGGCTCTGAGGGGCCGAGCCGCGCCTGCCCCGCCCGCAGCCGGGAGGTGCTCCCCGCGCCGGAAAGCAGCTTTTTAACCAGAATTTAGGGACATTTGCGAGTTTGGTCACTTTATTAAACATCCATAATAGTGGGGAAGCGAACACTACGTCCTTAAACGCAGTTATTTCCCACACTGGAGTGTGAATTCCCGGAGTGTTACTGTTTCTTAAGCTTCGTTTCTAGGGTTTTTTTTTTTAAATGGATTTTGTGCTGTTAAGATTTTAAACAAAACTTTACCGTTTTTTAACACGGGCCTCAGCACTAGCTTTATTTTTCTTTAGAATTTTCCTGGTGCACTTACACTGTTCCATGCTCAGGAACACCATTAGTTTTAACAACTAATTTAGTAGGAAAAATAATGCACTCCTTGGTTTTTGTTCATCCAATCCCTTCGAACACAGCCCTCCAGATAACACAAGGATTGTTTTACACAGCTGTAGCCAGAAGATCAAAAAGGCACCTACAGATTGTTTGGGCCATGATCTCACCTCGTTCAGTAGTATCCTCTCATTCACATTACAAAAATGAGAACACATTGACAGATAACACAATGTTTAAAAGCTTTCTCTTTAATTTTTAAAGTGCAAATGGAGCAAAACAGCTTTGGCACAGGAGATGGGTGTTACAGCACAACATTCTTGTACATTGGCATTCCTTGGCTTTGTCTTGCCTTTGCAGTAACTCCACAGCATGTCCTGATAAATGTTTTATCCATCGTTTTCTTAAGAGGAATTATGTATTTCCTCCTACATTTACTAGCAGCTGTTGTTTATAAAATAAAGGCCAGAAGCCACCTGTACAAGTGACGTTACTCCTTCCACTCTCAAGAATTACATCTAGGAATCATTCTGGAACTTGGAGCACATTACAGAGTAGAACTAATGGAAGTTATCAGCTGTGGTGACTTTTCCTCTGAAGCAAAAGCACCTGGTATTTTACAGACATTTCACATACACTTGAGAAGTTTTTGTGTATTGTGGAGTGTGAGGGAGGTAACTGAAAAAGGAAACGCCTTCACCTTTTCAGCGAATAGCCCCTCAAATTTACTCTATGAGGCTGATAGCAAACCAGAACCACTGTCAGGTTAGGAACTGCGCAAGCCTCAAAGCCCATCTAACTACAGCAATCATGCTGCAAATGACAAAAACCAGAGCGTGGTGGCTTTCCTTTAAAGGTAACAGGCTTTAGCTAATTTCCATTATCTGTCAGACCTGCAACATATTGAAGCATTTTGTATTTTTTTTTAGTATTTTCTTCTTCAGACTATGGGAAAACTTACAGAACCTCAACAGGAGGTCTGTTTCCAGATCGAGGAAGAATGTGACACTTGAGCACCACGCACAGCACAAAGCCAACTGAAAACACCATAGGTCGGGAGCAGTATCTGTAATACAATGATAAAATAATTTTCTGCTAACCCATGAAAAAAATGCTTTAACAGATGCTTCTGATAGGACAAAATTTTTAAAAAGGGGTATAAAATGCCTTGTCTTAGCTCTGGTGAAGAACACTGAAGAAACCCCAAAGTACATGTCATGAAACAGCAAACCTACCAAAAGACAGGTTTGTAATAACCACTTTACATTTTAATTACAAATTCATTTAAAAATCACAGGTGAGTTGCTGCATTTGTACCTGCTCCACATGAGGAAGTGCAGGGGTTTGCAATGAATACAAACAAACAGGTCTATTTACAGAGTTTATTAGGATCCATACATACATACATTAGGAAAGGCTGTACTGTACCTACTTCACTGCAGCTGGCATGTCAGAGAGCTGAGATCTCCCCAGGCTTAGCAGTTTTAGTGCAGAGTGGATTATAAGGAGTTTAGTGACCAGAGTTCAAACCAAGTGGAGGTTCTGTAATGTGAACCAAGTACCTTATTATCAAGTTACTTTGTTATTTCTCCTTTAAAAACAATTCGAAGGAAACAGACAGACAGACAAGCGCCTATGCTGCACGAGCGCAGCCCCGTGCGTACAACCTCTCCCATGTACCCGAGCTCATTCACCCCGCAGTGTTCAGGCATCAAACATCCCTTGAAGTCAGTGGTTCTGCTGAGACAGTCAGCTGCACATAATCAGCTACTCGTTTTTGCACCAAGCATAACTCAACTCATACTAAAGAAAAAAAACAAGCACCTGGTATTCTCAGGAATATACAAATATTTACCACAGTTTTCTCGCTCATTACAAAATCAGTTACAAAAGCTTACAGCACATTATGTACAAATTCTGCCCAAATACACGGAGGAGCCATCGTGTGGCACACTGACACAGCATCCATCGGTCATCGCCTGCAGCTGCCCTCAACCCACTCTGCTCTCCTCCCACTCCGCACTCCAATGCCGCAGGTGTCTTGCGCACTGCCATAAATAGGTTTTGGGTTGGTGTTTCAGCAGGAAGGAGCTAGTTCTTCTTGTGAAGGAACTTCATTTTGTTACCTAAAGGAAGCACACCGTCAGTCTCTAGCAGACATCAGAAGTCAATCCAAAGTGACAGCAAATGGGTCTAACTTGTGATAGCTGTGGGGTAACTCTTCTACTCAGCATCAGCAGGGAGAGCTGAGTTACAGGAACACCGACTGCTGCAACACGTTCCTGCTCCACTTCTCGATTATGGTTTGGTTCCTCCACCCCCAAATGAAAATGAAAGTGTTAACATTAAATATGGTTTTATAATTTTCTTTTTTGTAATTCCTATCACACTGAAACCGCTTGACTACCTCATTTCACCTTGGGTATGGCTTTTTCAAGTAAATAAATAAATAAATAAACGCCATAACCAAACCCCACCACCACCATGAAAACTCATTCCAGAAATACTTCTAAAGATTTTCCTCACCAAGGCCTCGCAGGAACTTGTTTACTCCACTTTGTTCCGTGTCCGGGAGCTCTTCCAAATACTGTTCCACCCTCTGCTCGAAGAGCCCTGTGGCAGACGGAGACAGGCATTGGGTGAGCCGTGCCCGGCTGAATTCGCGGTCCCCGCGGACGGCCCCGACTCCCTCTCCCGCCAGCCTCCGCTCCCAGCGACCTTCCGGTAAACCGGGCGGGATTTTATGGACGTGTTTCCGCTTTCCCCGTGAGCGCAGGGGTATGGACGTTGCCGCAATCCGCGGGACCCGAGCGGAACAGCGAAACCCGCACCGCGGGGGAGACACCCACCCTTACCTTTAGCTCTGCATTTCCTCAGCTCTCTGTCCTGGATGAAGCCAGCGAACATTTGGGATTCCATGAAAACTTCCAAGAAGCGGCGGATACTCTTGGAGGCCACAGATTTACGGAAAGCCTCCTTTTGGAAGGCACGCTCTCCTTTTTCATTCTGGGTTAGGAACAGGGAATAATGGCCAACTGTCTCCACAAAGAATCGGATAAAAACCTCAGACACTAATCCATTCAGGGTGTTACATTCTGCAAAATAAGGCAGCAATAAGACACCAAAATCAGCTGCTACCAGAGCTGTCAGCATTAACCCCACAGGGCCAGGCTGTGCATCTCCCGGTTCCCTGATGCCGTGCTAACAACTGGCGGGAGTGGCAGCGGCTCCCTGCAGACCTGGATGCACACGGAGAGGGTGACAGCGCCATAACCACGGGTGCCAGTCTGCACAATTGGTGTTCTGTGACCAAGAGTCAGCGAGAATTACAAATCCTCAGGAAACAGCTCAGAAAATTAAGCATTTGGTGGGTGTTTCATCAAAACCAAACCTCCTGTTTTCACTCTTGAGCAAGTTCTCTTCAGAAACTTCTGAATAACTCAGCATTAAAATATTTCTCCCTGAGGATAATAAGTCTGTACCAAAAACTGATCACAAAGGGTCTGTTGTAGAATTTGGGTTCTCATCATTTCTGATATGTTTTGACAGTCTTATATGTGTAATACATGACCAGAAAAAAATTTCAAAAACTGAATAGGAGCCTGTTTCATACCTTTTAACCACAGGCATCTCAATTCACCCTGGGCTATTTTTCTCACTGCTGAAGAGAAGTATGAACCTTCAGAAACAACCCAACCCATCTTGGACTAAAATTCTTTTCTGGTGGCACTTGCTTCTCTCCCCTGAAAATACGGAGTGCCAAGAGCAACTCCAAACTCAGACACACCCCTAAGCCTGGAGAATTATCTGGATTGAGTTAGGGCCAAGTTAACTGCAAACCTCTGTTTGAGCAAAGGTTCAGAGGGACCCATGGGAGTCCTTGTCATTTACAAAGTAATTAAAATAAATCATAGGTGAGGTATCACTGTGGGTTGATGCCATCAGTCTCATTCTCCCTTTGATGTCACTTAAGGTATTTGAGACCTAAAGTCCCATCTTTGTTTTTCCTGCATGGAAAGTCACAATTCTACCTACATTTGTTTATTACACAAGCCCCTGTTTCCAGATGAACTTACCATCATCTGAATCACTATCTGAATCCTGATTTATCAGTTCGTTCTTTCTCTCTAGAGCCTGCTCCAGAGCAGCTTGCAATTTTCTAGGTAATAGTGTGTCTTCATCATCCATCTGACAGAGGAAAAAAAACCCAAACCTTTAAGCCACAATAATCAATGCAGGAACTACAGCAAATACTTTCAGAAGGTTTAGAATTCAGATGAAAAATATTTGTATCTGCTACTGTCATGGCTACATAAATAAAAGAATGAAAATCTATATGCAACTAAGAAATACTTCTAAACAAAATTTCTTGTCTCTTAATAAGATTAAAGTCAGGAATGATAATCCAAAGAGCAGGTAAACACAGAAATGTGGCATTAGCTCTTTACATGACAAAGAGTTGCAATAGTTATGTTTAACTAAATACACATCATGTGAAGCCTTGCTAGGTGTACACACAGGTGCTGTAGTCGGTTGTAGCTAGCTCCTTTGGTCCTTGACAGTTGTTTTTACTGTTTTGTAGTCTGTGTTATTTTTTGGGTCTTGCCCCCGTTGCTCTCTTCATCTTATTTTATACTTGTTCAGCAGAAGCCAAGTAGGCACAGGAGCCTCAGCTCTGCAGCCACTGTTCACCAGCCAGGGAATCGAACACAAAAGTTTCCTTGTCCAACCTCAGATTGTTGGTTTGAAATTACCTAGTGCCACATGACTGTCAGGACATGGTGATCCCTCATCTCCTTGTTTTCAAGGCTCCTGCTTTTCCTGTCACATTAAACTATTCTCCACTTTTGTGCTCTCACTCATGAATTTTCTTTGCTATTTTTGTCCTTTTCACCTTCAACAGTGTGAGTTTTCTTGCTAAAGTGATATTATTATTGGATGTTTTCTTTCCACTGGGAATACAGTTCTTCTTTCTGACAGTCACAGGCTCAATCCCTTCTGCATACATGAGAAGTTCTTATTTGCAGGTGGAACAGAAAATGTGAACTTTTTTCCCCTCATCACTTTGTCTTTGCACACACAGTTCCTGCCAAATCCCTCTGATCAAAGAAACCCAATCATACTGTGGGAGTAAACAGCTTGCTAGACTGCATGGCAGCATTCTGAGCTGTACTTTACCTGTCTGATGAATCGATCAGATCCCAGGTTAACCATCAAAGCCTATAGAAAAGAAAACACTGCAGTGAAATGTATCTGAAGATACAGAAAACATTCATTTGATCATTGCTTTTTAATAGCAAAAGATTATCTGCTGAACAAGCCTCGACATGAATCAAATTCCTACTGCGAAATGAGGTTGTGTGCTTTATGAAACAACATGAACGTTTTCCTTAGAGCTACAATTCTTATTTAACATAGATATAACTGCTCTCATACTAGATTAATATATTTTAAAAAGCTAAAAGGTTTTTTTTTCTTAAATCTATGCAAGTTATAACTAATAATTTTTGTTAACATGCAGTTGAAAAGTGTTTCAAGGGGTTTAAAAAAAACAGTGTGGAGGCAGCAGGGATTCCAAAGGGCAAGGGTGTGAAATACTCATGATAACAAAGCAGCAAAGTTGAGAGATGGAGCTGGGAGTATGAGGAAGAGCAATGTTAGGAAAGCAGAAGGAAAATGGAACAGAGATTTACATGGGTCAGAGGCACACAGGGCCTTGGAAGTGAGCACAAGAAAATTCCTTAGAAAAAATGACAGGAAACTAATAGGAACAAGAGAGAAAAGAGTGTGTCCTTGAGTATTTTTGTGGTATTTTAGTGGAAGAGCTGATGAAGTGCAAGTCTCATTTGATTTCCAATATAGTAGCAACAAAGTCTTAGAAGTTAATATGGTTGAAGGTTTTGTTTCCTGTGTGGGCTGTGGCTTCATGCACCACTTCCATAAGATTAAGAAATGTCATAGCAGATGGCTTCCTCTTGTTCCTGAACAAATCAGCATATTCACACCCTACTAACTGCTGACCAAGTAAATATTCACTTGTCTCTGACAAGGTGCCAGGTATGGACGAGGGACAGAATAAAAGAGAAGAATAAAGCTACTGTTGCAGTTTTGCCAAGAGGCAGTTGCCCATGAGAACCAAGCAGAGAAGAAACAAAGAGGCAGATTAAAAATTAAACCTGTGAGGATTTATGTCCCAGTGGCAGCCCTCTCCTAGGAGAGGCCAGCTTTACTTCAGGCATGTGGTGCTATCTCGTACCTCCTCTACTGGCAGGTCCTTGAGTTTGGGCAGAGAGCTGGAGAGCAGTCCCACCAGGAAGGGGGTAGGGCAGCACACGATGTCAATCATGGGTGAAGGCAGGACAGGAATGAAGGTGTGCTGCCAGGAGAAGGGGTACAGCAGGGCCACTACAGCATGGGAGCAGCTCGACAGGGTGCTGGGGAGAGAGGAACAACCAGGTTAGCAAAAGCTTTTCTTGCTTCCACCTGCTGAGAAACTCAGCCTGTTGAAATACAAGAGCACAAGGTGCTGCCTCTCTGAGACTTGTGACTTCAGACAGGCCTTGGTCCCCTTCCAGTCCCTACCCTCTCTGTGCAGTCTAGTAGTTGACAGCAGACCTCAAACTAAAGGTACAAAACTAGAACCTGTTTGTTTCAAACCAGAATCCATTTGTTTCATAGCAGTCAGGAGATGGTTTGATCTAGAAGTCAAGATTCAATGTTCCCACAAGCACTCAAAAGCAGCCACTGTGAACAAACCCAACAACTTAAACCCAAAAGCTTAAAACTTAAAAACCCAAAAGCAACTTCAGATCTTGGCTGTTATGATCACATCAGTAGTAAAAATGCATAATAGTAATCTTCTTAAGTCAAGCACTAGTTCAGGAACAAAGGAAAATGAAAAGTAAAATAAAATTGGAAAAAAAATCCAAGAAAAATTCTACCAAATCAGATATAAAAAGCCCCCAGTAATCAATACCTATTCTAAAGGAAAGCTGGTAAAAGCAACACATTTTTCAAAGATTGTGTATTTTTTTGACAACAGCATCTTTTTATTATAATACATTTTAAAGGGCTTATTAACCAACTTCAATGATAAAAGTATTGATCCTGCTCAACAGAGTACTCTAAAATACAGGTTGGTGTTTCCTAAACTTTAAGGCTTGATATTATCACGGAAAATGTCATGCATGTTATCCTTCCATCTACTGAATCTTATTCCCTTTTGCAGTCACATGGTTTCCAAATGTTAAAAATTAAGGAACATCATTACCAAGTGAGTTTTAACATCAGGGGAATAAAGACAAGCTCTCCATATCACAGCTGCAATGTCTGCCTCTCGCAGGCTGAGATGACAGAAATCTGGATCCAACATGACTGATCTAATTTGTTTGCATTGCAAACTTCTGCTGTGCTTAATGTAGCCACAAAGAAATATAAATAATAACTGCAGAGCTGTTACTGCTTTAAAATGCTGGTGAGAGATGCTCATTTCTTCTACTGCAAGACATGGTGGAGACTTTAGGTGGCATCAGACCTCCACCAGAATAACCTTCATGAGCATTTTCACTTCAGTTGTGAATTGTTCCAAGGCCAGAGGAAAGGTTTCACCTGTTTGTTCCCGTCAGTGATTTACCTTCAAAGTCTGCTACATGAGAAAAGTGAGAATTAGGGGACAAAGAGACAAAAAGTTGGGGAAGAGCAAATCTTGTGTTTTACTGCAAATAATCTGTTGGCTTGGTTTTAATTGACACTTTCTTTAAGATCTGACAATCCCAGCATGGGTTTATTACATATGTTGCCTGACACAAGATTCTTGTAAAATGATGTATTTCTCTAATTTGTATTTTTATATATAACAGACAATGGTGCTGCCATGGCCTGATATTTTGGTCTCAAGCATCTACCACAACAAGCACACTGGTGTGTCTTGCAAGACCTGTGGAACATGGTACAAACTCCCAGCACTTCTTCAAGATCACTTCAATGACTCCCTGGCATTTTCAACTACTACAAATTCAGTCAGCTGAGCAACTAAAAAAAGAGCCATGTTAAGCTAAAAGCAGGAAGACAAACATTTTTCT
Organism: Irena cyanogastra; assembly: GCA_013397155.1. NCBI lineage: Eukaryota > Metazoa > Chordata > Aves > Passeriformes > Irenidae > Irena > Irena cyanogastra. Next base: position 148,892 of record VWZV01002857.1, on the reverse strand, counting down.
GCTCTTCAGTGAGTATTTTTTCCTTGCTATGAAATGCCCTTTTGTAACATGTTTTACACATAGTGCTGTGACGTAAATCAGCCCCTGAATCCCCTTGTGCGTGCTATTCCCACGCTAGGGGAGGCTTCAGGCTCCAGCCCAGGACACTGGAATCTCTTCCTGAGCTTTCCCGGGAGCTGGTGAGGGCAGGGCAGAGCACGGAGAGCAGCCCCCTGAGTGCTGAGGGTGTCCTCTGGCAGCACCCAGCTCTGCCTTGCCAGCACCCCACCACGAGTCACAGCACCACCCTGTCAGTGCCTCTGCACTGCAGAATTCTGCACACAGCTCTTCCAGTTCAGCCTCAGAAAATCTTTCCTTGTGGAACATCTCATCCCCATGAAACATCCCATCCAAGCTGCCAGCCCCCAGAACCTGCTGCTGCCATCCCTCCTGGACATCCCTCTGCAGGTCAGCTGTCACCAAACTCCTGCTTGTACAAAGTGCCTGTGTCTCTGCCCTAGGTGAAAGATTCATATTTAGAATGGATACACACCTTTCACTTCAGTGAAATTTCACAGTAAGGTAAAATTCAGAGGTGATGGGTGTAAAGGAACCCCCAGCTTAAATCTCTAAAATACAGTTCAGAACCTTTTAAAGGGATATTATTGATGAGAAGCATGTTTAGTAGAGTAAAAAAAAGAAAGGCCTACCCTGGGAAACCAAGCATGCTCCAGTTTTTCCTTTCAAAATGTGCAACCCACACATTATCCAACTGTTCTTGTTTATGAGAATTAAGCAGTAAGGTCAGATGGTTTATTTTCTTTAAGGTGTGTGAAGCACACAAAGTAAAGCAACAGAATAGTCAAAGTTAGATTTTCAAAACATTTTCACTTTTAATACTCTAGGGCAGTTCCAGAGGGCTGGTTTGGAAAGTGGGCTTTTCCATTTGGTCTGTGCAGTTTTACAGGAATGCTGCATAATTTTCTAGCTGTGTTGTACTGGAAAACACTTCTTTATTTCCATGGTTGTCATCTTGTAAAAGAATTATTTGCAATTTGCCAATGTTTTGGTTTTCTCTATGCCTTTTTATTCACTAGATTAAAAAAAAGTCAGTGTTTGATCTTCTCCCCATGAAGGTAGTAATACAAGATTATACAATTATATTGAGACATTTCTTGTTGACAAATTTCTCTTGAAGAGATCCTTTATCATTTTACAGGCAGTATATGACATCGCTTCTCTCCCACTCAAAGTTGATTTATGTTCCTCTGGGCTATTTTGTTTCCCAAACCATTTTTTCATGATAGCACACAAAACCTTTTCCTTGTTGTGTTGCTGGATGGGGAGACACAAGTTCACACTAAGAGCTGAGGCACCAGAATTTCAGACACAACTGTGACTCAGCTGAATTTTGGAGACTGCTTATGAACACAGTTTAAGTCTACATCAAAAAGCAAATCACTGTGACCTAACAAGAACCTTTTCTGTCCTTCAGGTAGGGAGAATGTCTGGTAGCAATTTCTGGGTTGGCCAACCAGCAAATAACCCCAAGCTCAGGCTATATCCGTATCTTATCACAGCAATTAGCACACTCTGAGGACAAGCTGCTGGGCAGGGGATGGACACTGCCCTGGCTGGGATGTCGGAGCTGGCTGTGTTTGTTTCAAGGACTGTGGCTTGTTGCACACTGCAAGTCACCAGCTCTCTTAAACTGCTAAAGTCACACTCAGTTACACCTTCTACTCACAATGGAAATATTCCACAAATACCCTTGATAACTGTCTTTTCTTTCTAACAATAGCCAACAGTCATATTCCTTCCTGCTTCTCCTTCCACACTAGAACTTCTCACAGACCCAAGGGAGCATCACACACTGAGCATCTCCCAAATCCAGGATGAAGCCTCTAGCACAGACAACCACTTGCTGATTTGGCTCCCTGATCCCACATTACTATTCACATGCACCTCCACGGTCAGTTTGGCATTTCCATTGAAGGAGAAGGTGAGAATATCCCTTTCCTTCCTCCACTTCCCCTGAGAGACAGACAAGCTTCCTCAGCCAGGAGAGGAGGGAGGCCACCCCTTACCTGCATGGCCAAGCCACCCAGCCGCTCTGTCACCCGTGGCTGATGCCAGCTCTGTGCTGTGCCAGTGCTCTGGACCGTGCCCTGGACTGGGACCAACTCACCGAATCTGGGCTCCCTGCTTCCTCACATTGAGAAACACAGCCAAAAATGTAAATTCACAAAAAAGTGTTTCCACTGTTTACTTTTCCACAGCCTTTTTATGTTCCTCATTTCTCCTTGCTGATTAAATGATGTTGCTCTGTCCACATTTGCTGAAATCTTTCATCTGCCCTGTTGACACATTCATACTCCAGCCCACAACACTTTGAGTTACCTCCCTAACACACATCACTTGTCTGCTCAGGAGAGCTTCTGCCCACTTGAGGTTGGAGTCTGGAGGCTCTGCCCTTCCCAGGTGTAATCCCTTGACTCATATGGGTATTACACACCCAGATGGCTCCTCATCACAGGCATGGCCCTGCTTTTCTGGGACAGCTCCTACCCTTGGGCCACTGATGAACTGTGTAGCAGAAACAGATCCCTGATACTTCCCTCCTAGACCCTTCCATGCCTCTCCTGATCCTGGATTAACTCCAGTCTCTGACAGAGACAGAGGTCTCTGACAACTCTGCAAGATAAAATAGTCTGAGAGGTTTGCAGAGGACTCTGTAAAGGACTCTGGGAAAAGGCTACAGGCCAAGGGCTCAGCCCATCTCCCCTCCAACACATACAGGCTGCAGAGATGGAAAGGACAAAGTAGAAAACTTGAAAAGCATCAAGTAAAGAGCAAGTGGAAGAAAAAAACGTGGCAGACTGATACACTTTGGGTGTAGATGGAGTGCAGGCAGCACTGCTGTTGCTGTGCTGGCAGTAACTCAGAGCAGCACTGTTCTGTGCCAGATACAGTGCACTCTAAGGCTCTGAAAAAATAAAGGTTTCTCTGGGTGCATAAGAATAAATAAGAGCAGCATTGTTAATCAGGTTGATAAGACTAAGTAATAGCATCGGGGATGAGATTTCATAAATGAAAACTTCTAAGTGTCAGAAGTGACAGTCTCCAAACTCTGCAGTGAGCTCCCACAGCATTCCTGCAGCTCAGCTTTTGAAGCGAGCCCTTGAAGATCCCTGGCCCTGGAAAAGCTGACTGACAATGGGAACATGTTACTGCTTTCTCCCTGCTCCAAACTGTGGGTGCTCAGCTCCAGGATTCCCCCTGATCCCCAGGTGCTCTGCTCCTGAGGCCCCCTGAGCCCCCACATAATCAATTTTATGTTAACCCACATACCACCAACTACTCACCAAAAAGGGCAGAGAGAAATAAAATAAGAATCCAAGGGTTTATCTGCTATAATGGTGCAGGGTGTCTCCAGTTTTCCAGCCAGTATAAAACTATCAGACATGACAGTATTTCTTGCTATACAAAATTATTGCTGTTTCTCTGTTACCACTTCTAGGATGATTAAAGGGAAAAAAATCTTCAATTCCTGTCTTTTGACTCAAATCAAGGAAATTGCATGTTTTTGCAGCTTTTTGAACAAGAACTGCCCCTTAAGGCCTGCAGTTCATGATGGTTCTGGGATACCTCCCTATTTGTAGGATTGCTTGCATTTGTAAGGCACTATTTTCACATGACATGGATTCAAAATTTGACTTGTTTTTACTGATGTTTTTGAGCTTGTGTGTTTGCCTCTGGATAACCATTTTGGTTTCCAATTTAAAGCAAAGTTATATAGAAACAAAGTAATTCAAGTAGGAAAAAACCTCAGGAGATTAACTGATTCAATTCCCCCTTGCTTTTCATTAGATCAGTTTGTTTCCAAAACCAAATGAAATTTTACATTATTTTGTTATATTAAACATCTTTGCTGCACTTTTTTGTGAAGGAAGGAGTTCCCTGTGTGCCAAAGACACCTACCTAGTGATATGTAAACTCACTTTGATTTGGCTATGTTAGAAGCCATCTTAAAATAATATTTTTTGTGCATACTAAAAAGAGACTTATTTAGCTGCTAATTTTTCAGAATAAATTGTTAGCACTAAGCAAGACCTCCTTCTGTAGCCTTGGGATACACTGAGAAATGAAGGCTCCTCTGTGAGAGAGATCATCTTCTTCCTGCAGGGAACCTGAGGGAAGGGAAGAGAAGAAAAGGAAAGGAAGGCAGGGAAGAGGTTGAATGAAATGCAAGGAGGTAAAATTAAGATCTGAGAGGTACAACTGGGAGGAGAGGGAGACAAAATGAGCCTGATGAGCAGGTGAAAAGGAAACTAAGGGCAAAGGGGCCAGGATGTAAAATTAAGGGACAAGACAGTGACTGGCTGGGCTGAACAATGCAAGGACCAGGGAAAACCATTTAATATGAACATGACTAAAGATATCACACACATGCAGCCAAATTATGAAGTCCCAAGGTGAAACTTGTTCCTCCCTGTTGCTGTAGGCAGATGGAAGGACGTGAGGCTGTCTGATGCCTCTGTCAGTACCAGAGATGCTGAGAGGGGCTGCAGCTGCAGGAGGGAAGGTCACACACCAGGGCAGCTGAAGGTGACAGAAGCTCAAAGCCCACTGGTGGCACAGATGGAAATCAAATATAACCAGTGCTCTACATTTCAGCCACTGCTGCTAAGCAGACAGACACAAACCCACAGTTTTATCAGGAATAATTCTCAAACTGCAAAGTTTCCTCCACAACAAATACATTTACCTGTACCTGAGAGGGAAAAGATTTTGACCAATGCAAACACCAGAATTTGGACTTAACATACTTTTGTTTTACCCAAATTAATTCTAATCCAGTAAATTATCTGGGCACTAATAAAATAATTATTTCCAATGATTACAGAGCAACAGGAGTTGCAATCAGGTCATGCCTCACCTCACCAATTAAAGCATGAGGAGACAGGCAAATTACTGTTTTGGACTTCGATTCAACACGCTATTTCAGCAGAAGCTTCAGCTTTAATTTACTTTTATTGTGCTGAAATACTTTGCTGAAATGAAGCCTCAAAGACTTTTATTTTCCCACTTCTGTTTTAATCCGACCAACCCTCAAGACATGATAACACCTTGTGAACCACGAGTTCCCTCACTGCTGTGGGAGAGGCTGCTACAAAGGCAGCCTCTCATCAGCAAGGCATGTTGAAGCTTTGGAAATTTGAATAATTTTTTACTTTTCTAGAAGCCCTTCAGGGGCTGGGCAAACTACAGAGATTCCTTCAAGCCTTTCTAAGGTGGTTTGGAAGTAGAGACTGTAATTTTTGAAGCTAATAAATATTGTAGTTTAATGTTAATGTATTATTAATACATTTTTTAATTTTAATAATGTAATTTATTTTTAAAGTCAAATAATTAGATTTTAACATCCTGGATTGATAATTCCCTGTGGCAGAATCCTTCTGTAAAGGGTCCAACTCTGTGCAGGGGTACACAGTGAGGAGGGCTCCCCTGCTGCTGCTAAGCACTTCTCCTCACCCTACCTTCAAGTGAATCTGAGAAAATCTGGGTGTCTGCAGGAAGTTTAAGATGGAGTGGTTGCATATGTGACCTAAAAGAGAGTTCTGAAGTTGCTGAATTTCCTGTTAATAAATCTGATTTCTCTAGACTATCAATAAGATGTTTAAAATCAAAATAGTGGGTTCATAGTACATGGAAAGTTGCATGAGTCTGGGCTGTAAAAGCCAGAGTAATATTTTGCATTGTGATTTATTTTACACAGCAAACACTTAATAAGAGGTGAACTAAGAGTCACCACCTGAGGTCTTTAGTAGTTGGCCTAAAGTATGCAGCTAATACTGTATCTCTGTACCTGATATCCTTCTTTTTAGGAAACACAGACAAATCTGTACATATTTTAGGTTACTTTTTCTCTTGATGGCACAGGAGACCTGCCAATGGAAGGCTCTTCTCTTAGTGTTTGAATAAAATTAGGAATTCTCCAGTGTAAATGTGATGATGGATGGGAACACGTACAATTCACATGAGGATCATGGTGAGGCAGGCCCATCTCAAATTCAGCAGCCAGTTCTGAACATTTCACAACTTAATCATCATACACACTGCAAGAATTATTGCTACAGCCAACCTCTGGCATAGGGTAAAGAGCTCCCTAAAGCACAAACAGCAGATCTCTGTCTGTTATGGGCTGGAACATCTATCACCCAGACTGAACACACACTCACATGTACTACCAGCAGTGAGGTAACAGCTCAGTCCAGAAGCAGTTGAAAATCCCTCACCCTGCACAGGAGGTTGACAAAGCAAGAGCCCTGCTCAACAAGTGAACACTTCTTAGGGTGGGTGATTGCTTTGCCAGCCCAGCAGCGCTGCACTGGCACCTGGTGCCCTCAGCCTCCAGGTCCCTCCATTCCTCCCAAGCCAGGCTCTCCCTACCTGGTGAACAGCAGCCTGATGCAGAAGTGAGAACCAAACTTTGCTTGTGCCAGGGGTGAAGGGCAGAGTCCAGCCACAGTGGCTTCCCTAATTTGAATGCTGACATATTTGCTGCAAGTGACCTTTGTGATATCTCATGGAATGCAAACAAGTGATAACACTGGCAGGGAGAGGGGGGCACTGAGACTGAGGAGGAAATGCATATTTTCCACATCACATCAGCCCAATTATTCATTATTGTCCTTTGCAAAATCTTTTAACTATGCTTACAGCTCAAGGAGTGAAGCTGTTTAACCTTCACACCACTCAAATGGCAGTTTTGGCCCACGCAAAGGAGCTAAACCCAAACCCAAACCCAAGCCTTCTTTTACAAGTAACAAGTCACACTTCAGGTTTTATCTGATGCTTTCTACAGGGCAGCAGGAGAACAGCCAAGCTTGTAAAACTCTCAGACAGGAATCCCAGGATGTCCTCACCTGTCTGGCAAAAGCTGCAGTTCCTTACCAGTGGGGCACCAGTGATGCACTTAATTTTGGGACAGCCCCAGTGACTACTGAAGGTGAGCACAGGCAGCAATGCCTTTGTGCTATTGATGACTCCTAAGAGGAGATTTTTTATGATGAACCAAAGGTTACAACCCTGTTTCTGGAATTGTTTTCCCTGACTTTGGTTCACAGAGCCATGGTTTGCCTCACTGCAGTGTCAATGAGCACAGTTCATGGAGCAGACTTGCCCAACATTTTGCGTCATCATCTGTGTTCCTTCTCTGATCCCTCCTTCTTGTATTTGACAGGAAAATGAGTGGGTAACATCTTCATTGATAAACTCTTCTCTGGCCACATCCCCTTCAGCTTTAGTGTGCAACATCCTCTCCTGGTTTGAGCTGTTTTACCCTACCAGCATGGATCCACCACTGACACTGACTGAATGCGTTCCTATAGCTTAACAGAGATGGACACCATGAAAGATGATGTGCCTTCAGAGGTTCTTTTTTCAAAGCCAATGGATTTTTCAGTCACATGAAGCAATTGAGATTTTCAATGTTTGATAATTAAACAACTCATTAGGACATATCAAAGAAGAAGTAAGTAGGTTCATTCTGACTATACAGGAGGCTTTCTTTTTGGTTTTCCTCCAAATTTTGCAAAAATCTTGAAAAATTACATAATTTGCCAGATTTTAGTTCAGTAAGAGCTGCATTTTCAGAACCAGACCGCCCCTTTTGGGAACACCTGAGTGACAGTGTGGGGTCCCACAGATAACCTGCAAAGCACAACCCTGGCTCATGCAAAGATCAAGGCTGCATCCCATGGAGCTGAGAGCTGCAGAGCAGAGAACTGTGTTAGGAGAGCTCTCTCTCAGAGAGTAGCTTCGAAGTACTTAATGTAAAAGAAAGCAGAGAACAGTTGATTAAAGGGGAATGTGGTATTAACGCCTTAATTAAAGGCGTTATTTTTTTGCTGCTCTAATACTTGTGTGTAAGCCAGGCACACGAAAGTCCTTGGAGAAAGAGACATGCAGAGTGCCCTCCAGAATGAGGACTTGCCTTTTCAACAAAATGGGATTTGGGGAAAAAAGTCATTGCTTTGACACATCAGCTACCTGCCCAAGCTTTGTCAGGTGGCTGCAAGAAAAAAAACCCCAACATTTCCAAGTGTGAAGTTATCCTTTGCACCCATAGAGTTATCCAATCCCTTTACTGCAGGACAATTTGTTAGCATGAATCCAGAACAAAAGTGGTCTTGGAGCAGGTGCTCCAGAGGAGAGTTAACTCCTTGTTCTTTCCACACTGGGACCTTGGCTTCCACCAGTCCTTGCTGGGGTTTCAGTTCCCAGGCCATCACTCCACTGTTAACAGCAGGACAGCTGTAAAGCAGGATGAAGTCTTTTTCTAGGTAGTAACCAACGAGGAGAAGAACAATCTCTCCCAAATCTGTCTCATTTAAAAGCTGAAAAGAGGGAATCTAAATCCTCTTGCAAGGAGCAAAAAGTCAAATTGGGAAGACGTTACAATTTACTGCCATATTGTGCCAATAAGCAATCCAGAAGGGAATTACCAAGCAGCATGGTCGTCTTCGTATTCCATTTCCTTTCATGGGGAAGGGAGAGAGAATTTTTTGCACAAATTGGAAGTGGAAAAATGATGTGTTCCCACTGTAGAGCATTGGCCAAAGCCTGGAGTGACATAAATAAATACCACTGGAAAGCAGGGGAGGAGGGAAGGAAAAAAAGGAAAATTATACAAGCTCTACCCATCTTGGGACATGGCATATTAAAAATGCCATTGGAGTTTACTGCACATTAAAAATGTCACTATTAGGTTGTTTTCTCTGGGACTGTGGAATATTAAACAAGCCAGAGACTTTGAATGTTCATTTTGTTTCTTGGTCTGTCCCCCTTTTGCCTGACACACATTTTCCTACTACCCATGTACAGCTGCTTTGTTGGCATTAGCCATCACACAATCTAAGTGCTGGAGAAAGTAATCTAAGTACAAAATGTAATTACCTCTTGAGAAGAGGGAGTAAAGTGCAGAATTTCTCTCAAGGGAGACAGCTCTGCTAGCTCCCTCAACAGGGGCTGGTCTGGCTCTCACTATAAATTCTACCTACTAGTCATGATTGCACATTGGATAATTATACAAGGGCTCATTCTTTCCATGCAGAAATTGGTGAACAAAATTCTCTAGCTTATCTTCAGCATATCAGACCAGACAAGCATAATAATCCTGACAGTAGTAAGACAGCACTTCAAGTTCTTTGGATAAAAATACACCAGAAGAAATGTCAGCCATCCGTACTTCTCCTGGGTTTAGACAGAAGATCTGTGAGCTATTACACATTCCACAGGTGCAGCAGTCTGCATCTCCAAACATCTTCTTTAATGAACAGTTGATAATTAAAAAACTACCAAGACCCTGTTGCCTGTGCTCAGAAATGATACAGACCAGTCAGAGACTGGTAAATTCTCCCTCACAAGATGGTTTCTGGACTGCATTTGTTGTCAAATTTCTCTCACCTTTCTTTTTCTGGATGTTTTTGTGACGAGGAAAGTAAAGGAAGCCTTTATTGCTGGCCAAAGCTCATGTCTGTTTACAAAGCACACTTCTCCCTGTGCTAATACACGTGGTTTTGCCTTTTAAGCTGGAGGTTGGCAGACTGACAAGAGTTACAAGATGACAGCTACTGGAAAGGAGCATTCCCAGGCAGTTGGTGAAGCTGTTCAGATCTGTCATGGCCATGATTCATTTGTAAGGATTAAATCCTACTTTTGTTAATACAAAAGGAACAATAAGGAAATAGAGAATGAGCTTGCACTTTAGTAATCTGCCTCAGAGTTTAGCTAGTCTTGCTTTCCCACTTGACCTTGCTACTGGAGTGAGGAGCAATGATTTATTTCTAAAACACTGCCACTTATCTGTTATTTAAATTTGCATATTTTAACTTGAGCTACAAGATCATGCTATGATTTTGGCTGCTAGGTTAAAAGATGTTTTGTAGGTAGGCACCGAGAAAGGGAGACCAGGCTACCTCTCAGCTCTTGCTGCCAGTTTCTAGCCTGGCCCCAAAACAACAGATTCAAACATGAGGAGAAGCATCAACACTCCCTAAACATCCTGGGCACAGCCCAGCCAGCCCTGAGCTGTGTCTGTGCGTGAGAGTAGGGAAACATTGCTGTGTGTTCTGAAAGACTTTGCCCTTGAATACAAGTACACTCTGCTCCTCTTTTGCTCCAGAGTTAACAGAGACATGCCTGCAGGATGACTTCCCCACTGTTTACATATTTGTGCTCTGTCCTGTGTTAGTCAGTGTTTCTGTCTCCAGCCTGTAACCTTTGGTCAGGTCTGGGATGCGCCTGCACTTTCTGCAGTTGTGCTGGAAGGCAGATCCCTCCTGCAATTCAAAATACCGTGGGGAGGAGCAGGGTTAGGGTTTTTTCCCTGAGGCCCATGCTCTGCTTTCAGAGAAGTAGCTGAAATATCTCATATAAAACCAAAATTCTCAACAATGAAAAGTTGGTTTCTCTTTTATAAGAGCAGAAGCATTTCACAGCCCCAAAGTTTTCAAAAGGCCACTGAGAAGAATATTGGAGGGTTTGGATCCATAGCAAAAAACAAGCCCCATCCAAACACTCCCACTGACTGTGGCTGGCATTGAACTGGACCCATATGTGAAATGTAAGCAAAATATCCTCAGAGTCCTTCCCGGTATAGTGGATTACAGCAAGAGTGGTTTTTATATATATAAAAATGGGATTATAACAAAAGGGCATTGCTATGTCCAGGGCCTTCCTTTCCCCTCTCCAAACATTCAGGGGAAAAGGCAAAGGGACTGTTCTCACACACATGGATACATCACTTCCTCAGCAAACACATCCACAAATTTGTTTCCCCAGCATAAAACTAAAACAAATAGAGAAATATTTTTCTTCCAGTGTTTGCTTTCTATTTATTTTCTGTTGCTACCTTTGTGCCTGCAGCAAGGTCAGTATTCCTAAGCCCCAGGCCCCACTGGTTTTGCATCTGCTGCCTCTCAAACCCCAGAGGATGGCACTAGATCAGCTCCCTCTTTGCAGCTGGCAGGCACAGGACTATTCTAGAGTTGGGGTGAACAGGCAGAATGTTGGGAACATAAACAGGGGTTTCCAGTGTGCCGGGGATTAGAGCTGGGATGAGGCATATCATGTCAGCTATGCTCTCAGCAGATTTTTAAGGACTTGAAGGTAACCTTAAGTTACCTCTTTAACAGTTGGGATATTGTTATTATTATAAGTTTCTTTATCATTATTTTTATTTCCCTGCTGTCTTCTCCACTGTTCACAGAAAGAAAAATTCTGGAAGGTCGCTGACAGATGCACATTCATTTTTGAAGGTGAGCAAATAGCTACAAGGATTTATTCACCCAATTTCAAGCAGAAAAAATATATAATCAACTTATTGAGGGGAAAAATACCCAAACCTAACTGCACATATCTAACCAGGGCAACCTCACAGTGCTGTCATTCAGAACTTTGCTGTTGTTTCCTCACTACTTGGGAGCATCACTCTCTGAGCTGACAAACAATCTCTTCCTGCAAAGATTAACGACTTTAAATTTTGGCACATTCTGGCACTACAAGAACCATAAATAACTACTTATTGAATGAATCTCACTTCACTAGGCATGACTCTCCCAGACTTGTATAATATGTGAAATCATTTATTGCTGGAAGACCCATGAAACAGGCAGCCACAAAAGCCCATTTTATCTTACTGCTTGAAGCCTATCACCATCATTTATTTCTAAGCTAGTTTTTGGGTACATACATAAATCAAACCCTTGTAAAATCATTTTAATTTCCTGCTCCCCTTCTTTGGGCACAGAGTGGACCTGTGAGATATTTCACTTCTCTTTTTTTTTTCTTCACTTTACTGGTAAACTCCAGTTTCAGCCAGGATGCCCATACACAAAAGTCATGTCAGACAAGGCAAAGGTTCCAAGAAGACAGTTACTAGCTCAAAGCCAGAGTGTTTCATTTTAGACTTCATCCCTATTTAAACCATGAAAATCTCAGTAAGTATTGAATTTAAATCCACTTTCACTTTCTCCAAGCTCTTGTCAAAGGACTCATTATTAGTTTCTGGTTTACAGTACCTCCTAGATCACCATGCTGAGAGGGACCACACTGCACGAAGCAAAGCTGCTGCACACACAGAGCAGGAAGTGCTCTCCATCCCAGAGTGTTTGGGATCCCAGACAGACCAGACAAAAGATAAGGAAGAGGTGCTATGCTTCCAGCATGTGACACTCAGCAGGTCAGAGGGTTCAGAAGGATAGCTCAGGATCCACAAGTCTGCATGCAGAACCTTATCCTACCACATCAGATTTTGTCATCCTCTTATCAAATGAAATCAAGTATATACATACAATAAAGGACACATGGATATAGTAAAGCATATGAAAACAAGCCCTTTTTGTAAGAAGGGTTCTGTCTCTTACAGCAGCAACCACAAAATCTCCCAAGCCTCTTGGATCCGTCTGAATCCTCTTTTTTCTCCTGTGTTATGGCCCTTATCCCATGGCCCCCTCTCACACAGAAACAACTACTCATGGAGAACAGTTTCTGCAGGAGAGCACAATGTAGGAATTTGTGCTTATCAAAAGGGATCTTTATAATTTCTGGTTCCTGTTGGTCATGGTGCCCTACTTCTGTGTGCCCAAAGAGTGAGCAGTACACTGCCTGTAAGCAGAACTCCTATTTCTCTGCTCCAAGGCCTGTGGGACTAGGCAACTACCAAGAGAAAGGTAATTGCACAGGCAAGCCTGAACTTCCAGCCAGGGCTGCAATGTGTATAAAACCCTGGCTGCCTGATAAAGTCCTGGGTTACCATAAGCCCTCAGTATTAGCAACACGACTGTTTTCCATGCCAAGCTACCTTGAGCCTGTCAAAGTAGGTTTAATTGTTGATTTTCTCTGCACAGTGCCCAGAGCATTGTATGACATTGGCTAGGCCATCTGTCCCAGGGAAATGCTCCAGGGAACGGCTGCTGTCTGTATCATCCCTCATGGCTGAGGATCTTTCCCGCAGCAAGCCACCCCTGCAGGACTGTGCCGTGTGGTTCACAGAACACTACAGAGGAGCAACTGGGAACTCCAGAGCAGAGCAGCAGTTGGCAGCAGCACAGCAGAGCCCACACTTTTGCTGTACCATTTCTGTTTCCACTCAGATCACTGTGCTATTGGAAGGAATGCAGATCTATGTCAATCTGAGTTACAGTCAGACTTGTGGGTGCTGAAAGAATGGTAAAACAGAAATAGAATGAGGTGAGTAAATATGCTGTAGGAAAAGTCAGAAGGAACACACCAACAGTATTTCTAAAGGTACCTGCTCCAATATTCATGGTGTGATTCATGTATCTACTGTAGTACTGCAGAAACCCTGGACTAGTTACACAATTCTCATCACGGGTTTATGTGAAATTAAGTCATCCCAAATGGTCATTCAAACCAAGGGTTACTGACAAGAGAAGGGACGAAATAAAAGGTTTCTGTTGTTCTAGACGCAAAAAAGACTGCTAAGGAAGTAACTTTATAACTTGAGAAGGGTCTGCAGCTTTAAGAAATTCTCCCCTAAAGGTTGTAAAGCTTTTACTATGCAAAGTATTTTTGCTATTATATACACTGGCGGCCACTAAGTGCAGCTATTGTTTCTGGCAGTCATTCAGAGGAGGTCGGGGCTGATAAAGTGTTTAGCAGAGTTTGTTTGGGTAGATCCATCTGTGTTTTTAACCTCCCATACAGCCTCTGGTGCCCTTTCAAAAGATGCTGGATGTTCCTGAGTCTAATAAATGACAGGCTTTATTTTTATTTGCCATTTTTTGTTATGCATCATGCCACAGAAAATAATGTCTTCTTTACATGACCCACACTTTTCTGTATGGATTACACAAGCATCTAAAAAATAGGATGTTTCTTTGCTGTGGGGCAGGAGTGCAGCTTACACAGAGCTCCCATTTCCTTGGGAAAGGCCATGTGGAGATGTGGCCTGTTGCTCTCACTCCTTACACCCTGGGCTGAGTTCATGCTTCAGAGGAACAAAGAGGGGAGATTGCAATCAAAGGGCAGGGAAGCAAAAGCTATGTTGAAAGGAGCAAGGAGCCCAAGATGGAGCTTCCAAAAGAAAGTGTTTTCAGGTCACGTGAGCACCAGGAAAAATATTTTAAACAGTTGGGAAGCACTGAGATAGCAGTTTAACACTCACACTGGATGGGTTTGGTAGGGCAGGAATTGAAACAGCCCCAACATAAAGTCTCAGTATTCCGGAGAGCAAATCAGGGGAGCTCTCAGCACCCTACTTCCCTGCCTGCCTGCACTGCATGAGCACAACTTGAAGCACCTCAGTGACAACTTCTGCTACTCTTTATGAGTACTCTGTGTCCAAAATCTGAAAGAAACATTGCTGGCGTTACACTGCATCAAAATGCTGTGCAAACATTTGCTGACTCTGAAGAAGGTGAGAAGTCGTATCGCTGTTTTACAGATAGGAAAGTAAGACAGAACATCCATGGATGTAAAAAGACATTTAAATCCTCCAGTGAGAGGATCCTCGCATCTGAAAAACCATTCTATACATTTCCTAAAGCCTTTTGCATCCAGAGACAGCACTCTCCTGCACATGTGCTTCAGGTGCCCGCAGCACTTACCTGAGCTTGTCCGCCACGAAGATGACGCGGCGCTCGAGCAGGAGGGAGGCGAAGATGCGGATGATCTGCCGCACGCTCAGGCACTTGAAGAGGCACTCGAAGTCCACGTGCTCCAGGCGGGAGTCCATGGGCCTGCGCAGCTCGATGACCTGTGCACAGCCAACACACGCACAGGGTCAGCGGTCAGCGCCACCACACGAGCCTGGCAGTGCCGAGGGCCCGGAGCCTGACCCGGTCCTGCGGCACTGCCTGCGCCTGCCTGCCCCCATGGAGGGGACACACCGTGAGCTCCAGCTCCTTGTGCAAACTGAGGCTGCGGCACAGCGTGCCACAAAAACAGTGCATTGCACAATTCCTGTCCTGCCATTCTTCCCAGAGTACACCTGTGTGCACTGCCTGCTGTCATCTCCAAGGAAAGCATAATTCTCCCTTCCAAACATGCTGTAAGTGATGTAAAGCTTGGCTGAGTTGAGAGTATGAAGCAAGTAACGATCAAGCACTGGAGACAGAAGCTTGCAGGGTTGAAACAGCCATAAAGTCAAGGTAAATTGGGTTCTAAGCTTGGCTAACAATTCATATTAGCATCCAGATAGAAGCCTGGGACTCAACTAAAAGGCCAGGAAGATTTTAAACCAAATTTACTTCATTTCCACTCTTCTGTGATGTGTAATTCACTAGATAATGTTTAAAACCTGCTCTTTTCATATAAAAATACATACATATATATATATATATATATACTTAACTGGGGAATCAGGACAAGGTCTTAGATGGTGAGTTGTGACATCCCTTTACAATGTAATTTTCATACTTCATCCATGACCTCAGGCCCTCTCCTTCCTTTTCTCAAATGCCTTTTCCTTGATTCCTTTATTATATCTTCCTTTTACTCTGCAATTGACATGTTCAGATGTGGAACTTGAAGGCAGAGGACAGAAAAAAGAAGAGGGAAAAATAACATGAAGAAGAGAGTAACAGAAGGAGAAAAATATGAAGGACAAGACAGCAAATGATGGACTATTGAGGAATTTGAGGAAACAGAAGGGAAAGGGAAGAAGTTGGCCAACTTGAAGCTGAGTTGAAATCTCTGAATATATATTAACAGGAACATGCATGCATCTTCTTTCCAGATGTCCAAAAATCACCATCACTTTATTGCTTTAGACTAGTTTTATGTTTTCATGCACTTGACACCACATTCCACAAGCAGACTGGATCAGGGTTTAACTAGAGTAGCCCTCACAAAATTCACCACAAACACTGTTTTAAGAATATAATCAAGATCACAGGATACTGTAAACAAAATAAGTTAATATCAGTTTAGTTGTGATATTGTCTGTGATCAGTAACACACAACTGTAAAAAGAAAGCCACTCTTAGAACAGTATGTACCAAATCAAACAGATTTGACTTTTTTAAGCCTGAAATACAGGAACAGTATGATGTATAGACACCCATCACTCAGCTGCTGCCCCAAAGAGCAGCAGGAAACAAATTGTGGAGTGACTGTACCAGGAATGGCTCCTTGGAAAGGCTGCCTAACTCTCCCTCACAATCAGCAAAGGTGCCCACTTCCATTCCTGAGCACTAGGACTGCAAGCTCAAGTCAAGTGTATGTGCCAAATCATGAGGGGCTGATTCTACTGCAAACCTGCCAACACGAAAATCTTGCTGCAGGGTAGGATGCAATGCAAGTTATGGCAGCTTTTACAAATACCAGGGATGTTTTCTGCTGCCTCAGTCTGCTCATCACAAAGAAATACACTGTCTGCTTCGCAATTAATCACCATCTTTGTTTAGGCAAGAGGAGCCACAATGGAAGGACAAGATTCTGTTCCTAATTAAGCCAGTGCATTCCATTTAAATAACGAGTTTGTACTAGCACAACAGAGAGCAAAGCTCAGCCAGAAGAGAGTTGTTTGTTTGTTGGAATTATCTCAGTATTTTTCTCTGGGAGAGTTCAGAAGCTTGAGCAAAGGATAGAGAAGTTGCAGATCCATGGCTCCCAGTTACATTCACACAGAAAAAGCATTGTCAGCTCTTTTCCGTGTTATGCCAATCACCCTTTCAGATGTTGCCTCTCCAGAAGAAAATACATGTGACTTTAAAATGCCTTGCAAGTCACTTATACAAGGAACCTTCTACATTTCATACCATACATTACAGGCCCACTCCATTGAAGTCAATGGCATTACATTTAGAGAAAATACAATTTAATGCAAAAATAACAAAAGCACTGTAAAACTAACCCTAAGGAGTGTGAAATAACCCTAAAGGGGAGTTTTTTCGCTGGGACAAATGCTATTCCAATCTTCAGTAATGTATCCCCTGTATATGCTTGACCATCTGAGTGGAGCTACTATATTCTTACATAGGGGCATGCAGAGAACAGAGTTTGACATGGTAAATGGCTGGCCAGCCCCAAGTTGCAAAAGCCTTTTAATCAATACTGCCATTTTCCAGTTAAGGCACATGTGGTCTAATTCTAGGCTTCTAGCTACCTGAGTCAGGAATAAAAAGAAATTACATCTATGTGCTGGCATCTATCTAATGGCATCTGTGGCATCTATATATACCTAATATGTGTGCACATACACCAAAAAGTTTTACACGACATGCTTTTTTTGAGAGCCAGTTAAAAGGTATTTATTACCAAAGAGAGCCATTTAAATGCTGCTGGTCACTCCTACCATGGCCAGGAGCAGCAGTAACAAGGTTTGAAATAAAAAGAAGCTGCTGAAGTGCTCAGGTACAGACAGCATGGGAAACTCACACTTGCCTGTTATCACTGTGATAAAGTCCAGCAATGCTGCAGTCTCTGAACTGCACTAGGCCAGGCACACTGGGACATTTGTGTTGGCTGTTTTCCTTACACACAACTTATTAATAAACATAAAATAATAAACACATAACCATAAATTGGCTTATAATCATCAGTGGGAACTAGCATTAGCATGTCCACAGTGGTGCAGTTCACGCTCTGCTCATTTTGAGGGTTTGCCACCCCACTGCCCTACAGGATCTGTTTGTCTCTTCCTGTTTTTCTTTTGCTGTTTTGGTACTGGAGTGGTAAAGGGTAAGGCTTTGACTTTTAATTTGCAGTTGCTTTTTACCTCGTTTCCAGCTCCAGGCAGGAAGGTTTTGACTTTGATTGTCTTTCCAGGTGCAGGAAAAGGAGATTCCATCAGACTTCTCATAAATGGATAAACGAGGGCAGCAGATATTCCCCTTCTCCTTTCAACCTCATCTAGGATCTGGTCCATTAGTAACACATAAGTGAGAGACAGAACATGTCAGCATCACATAGACTTTCGAGGCATCCTTTGACCCACGCGTGCTTAAACACGAGGCAGATCTAAGTTTATGTCTTCTCTGCCACGTATTTCTTCATTACCATCAACACGTTTTTTGGTCACAAAATGAAGCCTGTTTGTGTATGTAATTAACACAGAGGCAAGGCAGAATTAACAAATCTGGAAAAGAGGAAGAAGACTCAACATGACTAAAGAGATCTATATGTTGTTGGGATTATGCCTGAACAACAGGGTGAGCTGAAGGAGAGAAAGATGAAGACAAGTCCCATGATCACAGCCCAGGTCAGCATCACGTCTCAGTGGTACATCTTAAAATTTGTATCAAGGAAAAGCTTTCTTCTGCATTGAGCATCTCTTCCATTTCAACTGAGAGAGCAGGAAAAAGCCAGAGTAGCAAAGAAAGCAATGCTGCCACTATGATAGCAGGACAGACCTCCTGAAAGGGTCCCAGCAGTGGCTGTCAGGTCAGAGTCTGTGCTGAGGTGGAGACCACGAGCCACCCCTGAAGCACACCCAGCTATTCACACTGGTGCCTGCATTAAGGTCATTTTCTCTTGATTAAACAGCCAACAACCGAGTCTTGAAATAAGCAGATGGAACTTCTTAAAGATAGAGGAGACTATTATTTTCTTCTCTCTTTGGTCACATGGGGCAACATAAATTAGACCACAGCTAAGTTTTCCCACATTAGACTGAGCATATAGATGATAAAGCTAAAGAAGACAGAAAACAAGGTTCAAAGCAGTTAGTGATTTGACCTGCAATGGTGATCTTTTAACCAACACTCCACAGCAAAAGGCCATAGAAGAGTTAGTGGGCCTGAGCCAGGCATTTTCTCTTGTTTCTCTTGGAAGTGATTTTCACTGAAGCAGAACATTAAAAGACACTTAAGCACAAGCTGGTGACCTGTAACGAGAGCTGGTGACACCAAATGCCAGCAGAGGCATTCACTGGTGCATAGCTTCCCTTTTCTCCCTGTGACATAATGAAGGCCTAACTAAAGCAAAGCTGGCCCTGTGTACATAACTTGCATTCCAGTCCTTGGAAGTGGCAGATAACCATAAATGAGGACATGGATTTCACTCGTGGGTGTAATTTGCAGCACAGCCATCCTCAGCAAACAAAACCAGCTGCCCAAGTAGGAAGCAGCAGTGAAGCAGGGCTGTGCCCCAGGTCCCTTGCCGCTCCTGCACACCACCAGCACTCAGCTGTGTTCCTGCAGCCACAGGATTGGCTACTTGATGCTTTTTGTTGCTGGAGTTGGGGTCATGTGTGTGTCATATGCCTGGCTCCAAAGACCTTCACAACACAAATAAAAGGAGCATTTAAACCAAATAAAAGTTGAACAGAGATCCCAAGAGATAAAATGGTTAGAAACATCTGTTGAAACCATGACCAAATGAACTGGCTGGAAGTTAAAATATCTGTGGTTCTCAAGTCTGTCTCAGCAATAGGTATTACAACAGTGAGTGAGCAGGAAAAGCTTTGGGGAAAACAAAATTAATGCAAGTTATCAGAAATAGAATGATAGACATTTTAAAGCAGAGGAATCTTTTTTGCTTTTGTGATAAATAATACCCAAGATTTAATATCCCATGATCTTTCATTGTTCACAGTGTAAGATAGAGACAGGTATTCATTGTACTGAGGGCCAGCTGTCTGACCTTATACCTCAGCTGCAGTGATACTTGGTTGTAAGGAAGATACTTTTTTTTTCCTTCTCCCAAGTCTTCCTTTGTAAAATAGAGCACTATCAAAATTAGATGAAAACATAATAGCAAAGAAAGAGCCTCATGAGTTCTGTCCACACCACGAGTGTGGTGAGCTGGGTGATCCTCCCAGAACAATGCATTCCATTTCACTCACAGATATCTGTGATTAGATATATATTACAGCAAAGAAACACTGTTATAAACCCTTGATTTCAGAGCTTTATGAAAGATGTCAGAAGCAAAATTGCAATTAACTGTTTGCAACCCAACTGCTGTTCTTCACACAAGGCTTATGTTAAACAAAGTTTTATCTAGAAAAACTTGAAACCTGCTTTAAAGGTAATATTCTGTGTGAATATTAGGTGACACGAAGAATATAAATGGTATGATTTTATTTAACATCAATGATTGACATGCTCTTTTTAACTTTATTCCTATGAAAATTAGCAAGTAAAATCTGTGAAAGTCTTGAGAAATTTCCCATATCTGAAGTGAAAACCCCATGCAAATTAAAACACAATCAATTAAAATTGAGCCAAATCAAATTGAATCAAAAGATCATCTGTGCTTTATCCTAGATTCCTAGGGTGAAAAAAAAGTGTTAATAGTTCTTAGTGTATAGAATTCACATATCAAATAATCATTTTTCTCAACCTCATCATTCCACAGGGTGTTGGAGTAAAAGTGGTACTGGCCCATCATCCAAACTATGGATGCCAAGAATTACAGCTCAGCACAGAACGGCTGTAGAAAACAATGGAAAAAACTTCGGTCAGCCAGATCATACAGACACCCAGATGTTTTCTGAATCAATTCCTGCCTCAGTCACAGAAGTAATAAGGCATTCTTTGATGAACCAAATAATAGGGATGGAATATCCAAAACAGCAACTGTAAAATAGTTATCTCCCATCAAAGGAAGTAATTCTTCCAGGCTGGTTCATCGCTGCAGATGTGTCTCAGTAAACAATCAAATTAAAAAGCAGTAGTAAAAAATATCTCCTTACCTTAGAAAATAAGTCAAAGCACCCCAGGCGGCTGATGACACAGTAAACTTCAGGTAGGCGTGGGCCTTTTCCATTGGGCTGATAACAGCAAAGAGGAGATGAGAATTACATATTAATGTGGAGCCATGAGGAAATGCACTTCTCTCTCTGACCACACAGTTGGCCATCATGTGACATCTCTCTCTACTTGCTTCTCCAACAAATAGCTGCTCTTGGAAAAGCATCATATTTCTTCCATGAGACAGGAAACCGAAAGGCGCAGCTAGAGCTTATCCCTTTGGAAATCACAGCGTGTTGGAGCTGCGCACCCACATGGCTCCAGCTTGCAGCCATGAGAGCACACGGAACCACAACTGTACCTCATGCCTCTGCTAGCTTTGTCCCCTGCTCCTGCTGCAGCACAAGGACTGGGGCCACCCTGGGGCCGTTTGCTGCAAGAGAACTGCAACACCAAGGGAGGCCATGAGGGCTTTAGATCCCCACTCCCTCACTCCACGGTGTTCAAAGAGAGCTCAACCTACAGAAAGTGAGCTCACAACCTAAACAAAGGCAGGCTGCATGAGTAAATCCTTAACTTCCTCAGACCAACTCTTGATAAACATGAAACTCACATAACTTAAACAGTGGCAAGTATGAATCAATGATAGACATCCCTCTTACCCCCTCCCAAAAGAAACTGTTAAGACCGTCCTCTATAACCATCCTATATAAGATTTATCCTGAGAAGCAAATGGTATTTCCTCAGCATACTGGTCTCTGCTACCCTGCCTATTCACTTATCTTTGTCTCTCCGTTGGACTCTACTGGAATTCAACTTCCCTGTGGAGTGTTTGAAATTCATATGCCACAGAGATGACAATCAAGAGAAACTGAGGGGTAGCTGTGCTTTTTAAACCTGAATATTGCACTCTAGACTTGGACAGTCAGCAGGTGCCTGCCTGTTATAATAAAGACCACAAAAAAAAAAGTGCCAAAACCCAAAGCTAAGTGAATACAGATGAGTCTATTTCTGGATCCAAACCTGCTCACTACACGTCACATCTCTGAAAAAGCAGAGCCCTTTTTTGTCCATATTAGGTATAAAATCCTTTCTAAAGGCACTGAGTGATTATATCAAGCATGTGGGATTTTGGTTAAAATCATTGTGTCAAATCTGCAGGAATGCCGAAGCCATGCCAGGAGCCTTGGACAGCTCCCAACCAAGAGCTGTCTCACTGAGTGCCAGTAAAAACATCACATTCCTGGGTCATCTATAAGACCAGAAACAATAAGTGCTTAGCACTTACTGCAAGATTCTCCTTTATGAAATATCATTGCTTTCAAATGTCTTAAAGGCTACATGTCTGTGGGAGCTGGGATTCTTCCCTCCCTGCTCTCACTGCGTAGGACATCCTTTTTTGTTATTTCAGAGACCTTTTCCTGCAAACAGCACAGCCTCACAGATGCACACCCATCAGCTGTAAGAGCAGCAAGCAAAAGCAGGGCCATTCTGAGGGGCAGAACTTCTCAAATTTATAGCACTGGAAACCCTTCACATAACCTCCCCTCTCACCATAAGTTTACACCTCACTTTAGATTGATCTAAACCACCCACTGCACTTTAGTTGGCTTCTTTCCTGGGCAAGAACATCCTATGGGACATGACACTCCTGCCTGGACTCCTCCCTTGTCTCTAGGGGAGACCCAGACTGGGTCTGCCCATCAGTACCAGTGTAACCTTCTCTATTCCCAAAAGGGAGCTCTCCCAAGCAGCAGGCTGTGCTCTGCAAGATAGCACAATCTTGGAGTCATGTTCTCCATCAATGTCACTCCTGCACACAAAAGAATAGGCCCAGATCAGGAAAGCAAAATGCTAAAGTAGCCCAGCTGAGAGACACCTGAGTTACTCTGCCTTGGTGCACTGCACTGCTCCTGAAAGAAGAGAGAGGAGGGGATGATGTTTTGGGTTTGATTGGCTTTCAATTTGTTTTTGTGGTGCCCAAGATATTTTCAGCCTTAGTCCAGTATCACAAAATGAAAATGCTAATGAGTTTTGATGATAACAAGACAGTTTTCCAAAATGATGAACATAAACTGACAAGAACTTGGCTGAGATGGAGAAGCCAAGCTCTGCATCTGGGATGGTCCACATGTGGCTCAGGACAATCTTTTTTACAGTGAGTTTAATCTGACTATTACTGAATAAAGCCCACTCCAAAGCTCACTCTTTGGCAGGATAAACAAGAGGCTTTTGTTCCAAAAACTAAGCCTGACATTTTTCTCTTTCAAATCCCACCTCCATGTCCATGTGCTTGGATTCTATGGAGCCTTCAGAGATGTCCTCCCAGTCTGCCATAGCACTGAGCTGTGTGAGGGAAGTGGCCTTTGCAAAGCACACGCACTAGCCAGCATATCCAGAAACAGAGATATTCCTTGGTGGTGCCAGGAATCAGAACAATTCAAACACTGGGAGGCTAAAATCAGTTTCTATGGAGGCTCTTGATTCCTTGTTAGGGCCAATCTAAATTCTGACCATGAGAAAACTGTGGGTGGTATAAATCCAAAAGTGCTTCTTAAAGACTTCTTGTTCTGCGAAACATGAACTTTGGGTGCCAGAGCACTCAGTGTACATAGAGTTGTCAAACTGCTTGGGCAAGGGCAGGATGGAAGGGAGCAAGGAGAAAGTTTTCCAATGAGCTTTTTGCAGCTCCATAAGCAGTCTGCATCCCACAAAAGCTGTTTTCACACTGTAATGAATGCCCTTCTCCTGCCCCCAGCAAACGCAGGATGTCAGGTTAGTCCCACCTAATAACTGCTTTCCGTGTTTTCAGGTACACACTTCACATTCAGGCATCTGCTCCTCCATGGACTCCTGGGGCTGGCTTGTCTTAGCCTAGAAAAGTGGTGGAGGATCAAATTTTATGTGAGAAGGAAGAGAGGTGTAGGATGAAACAGCCCCTGCAAGGGTGCCCAGATCATCTCTGCTGCTGACATGTGCACTCACTAGAAAAGCTGTTACAGAATTGCCTTGAAGGTATCAAGATGTAACTGGAAAATTTCATGCTATCTATGGAAATGCAGATTGTCTGCTGTGGGACAATAGGTTACATTCCATTCTAATCCTGTTCCAAAATGAAATAAAACAATATAAATACATTTAAAGGGGATACTGTACAGGATTTGTAGAACAAACAAAACATAATTGTCACTGTATCCCTTGAGGTAGTTTTGGCACACAGACCCCAGAAAAGGTCTGGAAGAATCTGAGATCTGAAGGAAAAAAAGTGGAACAGTTTGTTCATATCACAACACGCCAAAGGAGAGCAAGGCTGACAAAACACAATTGTTTCCTAAATGCAGGAATCTACACACCAGACCTGCAAAAGAGCAGCCAGACATCTTCACAGGACCAGGCTGCCTGGCCCAGCCGGCCATGGAGCTTTTGCCAACAAGGCTGCCAAATACACCAGAAGGTGTGCGACACCTCTTGCTGGGTTTTACAAGAGCATCCCTCACCAGGACAGCTGAGGAACATTTTCTAAGGAATTAGCCTCACAGCAGTTGGCTTGGCTTAAAGTGGAGCAGTTTATAAGAATTTTAGGGGTGTTTCATGGCACGCACTAGTGAGGCTGTCCCACCATGCACCAACCTTTGCAGGGGACATGAAATTGTTAAGACTTCGTGAGCACAGCCAAACACTATAGAAAAGGCACTTCATATAACCATCCAGATTCCACATTTCTCCCAGCAGGACCAGGAGGGGGTTGCAGCACCCAAATAAAAGAAGATCTCTGCTACTTCTGCCTTTTCCACAGGTAGAGGAGATGCTGAGATGTTTCTGTGCAGCTTCCAAAATCTCCTCTTTTTCTAAGCCCCTGTTTTGCTCTCAGAAGGGCATGGCTGGATTTGCCTCACAAAGGGCAAAGCTGGTGAAGTGCACTGGCATCACTCCTTCCTTTCCTTGGCTGAGGAGGCTGTACCAGTGGGATGAGACATGTCAGCTTCTCTATGCCAGGGTTTGGAATCCAGATTAAGCAATCTGAATTGATCACCCAAGGTGGCAGCAGCAGATCTGCTTTATAACTGGCTTTGTAATTATTAGATAGCTTTAGGAAAGCACTACTTCTCTTCTTTTTGCTATTTGATTGATTTTTGCCTTATCCAGTGGAGGATAAAAATCTCCAACGCTGTCTCAAAACACCATTATATAAAAGTGTGCACTATTGATTTAACTCTGGTCCTGGTATTTCCTAATGTACTCAGCCATCTTTTGCACCAGCTGAAAGTCAGTGTTCTATTTTTATGTTGTCCTTAATGTAGGGTGAATTTCACTGAGCTTTAAATGAGTAAAAAAAAGCCAATGTTAATGTTTCATTGGAAAACTGATTCAACATTCCTGTGTATAAATCTCTTTTACTGTCACTGGTTATTTCAGTCTCAGCAGGGTCCAGGACCAACCATTTGGCATTTCACAGAGGCAATCTCTCTGCATGATTGCAAGTTTACTGACACTCTCAGAAAGATAAAAGCCTTAAACCACCTTTACCTGGTAGAGTGAAAACATTCCATAATTTAATTTTCGGGGTTTTTTTCCCCAAATAAGACCTTATTATTCTTTTAAATGACAACTCGCTAAAAAAATACTGCTGCCCTACATCTTGTTATGCTTATTTACACCAGCAAGGATGAATTCTAGGTGCGTTCTTTGTTCATTCCTGAGCTACCACCTGACCAGGCCTAGATGTACTGCAGCACAAGCCTTCAGTGACATTTCCTGTCCCCACATCAACCTTGTTGTGGCCCATTGTGACACACTGTTTTACACAGAGTGAGTCCCTGTCATGCTACCTACGGCAAACACCGCCCCCAGAAGTGATAAACAACTTTTCTGTTATGTTAGCTTAATGAAACTTCTTACAAATAGAAGAACCACACACAGCAGAACCTCCCAGACAGAGCAGCTGCTGTCTGCACGCCAAGGGCTCTGCCGTGGACAGAGAGCAGGGAAGAGCAGGGGAAGAGCAGGGTCAGGCACAAGCAGCATGTATGACAGAGGGTGCTGTGCTTGTGACAGGGAGCTGCTCTGCTGGAAGCTACTGAAGGCAGGTGTTCCCTGCCTGAAAAGGTGGGAAATCATGCCAGAAAGGGAAGGGAGGGGAAAGTGCCAGTGTGCCTACTCTTAGGGTGGGGGGGACCTATTTACAAACTGCTGCAGACATTTATTTGGCACACAGAGTCAGCCAAAGACTCCTGCAGCATCCAATATCCATATAAGCTTCCCAACCCAGTGTGGGCAACAGTCATGAGAACATGGGAGGAGCTGTGGCTCCCCACCCAGTCACTCACGAACAGCTACCTCACAAAAACCTACCCAAGAGGTGCAAGGCCAGTGCAAGGACAACCAGCTGCTTTCTGCTTTGCTGCCATCCGGTTGGGTGTGCAGGATGGACACCAGAATCCCTGTTTGCATTGTGCTCCACCTCCCTTAACACACTCTGCAAGCCTCTGAGCAAACTCCTCCCCCTCGATACACACACACTGCTGTGCTCTCAGTTTATCAAGTGTCCAGGGATTTTCCAGGTGTTTTCCAATGAGACAACATTGTTTGTAGGCTCCCCACCTCACCTGTTGTCCACCCCTGGTCATGAGGACTGAAAACTGTGTGAGAAACCAGACTCCCCACTGCTGGCACCAGCCTGTTGCATGGCTCTGAGCTGCAGACTGATGACACAGTGCTGGCAGAGTAATTTGAGATGTAAGCAGCTGCCTAAGAGATAAACACTACTCACAAATGTTTAGAAATACCAGCTTTGCCTTTGTTTTCAGTGTTGTAGTATTTCTGACCGTGCTTGAAAGCACATAACATAGAGAATTTATGAAGTAAGTGCTCACACAAGAAACTTTCCACATCCTCAGAAATTTGCTACAAACCTGGGGATCTATCTGACTGAAATGGCCATTGCAAATTCTTATTTTAACTTGATCTCCTTACGTTTCCAAATTGCAGAGTGAGAAAACCCTGTTTCCTTTAAAAACCACCTCCAGTTCAGACTGCAGTTTTGAGATTGTTTTCAAGACACTTCTGCCCTTTGCAGTGAGGGTGATGTACTCACCAACAGCCTCCTGCAGTACCCGAAGCGCCGGCTCCCATCCTCCCCAGTCAGCATGAACGAGAAGGTCTCACTAGGAGAAAGTGAATTGCCCAGAGCTTATATCAGAACTAGGAGAAAGTGAATTGCCCAGAGCTTATATCAGAACTAGGAGAAAGTGAATTGCCCAGAGCTTATATCAGAACTAGGAGAAAGTGAATTGCCCAGAGCTTGTATCAGAACTACAGCATGGCTACAAGGCAGATCATTTAGGAAGGGACACTCATCAGGTGAGAGATTCTACCCACTGGAAGCTCTTCATTGTTAGGACATACTCTGTGGAAAAATTCTGTCAGCAGTATGGTTAAGGACAACCCAGCTGTCTTATCAGAAGAGATGGGTGCTGAGTGTCAGTGGCTGCAGAAGAAATATGAGAATCAGATTTTGAGAGCAGTATTCCAGTGCTCCTCTACCTTTAGTTGGATCTTGTCTTTGGACTGAGCTTTGTTCTTACAGGGAGAACCTTAGATATTCTCTGAGAGTAGAGAAAGAATTTTCTAATCTAGAAACAACACAGTTTTCCAAAATCCAACTCATTTTATGTCTCTGTCTAGGAAAAATACCAATTGTGACAGAGCAGTAAAACAACAGTTTAAGGCTGTAATTACAGCACAGGTAAAGGGATGGGTCTGTGAATTTGTGCCTGGGCTGTGAAACATTCCTGACTGTTTTGCAAGTTTTAAATGGCATTATATAAAACAATTCCTGATGCTGAAATACCAGGGTTTGTATAATTACAGATGTCTCTGGGGAGACCTTATTGTGGCCTTTCAATATATAAAAGGGTTTCTAAGAAAGATGGGAATAGACTTTTTAATATGGTCTGTAGCAATAGGACAAGGGGTAATGGTTTTAAACTAAAACTCGGTAGATTTAGACTAGAATGAAAGGAAGAAATGTTTTACAATGAGGGTGGTAAAACACTGGGACTGGTTGTCCAGAGAAGTGGTGAATGCCCTGTCCCTGGAAGCATTCAAGGTCAAGCTGGACAGGGCTCTGATCAACCTGATGAAGATGTCCCAGCTCATGGCAGAAAGTTGGACTAGATGACCTTTAAAGGTCTGTTCCAACCCAAATAATTCCACAATTCCATCCCTTCTGCCTATCCTGTTATTCTACACCTTTGGATCAACCAGTTCTCACATACCAATGCAGGGGGAAAAAAAGTATGTATTTTTTTAAGGTCACTTTGAATGAAAAAGAAAATGCAAGCCTGGCTCTCCTTTTCCTTGCCCTTCTCCTGCAGTCATTCATCTCCAATGGAAGGAAGAGAGGGTTCCTCTGGTAGGACAGTGCACAGCCCAAAGAAAGTTCTCGGACAGAGAACTTTTCAGATCAAAATGTTGCTACATTTTGAGCCAAATGAAGGGCTAACCTGCAATGTTAGACAAGCACTCTGAGGTGAATGACTAGGGCAGGGGGTGGGCAGGTCCCTATCCTTTTTAAGATTTATTCTAGAAGTTCCATTTATTCTTTTGAGTTTAGCACTCAGAGGGACCTTCAAGCCTCTTCCCCTCAGCCACACACGCCTGTGAGGCAGGCAGAATAGGGAAGGAAAAGAACACAGAACTTCAAAAGAGAGAAAAATTAAATACAGCTGCTTGATCACAAAGAGGCCAAGACTCAAACTGCTGCTTCCTTAATTGGGCATTGACAAGGCTGAGGCTGTTCTAGTGCACTCCAGCATCATTCCAGCACCACTCCATGGTGCAGAGGAGCTCTGGAGCACTCACCTGTTGTACTCAGAGACAGGGAGCCAGTCCTTGGCATCAGGGAAGCAGAACTGCGGGATAGCCTTGAGGCGCTCCTCCGCTTCCCGCATCTGCTTGGTTGGTCTCTCCAGCTGCCGGCACAAAAGCGAGCTTCAGTCAGTCCCTGGGTGTCCCTTCCCAGCTCAGCTCAGGGGCAGGGCCCAGCCAGATTGTCCTGTATTTATCTGTGCTTGGCAGAGTGAGGCATGACTCCAGGACAGGCTTATAGGTGCTTGTACAAAAGGAATAATTGCTGCTGGGGTTTTACGTTTTTTTAAACTTGTCTGAAACTCCCTTGTTGTATGATGGCCACTTAAAACACAGCCCTAACTCAAATACCTTTCTGCTGCAAGAGCACAAGAGAAATACCAGAGATCAGCAAAAGTCTTTCCATTGACTTCAGTGAGTTTTGGAACAAATCCTAATATAGCCAAAATGAGTTAAAAGTGCAATATTTAGAAACTGAATTTAAACACAGTCTTTAAAGCATCCACCAAATTCTCCAGCTCTGGAGAAGATAAATTTTAAAACAGGGAAAACTTTCAGTTACCTTCTCTATGTCCTTTGCTTTGGAACAGATTGCTTTGGAACAAGTCTGAAAGCTCCATTTAAGAACTGGATTTCTATTCATTTTTCCATTTATTCACCTTACTGATCTTAGAATGAGCTGTACATAGGAATTTTTCTTTTACCTTGGGAAACTGGTATGTCACTTCTGGGAGGTAAGTGTTTTTAGAGGGCTTCTTTTTCAGGGACACTACCACGAAATACTCAAATAACTCCCGCTCCTGCCACTCAATCAGCTCCAGTTCCAGGGTTCGATAGCTTGGGGCCCTCTTCAGCATTGACTGGATGTGTACAAGGCGCTGGGTATGAGCTGGCATTTCAAAAGAAAAGGGAATAAAAAAAGAGACAGATCATTACCTGAGACTGTAATGTGCTTGTGTAAGCCACAGCCATTCACAAAGGACTTTCAATTTGCCAGAGTATTATTCCAAGCATGTTCTCCTTTCAAAAGCAAACCTTCTAGTTAGCAAACCTGTAGTCTACTTCACTAATTGCATCCATAAATCAAAACTCTCTCCAAGTACTGAAGTTATGCAACACTCAGTCACTGAAATAATTTGCAGTTCATAACTGCTACCCTGCCAAAGGTATGGCTTTTCTTCACACATAAAAGTGGATTATAAGCCCTCGTGTGGTTGTGCAAATTCACTGGGGCCTCCAGGGTGACACATCCGAGGCCTAGCTTACCCCAGTGAAAAACAGTCCTGTGCCCTGTCCCTAGACAGCACAGCTTTTTGCTACAAATCACATAAGGCAAGCCATGGAATAAACTCCAGGGAAGGGGAAAGGGAGGAAAGGAAAGATATGCCAATTGCCTCCTGTGGGTTGCTTTGTTAGTGCTAATTTAATTGGGGGATGATCTTAGATTCATGGTCATTCACGAAGGCAAAGATGTGCCTTGATCCAGTGACTTGTTGCTTGATACCTGTGGAAGACTGGTCATTAACATCACTATCAGTTCTAGGATACCAAAAAAAACCCCAAAACCACCAGTAAAAGCAGCTCCCTGCACGCTCTTCCCCAGCTCTTCACACAAGGATCTCTGGGCAATAGCAAAGGAACTGTTAGTGGCACACCTCAAACACTTCAGGCTCTACTCACTGCCACTGCCCACAGCTTCCAAAGGCTGACTGGCCCTTGTGACAGGGAAATGAGGTGTCATAAGCACTAAGGGAAAGCCCTTGATAACCAGCCATCATACATCTGGTTAAACAGAAAAATTAAAAATTATTTTGATAAAGCACTTGGGTCTCAATGCGACTGCACAACTGAGGAAAGTAAGCCCCAGAAGAACCTGCCTGCTCCTGCCTAGAGGCAGCCCCACACCGCAGGCCACTACTTCACGTTTGCTAGAGGGGAAACCAAAGGGCCCACCCCACCAGATGGGCACCCAGTGAGTCCTGTCATGCTCAAGACAGGACATGACAAGGGGGTCTCTAGCTCAGGATGCCCTGACAGCATGATCGTAAACGCAAAGTCACTCAGGAGCAGTTGGTTAGACAGGCATCATAATGAAGATCCTCTGCTCCACAGCAATGGGGGAAAAGCCTCTCAGTTTCCAGGGAGATCAGAATATCCTCCCAGTAACAAGAAGGGGCCAGGCCCTGTCTATTTTCTTTCATGGCCTATGAGAACAAGCAACTGCTCTACTTTCTGACACAAAGAGAAACAGAACTGCAAGTGCTTTTGGGTTGGTACAGCTAGACAAAGAAGCAAGGAGTCATTTTCCACGCATCACTGTACAATGTTGCATACAGTCTGTTTTGGATCATCTTACCACCACCTATCTGGCACAATTCTGTTTCCCTAAGACAATGTTTTCCAGAAAGTTTTGCTGCATGTACAGCAAGCAGGTGTCATCTGCAGTAGATAGACATGGATGATTTCCCCATATCTTATAACAGCTCCACACCCTTGTCTTTTTTTACCCCTCACCTACTAACAACATGATGGGGTTTTAGTAATGAAATCTGTTGCCGCTGTCTTCAACTTTTTTACAGGCCTCTTTCTGTACCAGGTCTTAGGAAAAAGAGAGACCAATTTACTGGCCTGGCTCAGGCAGAGTTTGTGCAGGTGCTGATAAAGGAATTTCTACAATTTGGAGACTGCAGACTTATAAAAGAGTCTACGAATCACAATGCTGGATCAGACCCAGATCCTTGCCTCCAACAGCAGCGAGCAGTAAACACTGAAAGCAGCATATGAATAAGAAGGGAGCATCTTTATCCAATCCCTCTAAGCCTGCACCCAGTAGTCAGTCTGGAACAGATCAGCATCTCTGAAGTGGCTGACAAAGCCAATCTATCAAAGGTCCTGTTCTTCATTAGATGACACAGTTGCCAAATCCTTGTCAGATCTTCACAGCCCATTTTCCTTGCTTTCCACATTCATGTTCCTGTGTTGGAACTTTGGGAGCTCTGCAGTAATGGAGTTAGGAAACTGTAGAGAATATAGGCCATGGACAGGAACAATGTCCAGCAGCAGGAGAACATACATCAATAGGGTCTGTGACAGGGTCTAACTAGAAGTCACTGAAGGCTGACCCCTTACCTTTAAATCTGTCATCTGAGTCACTCTCACTCTCGCTGTTTTCATCTGCAGAGGACAGAGAGGCATCAGTTAATGCAAAACTAGAGCAAACTCAGTGCACCGTGCTGCAACTGGGAAAAATCCTATCTCACATCTCTGAGCCTTGTGATACACACATGCACTTCTCCTCACTCTTAAAATATCTTGAAATAAACAGTTTGAATGACTCCTTAGATTGTGTTTTCCTTGGATTCAGTTTCAATATTGCTTGAGAGTAAGAACTTCATTTTGATGAAAGGGCAAAATTCATTCTCCATTACACCAACTGTTTGCACCGAATTCCCATATATGCTGAACTGCAAAAGTGTCATTTGGAAAATGGGTCTTAACCCTTTCACTTCTTGTTTTCAGGTTTTAATTTTTTCATTTTTTTAAGTTATGCAAACTTGAGAAGTCAAAGTAAGCCTTATGAGCTTTGTCTGCCTGGGCAAAATTCCCAATCACCAGAACTCACCAAACTGAGTTAGAGTTAACAGGCAAAAGTAACCTCATGACAAGATATGTTACTGAGGGGTTTTTGATTAAAGCCCTATTGTACTCTTACTACAAACAGGGCCTGAATTTTCTTTTTGGCCCCTGTTTTTTCAGAAGCAGTCTCTCAAGGACAGGATGAGTTACACACTGTGAGTGCCAGGAAAAAGCATGCAAGAACTCCAGGGTCAAAACTGTGAATTTTGGTCAAAACTTACAGTAAATGTGGACTAAAGAAGAGGCTGAGTAAGTCGAGCTGACCATGGGGTTAATAGGATACACAGTACTGAGAATCTCGTTTATTTTTAGCTCATCCCCATTTTCTCCTCTTGCAGAGAGAAAATTATCATTGTTCACAGAAAAAAAGTTCTAAACTAAGTAGAGTCCAAGGTAGGTGTGGAGGAAAGAAGGAATTTGATTAATCCTGTAGCATCCAAATGGATTCACTGAACCATGACACTTGCACCATACCTCGTAGGGATGCTGTCTCAATATTGGACATAGAAAGTTTCTTCAGTCGTTTTTTCCCTCTTTTTGCACTGTAGATGGAATTGATTCTTTGGACAAGCTGCAAAATAAGAAAATGAGGAATCAATAAGACTAAACATTTTTCTGCCAGGAGACTTTTAATTAATATTTTCAAACAAAACATGGATGACAGACTGCCTAATGCAGATAATAACTCTCTGCCCCAAAAATATCTGAGATGATGGGAAATATTAATGAGATGACTTGTGTTTATTGTCTTCAGCAAGAGGCTGGGATTACTAAGAATTCAACATTAAACAGAATATTGCAACTTTGGGAGAGTCACAAATATGCAGTAATTAATCTTCATGATGTTTTATAGATCAGGAATAGTATATTTCATTCCATAGCAGATTTCTTCATAGAAATACGATACAGTTCGTAAAAGCTGTTTCACCTCAGCACCCAGAGAGAAATAAACTGAGTGAAAGGATGCAATTTGCTACAGACAGAAGGGCAGTAACAGAGCACAGACTGAAACAAAACCTTTTTAGGTTTTTTCTCTAATAACTAACACTATCTTAATTTTAAAAAAATATATTCTTCAGGAATACATGATCCTGAAAGGTAAAAGGTAGGAAGAAAATAGAAATTATCACAAGATTTCAATAAAATTGTGAGCATTCATATGCTGAAATCAGAATTTCACATAGGGAGAATATCTGTCCCTTCAATTAAAAAAAATTGGGTAAAAAATTAACAGCCAAACTTTCCATGTTTTACTCAAAATCAGGTAGTAAGTTACTCCGCAAGTAACTCTATGATTTCGGCCAGAGATGGCCCATTTGTGAAGTATAACAATATAGTACAAGAAAGTAAAAATACAGTAAATATTAAGAATGTAGGATAAATTTCCTCCTTAAACATGATTTCCAACAAATTCACAGAAACACAAAAATCTCCCTCTACCACAGTATTTATAGCCATGCACTTCAAAATATGCTCTCTAATAAGAACAGGAAAGAGTTGAATATACAGTAAAAATTAGCTTTGTTCACAAGCCAAAATGAAGCATATTGGCAGTTCTCCCCCTCTTTGTCACTATTGTATTGTTGATTTTTTGGTTGTTGTCTTGTGGCTTTGGGGTTTTTTCACATTCCATTTTGAATTGAAAAATTCCTTGAAAAATGAAAAATTAAGTTTTACTTCAAATCCATCAAGACAGCATGGTTATCAGGATGGGGTTAGTTGTGAGTAAATGAAGGGAGACCTATTAGGCCAATAAGTTATTTTCCTGGAAACAAACGATGGGGAAATAAACCACTTCAGATGTTGCTGCATGTTATAAATAATAATTGCTTGGCCATCACCCATTCAAAATCTTAAAGTTATATACACAGCAATGCTCTGGTCCACAGAGCTTAAAGAAGAGTGTGGAAAGCTGAACTGCCTTAAAATCAATTCTGTGTGAAGATGGCCGTCAGATATTTGCTCCTCTTGGAGAATTTGGAAGTTACCACTTCTAGGGAAGGGATTTTGATCTAAATATTCCTTTGGGTACAAAAAGAACTTACAGTGATGGCTAAAGGCTGGCTGTTAGAACCCTAGTTACTGGGAATTTTAGACTTTCTGTGCTGACAGGCACTGACCCCCAAGAGAACACTGCATTTAACCTGAGGCCATGGAGAAGGCTTCCAAAATTGAATTATAAAACTGGGATTACGGATGTGTAGTTTGAATACAAATGTGTAATATCACACGGTGGAAAACTTAGAGTTTAAGGTTTTAGAATATAGTAATATACATAAAGCAAGATGGTGGTTTTAGGGTAGAGGCTGGTCCCTCTTCACCTTCTTCTTCATGGGTTTGAGTGGTTTTGTGTAATTGGATAAAAAAAGTCCACATTGTGGGCCATGGGTGGTTGGTTATTGGGTTAAAAGTAAAAATCATTTAGGTGTCATTTCTTAATTGGACAATCTATCCTTACAAGGCCTTGATAAAGAGAGAGATACAGCTCCATTTTGTAGTTTGTTAGAGTGAAATGCTGTAGAACTCACGGCTTGTGAGACTGCAATATAGACAGGAACTAATAAACATCTGAGTCCCAACAAGAAATACCATTCCGCACATTTACTCCCGACCCTGGCACAAAGAAGACAAGACTCGGCAGCTGGCTAGAAATGCACAAGCTCTCGCAGACAGGTGCCCTCTCCTGAGCACAAGGCTGACGACACCCCGGTACCTTCGGGATCCTCCTGGCGCGCCGTGTGGACAGCAGCTCGCTGGCGGTGCTCAGGCTGTCCTCGGGGAGGCCGGAGGGCGAGGCGGGGATGCCCAGCTGGGCCAGCAGCAGCATGTCGTCGTGGCTGTGCCGCTTGGGCAGCCGCGGCAGGCGGTGGCTCTTCCTCTCCGACCAGTTCCCCACACGCAGGGAGTGGCTGCCGGCCTTCGAGGGCAGCTGCGGGGACAAGGACAGCTTGAGCTCTTCCCCTTTTGGCGACAGCCGGGGCAGAGGCAGCTCCTGTGGCAGAGTGGTGGCTGCACAGGGACGCCACGCCGGGGAGCCAGCTCTCTGCAGGGTGTGTGCCCAAGAGAGGGTGTGAGGGCACGGTGAAGGGACAGGGGTCACCTCGAAGAATGTGCAGTTCAAAGAAACAATACCATTTCTGACCTGCTCCATTGCCATGCACCCACATCCCACCAGGTCTGCGAGCCCTAAAATCTAACTTGAAGGCTTGGCTGACAGCAGAGCACTGACCCAACAGGACTGGTCCATTCCTCTGACTTGCAGGAGTGAAAATAATGAGTAATTACACAATTCATTGTAATATTAATTCAGTGCAAAAGTAATAACTAAAATAGCAAAATCATGCCATTTTATCCAAGAAAAAATAAAGTAGAAAAATCAAGCTTGTTCTATTTTCATGGTGTTAAAAAGTTTTAAGACCTGACAATGAGCAGAGGTGCAGTTGCAACTCTCCCTGCATTCCCAAAGAATTCCCTTTAAAACATGAAAACTGTTATCACTACAGGGCAAAGGGAAAATCTAAATGAAGGATTAAGCATCAGTTAACACCTTTCTTCAAGAAACTGGGGGTCTTTTGGAGCAGTCTTAGGAGCAGCTCTGCCCAGCTCTCCTCCCAAACACAAACACTGTAAAGAAGCTTCACCAGCATGTGCAGCAAAAAGTAATATTATGTCAAGCATTTGTCATTGGGCATTTACTAACATTCCATCAACTCTGTTACCAGCTGTAAACCTGCAGCAATAAATATCCCATTTATTGGCTGGCTGATTGCTGTGCCATCCTACCTGAGATTAAGCACAGGTGTTTCTGTGGAGAGGGCTTGCATCACAAATTTGTTATGTCATCATCAAACATTCCTTTCATAACTGAAAATAATCAGCAGGAAAAGAAAAGACACAGAGATTCAAAATGACCACGACACCAGTGTTTCTGAGGTCTCTGCATACCACAGGTTAGCACGCCAGGAAAACTGGTGAGAGTCTGTACTTTATTGAAAGGAATTCTTTTTGGAGATGATTGTTGGAAGCTGGCTGACCTTCTGATCTCTTCCATCTTGTTTATTATCACCCATGACTGAAAAGTCATGTTGCTAACCCAGCTTTGTTGCTATGATGGAAAAACTGGGTGATAAATCATTGCCAAAGCTACCATTCTTCAGGAAATTCAGACTTTTCTATTTCTGGTCATTGGAGAATTACCCAGGACCAAAGCTGACCTGCTCTTAGTGTCTCATCATTTTAAGTATCAGCACAATGACAGTGCACTTATGGCAGGACTGACTCCGGTCAGGGCATTCCCAGCAGCATTTCAAAAAGAAGCTACCAGAACAAAGACAGCCCTGTTGCAAAGGGTACCAGAGAATTATTTACTGAACAACTTTACAGAAGCCACTTAAACCTGTAAATTCTTTGGTAACCCTCTGTTAAACAGGGAACACTGGTCAGTATTTTCCTATGAATCCGTAGGGTTCCCAGCCTAATGACACACGCTCGAGGATCCTCTGGATGCTACACCACTCCTGTTAACACACACAGTCAGAAATAGTTGTTATGCACCACGTCCCACTATGAGGGACATTTCCCTATTATCCTCATGACTGCAGTGCCTCTTTCTCCTTATTCTGCCTGATTATTACTTTCCACTTGTTCCTTTTCCAGCAGCTTTGCTGGAGTCACTCCTGGTTTACAGCGGATGTGCTAGGAGCACACTAAAAATCCTGGTGATGCTTCTTTTGGATTGTGATGTTTGCAAGCACACAAAGCAAGTGAAAGAAAATGCATTCAGTTTCCTTTCTAGGTCTCTTTACAATACAAAAATGTAAATTCGTGCAAAAAATGTAAATGTGTGTAAAAAAATGGGAATTTATGTAAAAAACTGTGACCTTTTGTTCAACTCCAAATTTTCTGTTAATTCAGTGCACAGTGAAATTCCTTTAAAGGGTGCTTTGATCTCAAAATTAAGTAAGTGATGAGATTTATCTTTTCCCATATGAATATAGTGATCCCATAAAAAACAAAGCAACCTGGTATTTCACAGTGTTCACAAAAAAACCCCAGGCTTGCTTTGGAAAATGCATCACCAAAGGGAAAGTTAGTAGAGTTCCTCATCTTTCTTTTTACGCTATAAACACAGTTTATACAGACTTGTTAATTGCAGACACTCAGATTTTTCTGACTATTTTATTATTCGTGTATTTAGTCAGGGCTTTTACCTGGCATTCGTACAATAAGCATGCCACACTACGAACTTCCCGTGAGCAGAGTCACACCAGGCCCTTGGGTAACAACACAGGGACAAAACCAGCAGCTCCCGTCTCCCCTCCTGCCCCTGCACCCACAGAGGTGCAGCCACACGGGGAGTTCATTCAGGTGCAGACTCAAAACCACGGATTCTGCTCGGGACTGCGAGGCCGGGGCAGCACGAAGCGCTCGGGGAGGCGGAGCCGCAGCTGCCGGGAGCGCTCGCGGCCCGGCCCGGCCCCAGGGCTCGGCCCGCACCGCCGCCCGCGCTCCGCTCCCGAGTCGTGCCGGAGAACCGGCCCGCTGCCTTTACCTGCGGAGCTGCCGTGTATTTCCTGTTCTGCGGCGTCCACATCCTGTGCAGGGAATCTAGGGAGTTCTCGGACAGCTGATGGGATTTTCGTCCCGCGTGACGGCCTTTCAGCTCCACATCCTCGTACGGGTTTTCCTTGGGTGACTCGCCTGCACGTTTGGGTTTGGGATTTTGGTTTTGTTTTTTTTTTAAGAAAAGAAAAACAGACAGGAATGTAAAATTAGAAAAAAAAAATCATGTGAACCAAGTGAAAGGCTTTCAGAAAAGCTCCTCAGCTTTCAGCATGACTCATCCCTCTAGCTGCAGCTGGAAGTATTTGGAGGAGAACTTGGCTATGAGGTCGACAAATTTCTCTGGATTTTTTTAGTGTGTCCCCCCCCCCTTTTTTTTTAACTAAAATGCAAAGATTTCACAAGATGTGCTCCTGAGCATCCGCAGCTGTTAAAAATTTATTGATATATAAAAGCTAAGGCACTTAACTTCTTGAAAGTGTATCAGTAGATTCTATAAATCTGTAACAGCCACTCACGGGGTGAAATGAAGACCAGTAAGTAACCGAGCTCAACACGCCGCCCTTACACACAATAAGACAATTCTTATTTGATGCAACCTTAATTTTTCTCTTCTCCTGAGAGATGAAAAACAATAAACACTCCAGCTCAGCAGTGCCAAGAGACAAGATTGAAGAGGCAAAAGGAAAAGAATTTCTGTCCCAACCATACTGCACCCTCAAAGTGTTCTTTAACGTGTATCCTGTCTTCAAATGAGGCAGCTGTTCATTTCAAGTTATGTCAAATTCCTGTGTCCCAGAAGGAAACTCATCCTGCTAGTAATATATAGAGGTTTAAACCAATTAATCACTAAATATTACTTAAATGAAAAATACATTAAAAAGCAGACCCCAGTCTTTGAATTTTTACCATTTGAAAACCAGAACCAAAATTTACAGTCTATATTTAACTGAGATCCAATACCCACCATCTTCTCAAAACTCCTGAACTTAGCAGACCTCTCACTAAACAAAGTAGAATGAAGATGAATGAGTGCCATCAATAGAATTAACATTTTATATGCGTTTTTTCAGATAGTTGATAATCAGCAACTGATTTAGAACTTCAGGTTTTTCAAACACAATCATTCTACTTTTCCAACCATCTTGAACAGAAAACTATCTCAAAAATATTGATCTATTCAAATTCAAGAGTTGAATTTACAGAAACAAGCAGGAAGTTAAAAGCTTTTAAACCAACTTGCTTTTGGTTTTATACCTAAAGATGACTTTAAAACCCATAGGTTTAGTACAATATGTATTGCAATGCAAGCTATTTAATATAAGAAATTCAGTTGAGAACTGAGGACAGAAAGCTGCAGCATGGTTCATTATTCCCACTGTTACAGAAAATAGTCACAGTGTTGAAAGAGATGACAGCTGGGGCATAGGTGTTTCAGTCTGTGTGACTACCAGCTATGTTGTTCTAGACAGACTAAATTTCCTTATTGTACAAAAGAAAACAAAAGCAGTTTGTGCTTTCTACTTGATTGTTGAGCCTGGAAGCGTGAGACTGCTTGATTCATCCATTACAGCCACAAGAACTTTTGCTGAGCAAGTTCACATATTCACAATACAAATAAAAATACAGTTTTGCTTCAGTAGTGCATCATAGTAAGATTTCTAGTCAAACACAAGCACAAGAGTGAATGTTTTAGCTTTGTTCTAATTAGAAGCCTGAATCACTGCTGCTCTTGAAGAATGTTTGACTTGGCAATCACAGCTTATTATTTCATCCAGAGGGAATCTGATCCTAGAGGCCGCACTATCATTGTGGCCAATCCTCATGCCACATGGAAAAAACAGCTTCAGGTGCATAGGGTGCACAAAAAAAGCCCTTTTGATTAATGCAACAAACAGGATAAATCTTAAGCAACATATATTCCTAAAAAAATGTAACACTATGGAAGACTATAGAAGTGGTTGGTTCTTCCTGTGGGCAGAAAAAATAGATATCTCACCCTGATTCTGTTACTTGTAGACTCTACAGCTCTAGAAATGATAATCATAGCACTGATAAAGAGGAAAATTTGCAAAATGCTGTTAGTTACAGCTGATTGGGTTCTAGTAGCATCATAAAATTTCTTGTAAGCCCAAGTCAAGTATAGGTCAAGCAAGCATTTTGGAATGGAGTAATAGATTTCAAAATACCCAGCTGCATGAGACATGGCTCAAACATGTGCTTCCTTGTGAAAACAAATGTTACTGTACTAGTCTACAGAGCATCCAAACTTCCAGGAAGAAACAAGCCCATCAGTGAAAAAACCCTTTCTACAATGTAAAGCATTTATAAATGTTAGGGGGATTCTCTGTCCAAAACAGAATGGAAACCAGAATTGCTTGAACCCAGTTAAACTCCACATAAATAATGTTGACCTGACATATTAAACGTAGAAACGGGCTCAGAGAAGTCTTGGATGAGAGAAGAGGGAGGAGCAAGGAACCATGAGCAGAGACTGCTTTTCTGACTCAGAGTCTCTAGCAAAAGACAGCTTGGGCCAAATTCCTCTCCAGTGTAATGTGAAGGTCAGAGGAGACACCACAGGGATTTTAACCCTTTCCCCTAGAGCTGTGAGAGCTTCTGCAAATGACTGGTTTGCTGTTCAAGAACACTTTGGTCTATTTGTTCTCTCATTTGCTTGAAAACCAAACTATTTCAGGGTTTGGGGTTTTTTTTTTCACTTTGAAATAATGCCCTGATATCAATTACCCCTCCCCCCTTTTTTTTTTTTTTTAAGAACCTCCTTCTACACCAAATCTCTGATAATGAAATACTCTGATCCATCCATTCAGATACCACCTGGTTTTGCTGACATGAATTTTGAATGAAGTATTTGGTTCAAGCTGTGAGCTAGAAGAGACAGACAAATAAACTATCTCCTCAGCAATTTTCAACCACTAGTTCTTAACATCTGCTGTCCCTGGTAGACACACAAAAGACCAGATACGCAAAAAGAGGCAGGCCAGACTGGTTTCTGTACAAGTGACAAGGAATCAAAGGTGTCAAGTAAACTAAAAAATGCTGAAAAATACCCTGAACTGCCTTAAAGCAGCATTTAACTGCATCTGACTGCACAGTCACTCCTTTCCATGGGAGAAACATCTGGGAAATGGTGGTCACCAGCAGGTGCACATCCCACATGGGAGTGAGGTCTTGGGGGTCACCTGTGGTGGTGGCTGCTACTACTGTGCTGCAGCACAAAAGGGAGAAAAGTTTCCACATCACTGGCTGGCTCAAAGGTTTACAGCTTTCTCCTCAGCAGCACCACTTCTCCAGTCCCAAATCTCAGGCAAGGAATGTTTGCAAGCTGCAGTGCCTGGATTTGCTGCAAAAGGGAAACATATTAACAATGCAAGAGCAAGGAAACGTCCTTGTTCCTGCCATATGGAGGTCTCTATTGGAAGCCAAAAGGAGAAACATTATGCAGTATAGAGGCCAGGCTTGTCTTAATGAGGCTGATCCAAGAGCCACACAAGACAACAGCAGATTATCACTGACTTCAAAGGAAGCTGAATCATACCCCTAGAATGCATATGATGACAAACAGTAAGTCTTTGGCAAATACTGTCTCTAATCACCATCCCTACTCCCAGATCGGTTCCCTCTATAAGCATTTTTTCCAAGTTTCCCATTTTCTCAAATTCTACGTACCAAAGTGCTGAGTTAACACAGGGCATTTATCTACACATTTATCTTCAGAAGATCTCACAGACAATGTAATGAATGGTCCATCAGGGAAAGAAAAGAGCAACAACAACAATGAAAAAAAGATAAAATAACCACGGATATTTAGAAAAGTCCTGAGGAATGCAGTGCCTTGAGCTTAAGCATGATGAGTTTCCTCCAGGGGCTGCAGTTGCTCACTCCATGATGCAGTGCGAGTCAGCCCCACTGAGTCCTGAGGCAGCACACAGTGTTCCTCTGTTCAACTTCTCACACGTGGCAAATGGGAAGCAGAGGCAGACTCAGCAAGCCTGTCTGGTGCTGAGAAAGGAGTGAAAAGTAAGGCTGAGAGGAAAAAAAATGAAGCAGGCAGACGCTTCTCTATAAATGGTAGAAAGCAGGGAAATGCATCACTTCTTTCTAGATGGGAGAAGCAATTATCAGAGGAATTAAGTGATTCACAGAGTGCTGGTTATAACTCCAGCCTTTTGCACTGCCAGGAAGAGAGAAGAATGAAGAAGAACAACAGGTATAGAGTAAAGGAAAGGGCTGCTAAACTTGTGTGAATTTGGGGCCTAAATTGGGAACCAACAGTCACAGAGGAGATGCTGAATCCACAGGGTGATGCCCAAGCTAAGAGCCTGCTGCCTTTCCTCCTGGCTGCTCAGAAAGCCCAGGGGCCTGAGTTGCATGGCTAGGACAGTTACCACCTCACAAATGAGGTGCACGTGCACTGCTCATTCATTTCAGTCATAAAATTACACCAAGGCAGATCCACACCACCGGTGCTGGAGGAAACGTGGGCCAGTGGGATGTTTATGAGCACGTTCAGATCAAATAGATGAAAACCAGTAAATCTCCACGCTCCCATAAAGTATCCAAGCTTAGATCTTTGGTACATAGGTGAGCTTTTTCAATGTCAGAGATGCTGCAACTATGCATCTCAGCTGGGGAATTTACCCCAGGAATCTGCAGAAAGAGGAACTGTTTCATTCTCAAATTACAGCTAACACACATTTACAGCTGCTTTGAAAAGCTTTTGCTGAGCAGCACAAAGTTACAGACCATTACTTGCTTATATCCTATCACCCAGTGTATCCACTCTGTACCACGAGCTCAGAAAAGCAGTAGAGCATCTACAACAAGCAGAGTGGCAGGTCTGAAATGCAATCAACCTTTTGGGCCCTGCTCCGTGGAGTTTGTAGGCAACAACCTGGGCTTTCTGAACTCCTCCAGCCCTTGCAATAAGCAGAAGAAACACTGCAGATACTTCCAGCTCCCCGCTGTCTCTGCAGGAACTGTTGAGAGTGCAATCATAATGAAGCACAAGGGAAAAGAATTAGCATGGCTGATAAATGAACAAGAAATTTCACCCCCAAAAATCACCTGTTTACCACTCAGTCCAAAATCATGTGCATGAAAATGCCTGATGAGCAACTGTTAGCATAGCACAGCAGCAGCTTTCCTAAACTGCCTGCACTTCAGGAGTGTTACCCTGCTGACTTCAACACAGTCTCTGAATTTAAAGGGGGATTTGGGAGAGCAGTCTTACAGTCTTTTTTTTCTGTTTTACTAACCTGCAGCATTGACTAGAAAGCCAGGCAGTAAAGCTGACAGAGACTGTCGCAAGAACCTGTAGTTGATGGTACAGTCATGAGACAGACTCCACAGAGAAAAACTGAGCTCTAAACAGGGCATGAGATGATTATTAAAAATAACTAGAATCCATGCATCCAAATGTAACTAC
The DNA here is from genome assembly GCA_013397155.1 of Irena cyanogastra. Classification (NCBI taxonomy): domain Eukaryota; kingdom Metazoa; phylum Chordata; class Aves; order Passeriformes; family Irenidae; genus Irena; species Irena cyanogastra. Next base: position 105,731 of record VWZV01002857.1, on the reverse strand, counting down.
AAAGCAGCAGGCTGATTGTCAATAGGATCAGCTGAAGTATTTGGCCTTTCTTTGACAGGCCCATATGAACAATGATTTAATGTCCTCTGGCTGCCATTACCCTACAGTGTCTATTATTAAACTTGACGCTTTTACATTTTCCAAAATCTCACGTTCTCTTTAGGCTGTCACAGGCAGACTGTGGGTACAGAATAAGACAGGAATATATTATTCTGTGATCACTGTCTGTACCATCATTTTGCATCAATTCTAGCTCCAGAGACCTGCTGGTGTCTGACTGAAAACCCAAAATGTCTTCAGAGAAGCAGCTAGCACAGCACTGCTGGCAGAGTTGCAATCTCTCCAAGTTTGCTTCAGCTTCACAGCAGCCCCTGATTTGTCATGGGATGATAATATGACAGACTAAAATGTGCTACAAAAGCATGACAGGCAATAATGTGGCATGTGAGATGGGATTTTACTCGAAAGATCAGCTTGCTCTCTTTCAAACTTTTCCCACATTTACTGGAAGAACTTTGCAAATGTTCTAATTTGAAAGCAATGTCAAGCTGGAACATTTTCCAGCTTGACCTCAATCATCATTGCTGCAGCTCTGATCACAGCAAACAGTTCAGTAGGACAGCTAAATCATCCCATTTTGTTACATGACATGCACTGCGCCAAATTTACGTGAGAAATCAAACCAACTAATTGGTTTAAGAGAGATGAGTTGCCTTACCAGCAGGGATAAAGGGAGTGACTTGTTCTGTTTTAATGCAGAGGTAAACAAGAAGCTGATTATCCCAAACTGAAGCAATACTCAAACTGACAGAGAAAAACAGTCAAGCAATTGTGTATGACTCCAATGTTGCACTTATCAGTCACCTTTGGTGTCAGCTCTAACAAGATTCAATTATATTATATGCCTCTACAGGAAGCAGTGATTAAGTTGTCCTCTTAAGGTGCAAAAATATCTGTCAATAGAAGTGTCCAGCTACTGAAAGGGCTCAAAATCTTCTAAACATGACACTGAAAAGGCCCAGAGAGCAGAAGGGTGCATAAGAAGCCCTCCCCAAGAGGGCCAGCTGCCCCTGGGACAATGAATTGCAGGACACTCCCACTGGGAACCCACCAGCAAGATCCCATTTAGAAATTCATTCTGGTTTTAGAGATTCCACGGCAATGTTTTTGAGGCATTGCCTTTCTGTCTAGACTGCTTCAGCTCCAGCTGCCAAAGCAGACATGGAGTCATGCAACGTTCGATTAAACATTCTCAGTCTAGAAGACAACACACGTAGCCCAGTTGAGCAATGAGTTTCCTGCACATCTGTCTTGTCCTCTTGGAGGAAATCTCCACCTGTCCTGCTGTGTACAGCACTCTGGGGAGTTACAGGGTAAGAAGGCTTGTCTTGTCAGAGGTTTCCTCCACTGCATTCAATTTCTAAATGCAGTGCTATTTCTTTCACCTAGTTTTACTAGATTTTCTCAATTCTAACTTAATACTGTGCCCTTGACCTTCACTTCACATTATTTATTCAACTTTTTTTGGTGATGATAACAAGTGCTTTGTCCTAGATGTCAGGTCAACAATGCTTCAGAGACACTAGACCTTAAATAACAATATTCCAACATCTCAGCTGCACTTAAGGGAGCAGACTGGAAAACTGGAACCGTATGATCCATATGACAGGAAATACTGTTGTGCACAAACACAGCAGAAGCAACAATCTGAGCCATCTCTTAATACTATGATAGTTTCTTGAATTCACACAAAGCCAAGCGTGGTTTCCCCAACCGGATTCACAAAGCCACATCAATTTTGGTCTGATTAAAGGCTCATTCAAAACCACAAGAAGCAAAACAATGTTAAATTTACTATGACTGCCACATTTCTGTGAGTGCAAGTACAGAAGATGAATGAAGTCCACATGGTTCCTTGCACATGGAATACAGCTCTGATTTATATTAGGAATGTGTACCCCTTTATACAATGGTTGCTTGATTAATGCAGAATGGATCATTATGTTCCAATCCAATACCTGTCTTGAACTTATCATGTAGGTATTTCATCTGTTAAAGTCTACAGAAATATTACAAAATTGAACGAAGTGTCTGGTTCATGATGTCACTGGATTTCAAAGCACAATCCTTTTTGATTTCAATAGACCTTAAAACTTACATTAAAAAAAAAAAAGTCAGCTCTCAAAATACAGCAGTTCATTGCTGCCCTGGTCATTAAAGAAGAAGTAGTGCAAAGGCACCAGGAAGAAGACAAAGCTTTAGTGTGCATATGCCTCACATGAAGAGGCCACGTGGTAGCCAAAAAACCAATGACTCCAGGCCTAGCACTTGCATGTTCACAAGCTCTTTAGCCTGGGAAAGGCTGGGGGATAACCCAGCTGCTGCCTGACACTGCTCAGAAAGGCAAAAGGAAAAGGCAGCACCAGGCACATCCTGGAGGTGAAAGGATGAAGGACAACAGTCACAAATAGCAACAAGGAGAATTCATACTGGATGGAAAGAAAAATTTGTTCATAGTGACATCAAGAAAACATTCTTCAAAATGGAGGCTAAGCAGTGGAGAAGGCTGCACAGTGAAGCCATCCTCACACGGTATTTTGAAAACTCAACCAGATGAAGCCCTAAGCACGCTCATCTCAAGCTGAAATTATCCCTGCTTTGAGCAGAGGCTGGACCAGCTGACTCCACAGTCCCTTCCAACCCAAATTTTTTGTTTCTGTCTCACACTAGACTGCCTTAGAGCATTGCTCAAGATTCACGGCTTTCTTTTCTTGTATTGTAACATTTCCTTGCATCACAAATGTTAATTCTAAGGGATGGGGGGACATGACACACTTAATTAAGTTTATTACTACAGCAACAATGTTTTAACTGCCTACAAGTTTTAGGGAGGCAAGGAGATTCAACAAGGTCCAGGAAAAAAAGACTCACTAGCACCTCTAGGGGAACTGTTTGCAAAGAAAACTCAAAGCACAGTGACAGAGCCCTTTATAGCTTTGGAGCAGATGTAGATCTATAAAATAAACTCACTCTTGAAGACACCTGGTTTGCATGAGCACAAAAGTGCTACTTGGAGACTGGGGTCTAGCACCACTGGTATAAATTATGCAGATGTGATACACAAAGCTACAATAGTTTCTTTAAAGCTGGAGATCAAACCACTTTGGCTTGTCTTTAATCATGCCTGACAGTTTATAAGAATTATATAGATTTGGTATTCCCCCCACACTGCCGTATTGAATGAAGTGCTTAGAAAGAGGTTGTTAAAAAGCAGTACAAAACAATGAAGTTCTGTGTTTGTCCACAGATCTGAAATTTTGCATTCTCTTCCCACTGCCCTGCCAAAATGCCCAAATTATAGTCTTGAAGGAGCTGGTTTATAGTACCCATGAGTTGGAAAAGCCCATTATGATTTTGTTTTACTGAACCCAAGATTACTTCTCATTCAAAGAAAGCTTCTGACCAATCCTGCACATTTTATTTTGATATTTAACAAAGCAGACAAGGAAAAGAATCATTACCATCTAAAATCTGGTGCCACATTGACAAGTCCTGAGCAAAGATGAGCACTGTAACTAACACGCAATACATTTTCAAGTGTGAATAGCATGGTAGTCTGTCTTAGAAAGGGATGATGGTCATGTAAGGATGCTCTACACAGAAAAAGACTTTTTGATATCTACAAAAGTTAACTAACAGATACTGAGCAGGAGCTGAAAGCTTCTGTTCTGAAAGCATTTTTTTTAATGGTATAGAGGAAGTAAATGAAAAGAGTAAATTCCTGTTTTCACTGAGGCTGACAAGCCAGTGACAGAATTTTGGTCTGACAAAGAGGCCCAGGCTCCAATTTGTGGCCACTGTTCTTTGCTATATCAACTGATATGACCAAGAATAGTTTTGTTCTGTTGTCTTTGTTTGCCTCTCAAACATTTGTAAGCACTATTAGAGTGCCTTTTTACCAGACTAAACAGGCCCAGCTTGTCAGTGTCTCTTCAGAGGATGTGAGCTCTAGAGTCCCAGATTGTCTTGGTAGCCATCCAGCTTTCAGTATATAAAGATGCATTGTCCAAAGTAAAATGAAGTCCCCTTTGTATCTGTTGTAATAATATAACACTGAAATAGTTAAAAACAATGCAGATACTCATCACTTGTGTGGAAAGTCTGTGCTCTGAAGGGCTGCCCAATTTTCAGTAATTATAACAACTTTTTTTAGATGTTAAAAGAATGTATGCATAGGCCATACATTTCCTTCTAAGACCAAAAGAAACATGTTTTTCTTATGAAGCTTAATGAAAACAGTGTTTTTTGTTGTGCATTCCTGATGGTGTATAGCTAAAGGAAATTAATTCCTGTTTAACCAGGAACTGGGACTTGGAGGAGACCAGGAACAGTGCTACAAACAACTGCTTTGGGGCAGTCCACACCAGAGTCCTGAAAAGCTCAGCTGACCACACAAGGCCTCTGAGGTTAATCTTGCTATTGGATAGTTCTGCAAACACTGTCTTGAGTCCTGTTCTTTACATTTTTACACCACTCATGGCTTCAAGCCAAGGCCTCGATAAAAAGAACGATTTGGTTCTTGAAAAGCATTGGCAAAAAGCAAACCAATTTTCTTGGCAAAAAGCTGACCAAACAGTCTGTTTCCAATACTACCCAGTGAAGTCTGAAATAATCAGGACTTCCTGCATGCAGCCTGAGAGCTAGTGTTTACACTGAAGGATCAAACCCATTTAGCCTCCATTTAATCTCTCTTTACTGACAGCACTGAACGTTCCTGCACAGGGCATGTGTTCAGCAATATCCTGGCATGCCCACAGCCACTCAACATCCTGCTGTGAGCCCATGTTCTGCAGCAGCTTCTTACCTACAATGTCTTCATAGGCATTTTCTTCTAAAGTGCTCTTGGATCCAAATTTGTGCTGGCTCTCGGTTCCATTTTCAGTCGGGGAGGGAGGGTACAGGGATTGCAGACTTGAGGCATCCTCAAACTCAAAGGATTTTCTGAAGTTTAAAACAATAATAATTAGTAACAAGAAAGCAAATTTATTCAAACATTTAGATGAGTATTTGCGTGTTAAGAAATATATATAAAATTGACTATAATTTTAAAAAAACCTCACATCATGCTTTAAGGGTTAGCTTTTAGCAGACAGTATGTCCTGTGCTCACAGCAGTCTCCAGTAGAGCGATCTATGACAGTTCTATGAAATTGGAAGTATCCCTATTATGCAGACAAGAAGAAAATACATTCTATTTTTCCAAGTTTACAGAATAAGTTAGCAGCACAGTCCTCAGATTAGAAATTACTTTGCTTTTTCCAGAGGCCCCAGAAACATGTGGCCCTCTGTCCTAAAGGAAGACAGTCTCTGAAAAGAGCATTTCTGCACTGGTTGCTCTGGGAGATGTAGCCCTTGGATTGACACCACTCACATGTCTTGAACCTTTGGATATGTTCCTGCACAGAGCTCCATGCACAAATGCCAAAGGGAGACCCATGTGCCAGTCACACATATCCCTTGCACACCCCATGCCAAGCACTGGCAGCAAAGGAGAAAGCAGTGAGGAAATTAGTGCTCTCTGGGCTGCAAGAGCAGCTTGGACTGATGGCTCAGGGGCTGAAGGTTTGGACTTTCTGGCAGGAAGGCGAGGACCAGCTGAGTCAGATGAACCCACACAATTTGTCTCCACCCGGGGGGATTCACCACCTCCCACCCACACCTGCCCCAGTGCTGCTGAGCAGTTCTAGAGAGTTCTTGGGCTTTTCTCCCAAGTTCTTCCTGCTCTCCAGCTCACCCAGGCCTTGTTCTCCCGGGCAGTATCTACATTCCAGGTGGGAGGCCCATGATTTGCAGTGGCAGCAGTACAGGGGCGAGCACTCAGTTGGATTGATTTATTGCTGAGGATGAAACGGTGGCAAAAACGGGCTCAGGTGAGAGCATAAATAATCCCGTGGTGCTGCGAGGCTTGTGTGGACTGTGCTGGTGCCCATACTCCACTCACTGAGCCCCAACCTAGATTAACAATAAATCATCCTGCCATCAACCCCCCTTGTCTTTCTTCTTCCCGGCTGCAGTGGAACACATGTTACAGCAAATCCATGTGGCAGTGACAGTCTCATGAGACACTTTGGCCTGTGAATTGGCTTGAGCATCCCTACAGGTAACTCAGTGGCTATGGCACAGAACACTGCATTTGAGAAGAACATTTACTGTTTGCCTGCTGGAGCAGGCTTACAGCTGGGATCAGGCTTAAAAGCCTCCTCTCTTTCCTTTCCCTAATCTTCAGAATATTCAGATCCAAGTTATTCACAGCAGGATTGTGGCAGAAACAATCTGTGCATGTAAGATCCAGACACCTGCTCCTCCACAGCTACTCACAGTTACAAAGGATGCTGGCACACTGAAGGCACAGCTGTGTATGAAACAAGACTTTCTAAAGCAGTTAAATACCCAGCTCCTATAGGTTTCAAGGCAGCACTATGATGTGGTGACACTGTGTAGGATGACAGGAATGGCTTTGTGGACCCACACTCAGCTGTGGTCCATGTGTCCCAAGTCTATCCCTGTGACACTCCTCTCTTGCACTGTGTGTGTGCCAGAGGATTTCCAGCTGTGGGGGAACACCCAGCTCACACCACTCTGAAATGTTAAAGCTACTCCTGGCACCAGGTTCTCCAGATCTAGCCTGGCTTTCTGCTAGCAGGCAAACATGAGAGACTTCCTCCCTACTACTAGAGTGTTGAATTAGCCACCAAAAATAAAATCAGTGCTTTCAACTGAAGTTCTGGGAAAATAAATACCCTCAGGCCATTCTCATTTGCAGTGAGTGCAAACCACATGTATGTTCAGTCTGAAACACACAGCTACAAGCTGCAGGCACAATGAGGTATGTCTGTTCTCAAAAAAAGAACAGCTTAGATACTGAGATTTTAGTAATTACTATCAACCAAATACTGTCATTCTTAAATGACTTGTATGGTCTTAAGTGCTTTGTAAATCTTGGAGTTCTCCTTTCTGTAACTGAAGGAAGAACAGTAGCAAAGACAATAAATTAAGATTTTTATAAAGGATTTCCACTCAGCATTGAAGTCAGCCAGCAAACCTGAGATTTTTGGGAGGTTGATTTGAACTTATTTAGATAGTGATTAATAAGAGATGTGTCCAGAGAAAGCATTAAAGTACAGTGGGTGAAGCTGTTACAAATGAATGGATATGTACCCAGTAAAATGTCAAACTGATTTGCAAGAATTATCAGATACACGTGACAACCCTGTTAATCCTACAATTTATATTCTACAACTTAAATCAGTTATTAAATTTAAATTTAAATAAACTTGAGTCAATTAAAACAAATTAAATAATGCTTTTTGGAAGGCTTGTTTCCCTTAACCCACGCCTGAAGCTCTTTTGCTGAGCTGTGCTATTGTCTAACTCTGCTATGACAGGAGACTGAATCTGCAGGAAAGGAGGTGCAAGCAGAATTATACCTCTTTTGGAAAGAAGCGTCAAAAACTCACTGTGATAAAATACTGTGGTTCTTAGATGACTTGCCCATTTTCCAATAAAGGCTATCATTTACACCAGAACATTTTAAAATCATTGTTTGTCTTCTGCACATTGCAAATGGTGTGCTGAACAAATTGAGGGCAGCTTTACTTCACAAATTTTCCTTAAAAACTAGATTTACTTCCTGTGAGGTTACTGCCAGGACTCAAAGATAAGCACTGGTGATCAGAGCTTGACTTTCCACATCCCCCTATGCCTTTCTGGAAGAAACAACATGCCTCAGCAAAGCTGTTTGATCTTTCAGAAGCAGGTGTCTCCTGAGAGAAAAGGACAGAACCTGAAGGCTCCTCTTCTCTTCCTGTCCCACTATTACTCAGGTGAGGTTGTGCTAAAAAACTTTTAATAATTGAGCCAACATCAAGCAGCAGAATCTGAAGGGATAGAGTGCATTTTAAATGCTGTTTAGCAGTTCCTTGCAAATCTCATCACTAAATATCAAGGAAAGGTGTGTCTCATACGCATGCACAGACAGGTGAACTCATTAAAAATGCTGTTCAATGCTTAGCAACAACTGTGCCTACAATTTTCCAAGCAATGAGCAGAATGAGTTTTACCCTGTCTAAAACTCAAGAGGAATCACGTGATTAAAATAAGCTAAGCTCCACAAATTGCTGGGGAAATGTAGCCATACACTCTCCCCATCACTAACTCAGGAAGACATAGAGGACTTTCTGTGATAAAACAGTTTTCTCAGTATCTCTACAGCTGTTGATAATAATTTAGGATAATATTCCTAAGGACTGAATTAAATAAAATCACCTACATTGCATATAACTGACACAACTGCTATAGTAATGAACTTTGGAAATAGAAGACCTCTGCAGGTACATTTTACAGGAGGAAAAGACTGCGAGGGATCAGGTATGGTCCCACTACTGGACAATAATGAAATTATGGTCCATTAAAAATCACCAGTAAAGGCATTTGTGGCAGAATGAATTAGATAACCTTTAGCACACCTAACCCAGAGCCTTTTTTGGGGATCGAAGCATGTAGATTTTAAAACTCCAAAGCTGAAGGCATTCAAAGGTATTGTATGAGTGCATTCCAACAGTACAGACCAGCAGAAAAAAAACCACTTGTTTTGCATGCAATTCCTAGATTTTCTTATGTCAAAAGCACTGCATTAGAGGCAGAATTTAAAATATTGCTACTGCAAAAACAGCCCATTTATTTATTCATTTGGAGAATCGAGCGTGCTTCCTTGACTTTTACCTGTTCTGGGATTTTCTGTGGAAGCGCGACTCCTTCTTCTGCCTTCTGGTCACAGGGGGCGCAGGAGTGGACGGGAGGGGAGGGGGAGCAGCAGGCGTGGGAGATGGAGGTAGGCCATTGCTGGGTGTGCTTTTGTGGGATTTGTCTGCCTCGTACTCAAAGGTGCGTTTGGGCTTGGGGACGGGGTTCACGGCGCTGTTGGGTGCACTTTCCAGGAGAACTTTGGGGCCAGCTGAGTTGGTAGTAACCCCCTGTTTTGTTTTACTGCTTTTCTCAGCCTCGGGAGCTGTTTCTGGTTCACTCCCCAAAGTAACACCTCCTCCTTTGCTATCGCTTGGGGTTTCACTCAGTCCCTGCACAGTACTCAGAGTTCCAGACTTTTTCCTCCCTTTGTCAACGCTGTAGCAGCTGCTTGGTAACTGGGGGAGGCCTCTGCCTGACTGCTCCTTCAGTGCCTGCTCAATCTTTTGGATTCTGTTGAGCACGGCAGAGGACTCTTTCCTCCCATGGCTCTTAAGGAAAGTGGCAGAAGGAGGTTCACTCCTGCCTGGTCTCTTTTCAAATCGATGGCAGGAATCCCTGTCCAGCAGTTCCTCCTCCTCTGTTTCCGGGTAAGAGCACTCGGAAAACGTTCGGCTCATTCTTCTGAGCCCTTTGAAATCAAATGTCTTGTCGCTGCAGGGAGAGGTCAGCACACTGGGGCAGCTCTCACTGCCTGACCTCTCCCCAGCATCCCTCTTGTCCACACACATGCTGGTCCTGGGGGACAGCTCCCGGCGGCATTCCCATTCTGTGATCTTCTGCCTGATGTCCAGCACCTGCGAGCGGACACTCACTCTGCTGGTGGAGAGGGTCCTCAATTTGGTGGCAGTGCCCAAGGACAGAGTGCTCCGAGCGAGCGGATGGCTCCCTATTGCTTCCCCATCTTGACCCTCGTTTGGACTCTCCTTCTGGTCAGCCTTGAACACGGACAGCCTTTTATCCAAAGCACCCACACTGATGGCTTTGAGGGGGCGGCTCGGGGAGTCGCTGTCCGATGGGCTCGTGGAGGTGCTGCGCAGCGTGGATGTGCGGCTGTTCCAGTCCTTGAGGCACAGCCTGGAGCTGGAGACTTTGGAGAGCCCGGTAGAGCGGGACGAGTCCTCGCTGTCACTGAGGGGGTAGGCAGGGCTTCTTTGAGGGGACAGCAGGGGTGGCGGAGTGGCTGACTGGCACCTGGAAACAGAAAGAAATAAAAAATCAAGGCCTTGGGGAAACTGGAGTTTTTTGCCAACTTTCTTCTGGCTGCAGGTCTCCACATTGCAAAACTGCCCCAAAGCATCATTAAGACACAGGTGACCATTCAGCCACAGAGTCAGGAGTGGGAGGTGGCAGCCTTTAACTGGTGTCAGTGATGGGCAACAAACAGGACAATTGGCACATCCAAAACAAGTTTTCTCACCTCTGTTTGACCCCCAGCTTTTCCAAGCTTCCTGAACTTAAAGGCAGTTGAGATTCTCATAGTAAACCTCTGCCTTGAAAGCATCTGCAGATGAGTAGACCTGGTTCGTCTTTGATCGGATGCTGTGGCCAACAGATTAAATTCCTCTTATCAAACAGAAGTAATTTCTTATCAAAAGAATATTACACACTGAGAAAACACATTGATCTGCTCACACTATGAGTTGAAGAATATAAACTACATAGAAAGGTCTCAGTGTTACCTTGGAAAAACCCTTGGAACAAATTCTAGCCATGGTTTGCAAAATCAGCTATTGTTACTGGGGTTTTGTACATTGTTGCAAGAACTTTTAAGAACAAAAAGACACAAGGAAATTAAATACCACATTAATCATTTGGCTTATCAGTGATGAGCCAGCAGTAAGGAAACTAAGCCAAAACTGTGTCAAAAAAGGGGGTTTACAACCCTGCCAAAATCCATACATACAAATCATAGCAGAAATAACCAAAACTCCTTGAACATTAACTCCTTTCTGTTCCAAACAGTACAGGAAAAAGAGGAAAAACCCTTAAGTATGCCTTGCATACGGTATTAAGTTTATGCTGTGTGAAGACTGTGGATGACAAGCTGTTTTTTATCAACTAGGCAAGATCCAAAGGTAAGAACTGCTTGCCCAAAAAAAATCAGGGTAGCAAATGTCTGCACTATAGCAAAGGGAGAAGAGATTCAGATGATCTCTGCTGCTATATCGTTTTCTTCCCAACAGCCAGCCAATACCTACAGCAGAAGTGCCATTTTCTGTGCATTACTCCAAAAAATTCAGAGCACTGGGGTGAATTCTGAAAAATTTACTTTGACACGGGAAATATTTTCTTTTCCTTCAAATCCAGCCCCAAACCAAATTATCAGATTTCATCCCAGTTTCCTACAGCAGATACTTCATAATCAAAGTTCAAAAATATCACCAAAAAAAAAAAAGTTCTGGTCAGAAAAAGACAACAATCAAATTATCACAAAAGGGAAGTGATCTCTTTTTTCAGAGGCCTGAGAACAAGCAAGTCTATTTGTCACAGAAGTTACTGTGCTTGGTGACTTTTATTTCTTTACTGTTTTGAAAGATAAACATGCCTGTAGGAAAAGAGATCTCATGTCAAAGATGATGGCAAATACTCCTACAACAACTGCCTAAAGCAGGACAAGAAAAGATGCGTGCCAGAATATGCTCTTTGCATCCTAGAAGTTGAATTTCCTGCCATTTTATACAGCTGCAGACAGGTGTCTTAAGAGATCTAAGATCACAAGCAGGTGACAGATGATGAGTGGTTTTGGCTGGCTGTTGCAGCTCAGTTTGTAGTGGATTACCTGGAATTACCTTGGCAGACATACCCTTATAGTACCTTAAGATGAAAGGTAAATCAGTCTCCTCAGGCTTCGTGAGGCACCCTGATCCTTCATTATTTCAGCTTGTCTCATCTCAGTTTCTTCAGGTTAATGCCACAAAGCCAAAATTTTATATTATTCATAACGCTGCCTTAGCTTAGGTTTGAGATCATGTTCTCCTAATTCTTTCATGTCATGCAGACCCATCCCTGAGCTGCACTGACATTTCTCTCAAGGAAACAGGCATCACCCACTGGAAGTATATTTTACATCAAAAGGCTACAGCCTCCACTTCAGCCTCAGAAGCTGCATGTTGACTAAATCCACTGTCAAGATTCAGCTACAGGGTAGGGACAGAAGAGGCCCTGTGGGATGCGTTAGCATGTTACAACTTGCTTATTGGACTCTGATCTGTCCTGGCAATAGCAAGAATAAAATAGAAAATGACAGGGGTAAGGTCAGTAAAATAGGACAGCAGAGATGAAGAACATGCTGACAATCAATCATAGACACCTCTCTCTGCCTTTGACACACTGCACAGAAAATACCATAGGCATAGTCCTTCATCTCCTTACAATCTAAGAAATAGCTTTTCAGCTATTTCCACTGTCAGGAAAAGGTTTGGTGATTCATCAGGGAAGGAGGAAAAGGGGAAAATTATGACTTGCATAACCTGAAGAAGTTGCAAAACATTTCTTCTTAAGAGGTATGAGCCATTCCTTTAAAGCCTAGGTTCCCAGTAAGGTAACTGCAGCTAAGGCTTCATCTTGAAACCCCCAAATTCAGTTACAAAACTCCCAATCACTTCCACTGTGCTAGACCAGGGCTGCAGAGCCACAGGCCTTCTGCAGGAGCTTACCCTCAAAGATTTGGGTTACCTCAGCTGAGAAATAGATTCTGTTTTACACTACATTACACTCTAAATTTGAATAATTCAGAGAGAATCTATAGGACTCACTTGATGACAAAGAGGAACGGGAGCTTTATTCCAAAGGTTTCAGCATGCATTCTTTAAAGGATGCTGGTAAGTAACAGAATGAAAGAAAAAAACAAGTCCAAAATCTGATTACTGGATAATTAAATGGTTCTTCCCCAAGAAATTTACTTCCAGAGTATTATCTTGAAGGCACAATAGTTCCACAGACTTTAAAACCAGTATTACTGGACAGAGATGAATAATTAAGAAGCTTGCAACCTTCCACAAAAAGATTGCAAAGCAAAATGCTTTTAATTGAAGCTTTCTACAGACAGAATGATACGGTGCAGCACCTTACAATGGTTATCATTACATAAACTTTCCAAATATCATATATAAACAGCATAAATAGAGATTATGGAATCAAGTTTAGCTTTCTTAACAACTTCCCTTGATCAACACCTTTGTTCTGGGCAAGGATTATTTCTTTGAGGATATTAGCATTTCACAAAAAACACTGTAATAAGTTGCTCTGATTCCCTAAGGGCATTCTGACACTCAGCCCTAGGTGTGCAGTGCCCAAAACCCTGGCAAGGCATGTGTGCATTGCAATCTCCAAGGCTGCCAAGCAGCCCACAATGTCCTCTAAACAGGTGACAGATCCTGGAACCACCTTTCTGCTGGGACTCGTTGCTGCTCACCAAGGAAAGCAGACAGAATCCAAGAAGTGCTTTCCAGCTCTCTAGACCATGCTCAGCTTCGCTGTTGTGATTTGTTCCTTGAGAAATCAGAAGTCACCCATAGTAGGAGGAAACTGATAATATCAGTCATGCTCTGTAGAATTTTCAACTGTAGATACAACTGATCCTCACATTCAAATTCAGTCTCTTCAGTTTCTCTTTTTCTCACCCAAACATAGATAAAACTTGTAATTTACAAAAACTGTAATTCTTGAGGGCTGCTCTCAAATATTCATATATTCTATTGTTTTTCCTAGAAAAGACGTCTCCTTTCACCAGGTCCAGTGAACACATCTGGATTACAGTGGAGCTGTATCTCAGCTGCACCAGTAAGAGAACAGACACACTTGCTTTAAGATAATTTGCAACCTACTTGTCACAAGGCAAAAGATGAAAAAACTGAGTTCCTACCTTTTAGCAAGGCTGACTTGTACTGAAAATCTATGGGGTTGGAGAAGGGCTCATTCTTGGTGCCAAAAGTGCCTGAGTTCTCACCCTCTATCTGACCCAAAAGTCAAAAAGTCCTCAATTTTGGACAAGACAGCAATCTTCTTCCTGCAAAATGTGGGTGCTAACATTTGTCTGTTTGTAGAAGAGGAAAAATTTAATTCCTGGATACCACTCTGAAAGTGAGAAATATAAAATTAGTATTTAAAACTAGGGGGCTTGGCCTTTTGATCCAGTTGAGCAGAAGCACAGCTCCTTCCTGCTTCTAATGCCAAACATCAACTCCACAAAAGAGGAGAAATGGGTGCAGAAAATTCCCACAACTTTTAACAACGGGAGGCAGCCAGAAGGGTGGCTCGAGAGCTGGGTTTGTGTCTTGGAAATCAGAGTACGGGCAGAAAATCAGAATGTGCATTTATTGAGGTATTTGCATCCAAGATCCACACAGTTTATATACACTAAGAAAAATCTTAGGTTGCATTTCAGGATTTAACAGTGACTGGAGGGTGCTTAAGTGACTTCCCTTGAAAGAGTTACAGGACTCCCAGCTCTCACTGCCCTGTTCTGACCTCTGAGCTAAGCAACTCAGACTCTCCAGCAGTGTTTTAGCTTTCTTGAAGGGTCAGGAGTGACCCCACAAATCATCCTGTCCTGAGGAAAGGCAAGCGGGAAGAAGCCACTCAGCAATTTTTTCGTTTTGCAAATCCCATCTGCTCTTCTTAAAATGACACGTACAAAATAGTAGGACAGATTTTGGCTCTCTGATCCAGGGAATTTCCTACTTCAACATGCTCATGCATGGAGCCTATTTACTGAAAAAAAGAACAAGGAACATGATGGCAAAAAGATACTGGGTTTTCCAGGCTCCTGTTGATGAGGTCCCATCATCTCCTAGTGACACTGATGTTGGGTGCAAAGACTCCCAGCACTGGTTTTACTCCTCAGGACTTTCTCCCCATCTTTGTTAGGAAAAATATTGCTTTCTTTGTATTTTATTTAGGGTTCTTTTTCTCATTCCTGGTTCTTCTCAGGGCATTGTGCCATTTCATCAGGACAACCTAACCTGTTTCAGGGTAACAGTAACATGAGAATGAGCTGTGATCATAGGATTGTGAGTTTGGGAATGAGTAGATTTGGCCAGCACTAGAGACTTCTTGTTGCTCTAGCCAATATTTAAGGAGATCTGAAACAAAAGCAACAGAAATGTCTCTTTGCAAGGGCAGCAAAACTCATGTTTAATACATACACTCAAGCTGCCCTGATAGGTAAATGAAGATGTAACTTTGAAATTCTCTGGAAATTTGTAAGAGAGAATGCTAAGGAACATTCAGCTACCAACTGCCAGCCACTCTGAGTGCAGATCCTGGAATCCATCCTTCCCAGAGCCAAAGTGAGAGGGAAGCACACCCTGTTCACCTGCTAATGGGAACCATTCACTATGCCATGCACATGTTGATGTACTGCTGCTAAGAACAGATGTAATGGCTCACTATGGTATTCATTTATATCAAACTTCCACTTGATTTGACAAAGCAGGCAGAGGAGAAAAAGCATGTAGAGACCAATAGAAGCTCAAATTAGAGCCAGAGTTTATGTTCCATTCCTTCTGTGAGCTGGACAGAGCAAGTACTTTTGCAGAGGTTCAGTAACCACAGTTCTTGTAACCAGTACAGTTTCACTCCCCACTGAGGGCAGTGCTGCCAGGAAATCACAGAGCAAACAAACAGAGCACATAAACTCTTCTGCCTTTGTCAGACATTCTTGGGAAAGCTCCCAGTACAAATCAATACTTTTGCACAAACAGAAACTGAACATACCACTGCAGTACAGCAATCTCAATCTCCCAGGCCTCTTCAGGTGTCAAAAGGCAGAGTAATTTAAGGAGACCAAAAAAACTTAATAACTTTGATGGAAGCAATGATGAGGGACACTTCTCAAAAAATCCCCTCTTCCTCTCTCTATACAGGAGCTAGTAAAAAATTTCCTCTATGTTTTCCTCCAAAGGACTGTGAGAAGTCCACTTTTAGCTGTCGAACAGCAACAGTCAGTGGTATGGTTGCACTTTGAGATGAGTTGTGGAACGAGTCAGTGCAGCACAATTTCACAGTGCAGCATGGATTCAGCATTATTTCCTTGTGACAATGTCCCATTTCCTTTCCTCACCACACCAGAGAGGACAGAACCACAGAGGCAGTGACAGTGACAGTGACTGCTGCAAAGACTCAGCCAGGCATTGCTGTAAGCAGGGGACAAATGCAGGGAGTCAGGCTGGTCTAACTGGGTTAGCATGAAGGTAAAATGTACAACCATCACCAGAAGAGGTACATCTGAAATCTAAGAATCTAAGCTTTGCTGCTAAGTTGAGGTGGCCCATGAGGATCCCATGTACTGATGATCCTTTGAGTTCTGACTTTTTCTCTTCAAATATAAATGATCATTTAGGCTTGGACAGCTGCCTTGTATACTGCATCAAAGAATATAAATTGAATCTTTCAGTGTATTAACTGTTCCAGGAGCAGAAAAGGACTTTAAAACCTATGTTATTGTTACTTGTAACT
Organism: Irena cyanogastra; assembly: GCA_013397155.1. Taxonomy (NCBI): domain Eukaryota; kingdom Metazoa; phylum Chordata; class Aves; order Passeriformes; family Irenidae; genus Irena; species Irena cyanogastra. Next base: position 89,469 of record VWZV01002857.1, on the reverse strand, counting down.
AGGGATTATGGGAACATTAAGACCAAAGGGACCTCCTGCACAACTGAATTTAAATCCACTCTCATTTGGCAGTAAACCTTTCTATTATAATATACTCTGCACTCTCAGAGCCTACAGCATTTTAATTTTCTACATAACTCAAGTAGATAATTGCAGATTGTATTTAATTGTCTTAAATCTAAATAAGAGTTTATGGCGAATAAAGGAGGTGAACTTTTCACACTCAAGTGCTGGGCACACACCAATAAGGTGATTTTTGAGCTGATTCAACTTGATGCTAGAACAAGTGGTGGAACTTGTCATATCTTGCCTCTCTCTTGGAAAAGAAAGTGAGGTATGTGTAGCAGAGCTAACCCTCTTGCACCAGACCCTTTATAATCTTTGAGTTCTCACCAGGAGAGAAAAAAAAATCCCCAAAAATCTGCACTCCAGATAACATCCCCCTGTTATTGTTGACTTTGGGATTGTGACAAAAACAAGACAAAAACCTGTACTTTCTAAACTGAGCAATGAGCCTGCATTATAAGATTGTTTTAAATAGGCTCACTTTCATTAACACGTGCTGGGAAGGAAAAGTCCTTGCATTTGGAGAGAATGAGCAGTAAAATCAAAGTGGACAACAAATCACAAAATGTTTAAAGATAGAACAAAAATAGAAATGCCAATTATTTTCCTGTTTTTACTTCTGAATTTTTTCCCTGAAGGAGTTTTGATACTTTCCACTTAAATAAAATCCAAACCCATATCAGAACTAGCTACAGAATGACAGGACTGCGAAACAGACAAAAAAAAGATCAAGCCCTGTGTGTGGTTTTTCAAAGCCCCAGTGTCTGTGTTCCTAAGAAGTACTGAGTCAATGATAACAATTGTGGGGTGGATTTGCAGGGGTGCTGTGGTGAATTCCTGTGTTCAACACTCTCCCCCCTCAGAGCTCTGGGCCTTTGCAGCTGGTTCATGAAGAGAAGTACACACAATCACAGCTGACTGCAGCCCAACTGTGTGTTTATGGCTCAGAAGCAAAAAGATCTGATTTACATCAGGGAAATGCAGGAGTCATTCTGCCAAAGTACATTACATGAAGTGGCAACTTTGCTCTACCACTGTACAAAACAAGGGCAAAGAAATCAAAGTTGATGAGTCAGATCCTAAATACTTGAATTAGCCTGGATCCGTAAAGCCAAGACAGCAAGGCAAATCTGGCCATGAGGAATGATTGTAAAATAAAATGCCATCAATCAACATGGACTAGGTGTCTTTGCCAAGTGAGGGGGAAGCAGATAACAGGAAATTGTGAAATTATCTAGACTCAGAGGGTTAGATTCCCTGCCACTCCATATTTATGGCTGTCTTCTGTTCTGTTACAAGGCAAGGGCAGGATGGTCTTTAAACAATTCCCTGTTTAAGCCTTTTTCACCTCCTCTGTTCAGACACAAATAACTACCCAAGGCAAAGAATACCAGCAAGCCTGGGCTGTATTTCCATCACAGGCATCAGGAGCTGACTGTGATAAAATCAAAAAGCAAGAACAGAAGCATCAGGGTAAGCTATTCTGTCTTTTCCACCAAAGTACACTGCACTGGTTTCATGGGACCATCTCTCCCTTTCTCCTCAAAAAATATGATTCAAAGTTGAAAAAGGGAAGTCTCCCTTTGAGTTACTCTTTTCCCATAACATGTTCTGAATAATGATTTACGCAATAGATATTTCCATTATTACAGGTCCACTACTGTTATTGTTCTGGAATTGGCTCAGTATGTTTTAGTCTCACCTGATTTCTTGGGAGTTTTGTGGGAGAGGGAGTGGCAACGCAGCAAGTGATGGCGTTTTCTTACACAAACCTTCATTTGTCTATTTAACAATTGCCAGTCCTTGAAACTTGTTCTTTAGCAGCATGTCTGAACATGCTGACTGTTAAAAATCCCAGTGCACAGAGAGGCTCTCAACTTTGCTTTTTCAAAGCATAGGTGATTTTTCAACAGGCTTGCTCATCTGTCCTGGAATACCAAAGCAACAAACTCCATGGAACTAATTCTGACAAAGCTGTCCAAGTTTTCTGTGCTTACACAAATGCAATTTGGGAAGCATTAAAAATTATTTTTATGAATTGTGACACTCAGTTTTCAAGATATCTGAGGGCATTCTGGGTTTGGCAACCTCCAAATCTGAAATTTGCATTTGGAAAGTTGTGAAATAGGCTCATCCCTCTTCTGCCCTGACAAGTCAGAAAACTTCACAAGGTCACTCTATACTGAAATACTCTATATCCACAGAGAAAAGAACTGAACAGGAAGTCAAAAAGTCCTAAATCCTGTCTGCTCACTAATCCAGAATAGAAACAAGTCTGCTTTCCCTCCTTCACATATAAATCAACTTCTAGGTCGTGCGAAACCTCATCAAATAGACTCAAGTATAACTATCCAACAGCAACAGAAAAAGAATGAGAATTCAGAACTCCCATTTTCTACAAACTTTCTTAATCTCAGCTGCTCAGAGGAGTTTGTTTCAGAATAAATATAAAATATTTTATTTGCCTTTCCTACCAGTATTCACAATTTCCTTCTAGTTCCACCAGCTTAGCTGTGGTCCCCAATGTGCTGCCAGTGTCCAGTGAGATCTTCCTGTAGAGGTTTCTTTTGTCCAGTTTTGCAAATTAGATTATTTAACACAGTGAGAAAGCATCCTAGAAGAGCAGGTTATAAAACCAAAAGCCATTGTCCATCTGTCTGCTATGAAACAGGAATACTCAATTTCTATCATCATTTCAACTACCAATATCACAGTCCGTCAAATCTGAGGCCTGAGATATCTGGAGAAAATACAATATGTCACACAGGATAATACTAAAGTGATTGAAAAGATCTGAGAATGTGTTGCTTTTGGAGTTACTGAACTGCAGAGGAAATAAAATAAAAAGCAAAACAAATAAAATAAAATTTTAAATACCAGCAGAATAGAATCTCCTGCACTAGCTCTGTGAATCCTCAACATCACCCTGTCTAAGCACAGCCTATCGGCCTCAGCCTGTCTCACTGCCCTGCACTTGGGGCTCCTGCACTGGGAAGGGAGGTCACAAGTCATACGGACCACGTGAGGCAGGGGAAAAGAATTCTCATCTCAAATTCAGCCCAAAGAGTGCTCAGGCCTCTGAGGGGCTGACTCATTTCTGACCAGTAGCTGGGTGCCATCCTGTTGGCAAGACAACTGTAACGACTCAGTTCAACTTTCTGCAGCCGTCTTCTATAAGCAAAAAGCTGAAGCACTGGCATAAAACCAGCACACTCACCACTAGGAGAACTTATCTATTCTCTGAAGGACATTTTTTGTACAAAGAATGGCACATCTAGAGAAATGTGCCATTGTTCTTCATCTTTAACGCCATTTTGTAAGTTTTTCCCTCTCTCTTTTGTCCCTTAGAAGAGTAGATTTCCACCTGCTTCGATCACCAAAGATCTCTGTGTCTCAGACTTGGACTATTTTTCCAACATAATAAATGCTGTTACCATCCTCTGTGAACTTTCCAGTCACTTAGTTATACTCACACATACACTGAAATTAACTGCAACCTTTGAGGATAGGAAAAACAGTTTTCCTACCAAAAGTTACACTCTTTTTTTATTTTCTAATAAGTAGCCCGACATTCATAACAGACTCTAGACAGAAGCAGTAGTAGTATCTCTCACACATACACAATATCTCTCTTTTATGTAAACAACTGAAAGAAAGAAATCAGATGCAGTACGTATATATATTTTTTTTTTGGCACCTGGAAAGGCAGAAAGGTGAGAAAGCAGTTGATAAGTAAAAGATGACTCATGGAGGTGCCAAAGCAAGGAAGAGAGAGGGAAACTATTAACTGAGTATACAACATGTCTCATCTGTGGAGGTTACATCCTGTATCTGAAGGAGGAAAGATTTCAAAGTTTATACCCCTGGCCTCTCTTATCATAATTTTCTTTAGTCACTCTGACCTTATGGAATGCAAAATACATTCCAGCTATGATGACAAACATGACCCTTGGTACACTTTCCAGTGAACATAAATGTGGCTGGATGACAGGTGCCCACCAAAGCTGCTCTGTCACTCCCCCTCCTGAGCTGGACAGGGGGCAGAAAATATAACAAAAACTCATGGGTTGAGATAAGGACAGGAAGATATTCCTTACCAATTACCATCACACCATTTGGAGGAAAAATAATTAATTATCAATCAAATCTGAGTATCATAATGAGAAATATACCCAAATCTTAAAAACACCTTTCCCCCACCCCTCCCCATTCTTCCTGAGCTCAACTTTACTCCCAATTTTCTCTACCTCTTTTCCCGCAGCAGCTCAGAGCTGTGGGGAATGGGGGCTGTGGTCGGTTCATCATATGGAGTTTCTGCTGCTCCTTTTTCCTCATGGAGAGGACTCTTCACACTCTTCCCCTGCTCTGGAATGGGGTCACTCTCACTGGAGACAGTTGTTACACTCTTCTCTTGCTCTGGAATGGGGTCGCTCCCACTGGAGACGGTTGTTGCACTCTTCCCTTGTTCCAGCATGGGGTCTCTCCCACTGGAGACAGTGACACTCTCCCCCTGCACCGGAATGGGGTCATTCCCCCTGGAGATAGTCACACTTGTCCCCTGCTCCAGAATGGGATCACTCCCACTGGAGACACTTAGTGCACTCTTCCCTTGCTCCGGACTGGGGTCGCTCCAACTGGAGACAGTCACACTTTTTCCCTGCTCCGGAATGGGGTCTCTCCCATTGGAGACAGCAACAGTCTTCTCTTGCTCTGGCATGGGATCACTGTCACTGGAGACAGTTACACTCTTCCCTTGCTCCGGAACGGGGCTGCTCCCACTGGAGAGAGGAACATTTTTCCCCTGCTCCACAATGGGGTTGCTCCCACTGCAGACAGGAGAATTTTTCCCCTGCTCCAGAACAGGATTGCTCCCACTGCAGACAGGAGCATTTTTCCCCTGCTCCAGAATGGGGTTGCTCCCACTGCAGACAGGAGCATTTCTCCCCTGCTTCGGAACAGGGTTCCTCCCACTGGAGACAGGAGCATTTTTCCCCTGCCCTGAAATGGGGTTGCTCCCACTGCAGACAGGAGCATTTTTCCCCTGCTCCAGAATGGGGTTGCTCCCACTGGAGACAGGAGCATTTCTCCCTTGCTCCGGAATGGTGTTGCTCCCACTGGAGACAGTCACACTTCTCCCCTGCTCCGGAATGGGGTTGCTCCCACCGGAGAGAGGAACATTTTTCCCCTGCTTCGGAACAGGGTTGCTCCCACTGCAGACAGGAGCATTTCTCCCCTGCTCTGGAATGGGGTTGCTCCCACTGGAGACAGTCACACTGCTCCCCTGCTCCGGAATGGGGTTGCTCCCACTGGAGACAGTCACACTTCTCCCCTGCTCTGGCACGGGGTCTCTCCCATGGGAGATAGTTACAGTCTTCCTTCGCTCTGGCATGTGGTGTCTCCCACGGGAGAGAGTTCTCCAAAAACTTCTCCAAGGTGGGTCCTTCCCATGGCTGTAGCTCTTCATTAACTGCTCCAGGTGGGTCCCTTCCACACGGTGCAGTCCTTCAGGAACAGGCTGTTCCAGTGTGGGTCCACCCCAAGATCACAGATCCTGCCAGCAATCCTTCTCCAGAGTGGGTTCCTCTTTCCACAGGTCCACAGGTCCTGCCAGCAGCCTGCTCCAGCACGGGCTTCCCATGGGGTCACAGCCTCCTTCAGGCATCCACCTGCTCCGGCATGGGCTCCTCCACAGGCTGCAGGTGGATCTCTGCATCCCCGTGGGCCTCCATGGGCTGCAGGGGCACAGCTGCCTCACCATGGGCTGCACCACGGGCTGCAGGGCAATCTCAGCTCCGGTGCCTGGAGCACCTCCTCCCCCTCCTTCTGCACTGACCTTGGTGCCTGCAGGGCTGTCCCTTTCACATATTCTCACTCCTCTCCTCTTTGGCTGCAAGGGCTCCTGCCCAGTAACTTTTTTCACTTCTTAAATACGTCATCCCAGAGGCACTGCCATCGTCGCTGATGGGCTCCGCCTTGGCCAATACAATGGCTTTTTACAGATTAAGAAGTTTATTCTTGACTTTTTATGAGGGAATTTCTTTTTATTCACTTCCTTTAAAAGTCTATTAATCAGTGTTTTATTTCCTTCTGGCTTATGTTAGCACAAATCAAGTGTTGCTAAGGAGAACTTTCTAAAGATCCAAACTGATGCAAATGTTAGTGCAGGAAGATTTAAGGCATTGATCTGGTGCAAATGCACACTTATGAAAAACAAAGTTTCAGTTTAAATAACATTCGCACTGAAAATTAAATTAGGTTACTACATCTGACTGGTTACAGTGTGCTTCACTCTGCTCTTAGCTAAACAAGCCAGGAAAATGAGGAAATGTGTTGGGCATACCCACAACTGAGCATCATATGAAAAAATTGGCCAGCCAAAAATTGTTGGGGTTTTTCCTTAGTTGAACAGAGCTTTGAAAAACTCTTTGATCTATTTATTCCCCAATCTGTTGGCACATACACACAAACTTAAGGAAAAAAAAGGCAAAAGAAAAAAGCCAAGCTGTGATTTGCAGTGCTTGTTGCTATCATACTTATTTACCTAAGAGTCCAGACAAGGCCAAATTTAACTTGTCCGAGGGCTACATCTGGCCCTAATTCAGTTTCACTGCATATTAACAAATGAGCAATCAGCCAGTGCTGGAGCACTGTGCACACCAATATTCAGAAACATGATCTAAAGGAAACTTTCCAAAAGATTCAGACATTGGCTTCTCTCTGCCTTTTGCTGCCCATAACTGTCAACAGGAGCAGAGCTAGGTCAGGGAAAGACACTCCCCACGACTTTGTTCACCGTGATCAAGGGTAACTTAAACGTGTCCATTACTCATCCAGCTGAAATGAGCCTCCCAGACCAGATTTCAGCACCACACCTACAAGAGCTGTGGGATCTCAAGCCTAAATTTGGAATCAGAATAATAGCTGGGGGATTTATACATCCTTCATAAGCATTTGATTCTCACAAGACCTTGGCTTCTTATAAAACTGTGGATTTAGTTTTACACTGGGTTCTATAAGGAGCTGGCCAATATGTATTAACATTTCACTTCGCTTTTTACTTCTTATGAGAGAATTTGTATGTAGTATAACCCTATGGATGAAAATATTTTGTGGCCACTGCCCTGCAACAGAAATGCTGCACAGTAAACTGAAGGTTTTGCTTAATTTAGGGCAACTAAATGTTAACTTAGACCAACTAAAAGCAAGACATTTCTCCTGTCACACATCTTTTCACTTCCAGGACAAAACTAGGTTTCATGTCCCTACAGGAAGCTACACAGATAGCACCAGGCAAAGTATCCAGAAAATAAAAGTGCTATGGTGCAAGTGAGGCAATACCAACATCTGTATATTTGCTCCCTACAGACTACAACAGAAACAACAAACTCCTTCCAGTGACCCACAGGGTCTCAGATAATGAATATTTGAAACAGTACATTGAAGTCCAGATTCTGATCCTAAATTACATCCCTCAGAACCTCACAGAGTTGGACCCATAGTACTGATTTTTTCCTGAAAAGCACAAGCCTGTGACTTATGCTCTTTATTCAACGGAAAAAAATGCAAGTTGTCTTATAGCCAAGAAAGCACATTTCACAGAAAGTATATTTAAAAAAAGATGCCACAAAAACCCAAAACCTGAAACCAGGCATCAAAACCAATACAACACACAAAAGTGTGCCAGCAGCACCTCATTTAATGCTGTGTTTTCATCTCAGTAGTTAGAAAAGCACAGTCATTGTAAGGCATATTCAGCCTAAGTATTAACAACTATGGTCTCTCTCTAATGGACCAACACTTTCTATATAATAAAACCAAGTTCATCTTAGCATGAGTATGAGCACTGCTACATATCTTAAAAATCACCTTTAAGAATTAAAGAGGATAAAAAAGAATCTCATCAAATAGAAAAGAAACAGGCATTTAGCCTTAGAGAGATGAGGTTCTGCCCCAGAGCAAGAGAGGTAAAGGGAGGAATGGAAGAGAAAAATTAGCTTTAGTCCCACGAAGTCACTTCTCCTACACCAGAACTGCAAACCTTGGAAATTAAAGCTACTGCTATAGCTACTTTCAGTAAGCAGAAGGTTGGTGTTGGGTTCCTGCCTGCAAGTAGACAGTTCATCTCCTGCAAAATTGGTTATGGTAAGGGGCACTAAGGAATTCAGTGCTATGGCACTTCATGCTCTTCCCCTCTGCTGTATTGTTCCTCCTCTTGTGCCTCTGACAAGCACACAGCTGCCCACCACTGCCATTGCTTCAGCATACCCAGACTTACTCAGAAGCTCTTCCCTCCTGGAAAGATGCAGAATGGAGATGTAGGAATTTTCAGTCCATGCTTTGCCGTTAGCCTCTGTGCTCCCTGAATGCTGCCTGCTTCACTTGTCAAGCAGCAAATGACACACTGAGAGAGTTTGTCAAACCTCTGTCCCTTTGTGTGCTTAAGGGGAGGAAACTGCCGTTAATGTTTAACAAAACAGGAGCAAAGCCTTTCTCTGCAGTCTCACGTGTTGGCTTTGAAGGGACCGGTGTGTGGGAAATCTGGCAAGTCAGATGTTTGCTCCTGGAAGCCTACAAAAATTGAGTTTTTATTTTAAAGTTACAGGAAGCAACAGTTTGCAATTCATTCCTGAAGCTCTGAACTGAGGCAATCCAGCTGCCTGATGCTGAAGAAATCATAGAAGCTGTGTCAGGGACCGAATCACACACACACAGACACAGCAAGCCTGCCAGGCTCAGCCCCTATCTTGATGCCCACATGGGTGACAGTATGTTTGACAGGAAAGGGAGAGGTTAAAAATCCACATTCAAATGCTTTCAGGTCTCTGCCAACAAATGGCCACAGGCTGTCTGTCATCTCCCCTTTGCCTGTGTTGACATAAAGTGGCTTCCCACCCCAGCAGCAAATCGAGGGGGCAGAGGTCTGGTGTGAGAGCAGTCTCACTGCTGGGCATTTGTTCACTTGTCTGGACTGACAGCTCCTCTTTTGGCCCCAGCTGCCTCCCGGGGTGAGTGTCCCACTGCACAATAGAAAAGGTGAGTCAGCTGGAGACATCCACGCTGTGACAGCAGGAGGATTAACCAACACTGACCCTACAACCAACACCTAAGTGTCACCTACACTGCCCCTCCCGGGCACAGAAGTCCTCTGTACCAGCAGCCCACCTGCCTGCCAGCTTTAGCTGTTAAAAGGACTTTCTGGGCTTTTAGCTACCAGAATCTGAACCACAAAGGCTTTCTGTGCTACTGCCACTCAATGAATTCTGCTTTTACAGCTCAAATAGTTACCTTGTGACCTGGAAAAAGCTTGCTTTTAGGAAATTGTGATGCATGATGGGCTTATCCTAGGAATCCAAAATGAATAATACCATTTCCATCTATTAGCTGCTGTTAATTGTTTGTCAAAAAAGTACTTGCTGTACAGCCACAGTATTGTGGATCACCTATGTTGAAGTGATCCTGTCCTGACAGACCTAACATTTTCTTTCTATAGCTAAGGAGAGAAGAAAACATATTAATGCTTCTCATTTACTTCAGCAATTTCCTACATCTCCCTCACAATAAAATACTAACACATATTGGCAATAAAGCTCATCATTAATATAATAATCATAAAATATTTCCTATATAAAAATAGCACTTTAACAAAGTGCTATTTCAGGAGCAAGATATGGGCACTCTGGGAAAATTTTCATATTTGGCTAATAACAAACAGGATATTTAGGCTCTCAAAAAAAGCACTCAAGTTCTTACAGGAACTGACATTCTCATTGACTACAATAGAATTTTTTGGATTGACTCAATAAATCAATTTTTTAAGTGTTATTTAGTTATTAGGAACATCATATCTGTTACAATGGTTGTATTCAGTCATGCTTTCAGCACTGAAGCCCATCCTACCAGATGCCTGCTGCTCAACAGCTCCAGTGTTCCCTGGTGCCAAGGGAATGTGACACACTCCCTTGTGGCACACTGCCAGTTCTATACACAGGACCTGGCCAGAAGGGAAATAACCTCAGAGTGCATGAAATAACTTCATTGTGCGAGTCACAATTTGAAAAAGTCTTCCAAGAACTATGGGCATTTTTGCAGGTATATATTTTAATAATATGGATGCTGTGTATTTCCATTAGCCCCTGTTTTCCTGCTTGAAGAAAAATGCTTACAGTTTATTTTCCTTTTAAATGCCATTTGCTGTCAATGTCTGTTCCTCAAGTGTGAAGACTGAAGGTGATGCTCGGTGTGGAGACTGAATCAAGCACTGAGGTAATTCCCAGTTTCATCACACAATATTGCCTGGCTATGTTATTTAGAGGATGAAGTCTTTGAGGATGTCAGTGCATTTCTTTGTTTTCCCAGGCAAATGGGTTTGTTTTTCTTTTTTCCAGTCAAGAGAAACATATATTACCTTTTATTACATTCAGATCTTCCTTTCAAATTCAATCTTCAAGAATTCTGCTATGTCTTCCTTTAATGTTATGTTCTGCACAAGTGGAAAATATCTTTCTAGGATAACCAAACAGAGCAGGAAATGGACAAGACAACACAGACCCCTTCATTTCTAAGCCACTGATTCAAATCCAGACTGATTAGGGCGCAGAACGGAAATTCTTCTCCCACACTGGTGGCTTTTCAAGAGCTCAAGCGTAAAAAGAGGAGTGTCTTAGACAGCTCCTAATTGGACAGATATTCACAGAACATGAAATATCATTTGCAATGCTCATCACTCCCATCTTTGATGGTCTTTTCAGTGCAGTTGTCAGTATCTCCCTGGTCCAGAAAGCAATAGAGTTTCATTCCAGAAAAATTGAAATATTGGCATTATGATGTAAAAATGTTATGCACATGACTACTGCGCCCTACTCCCTTAGGACTTCAGTCTCACTTCTTATGGTCACCCAAAAAACAAATTCACATAAAATTTGTGCTCTGATCTTCTGCAGTATCTTCTATATGCACAGGTGGGGACTCCTGTGGGTGTTTTAACATGTCTTGCTCATTGCTTGTATTCTTTACAGTTCAGTGCAGTAAAAGCACTAGAAAGATACCAGAAACATTTCCAAAATCAAGCTCTTGTAATCATTTTCTGTGAAAATACCTAGGTTTATTTCAGATTCTAGTACTCCTGAGTACATTATTGTACATATAGTGATTAAACAAATAAGGATTGCAGTGTTAGTCTAAGTAGTCTTCATACTGCAATAGTTGCATTAAAAATGCCTCTTTAGTGTAACCTCTCATCTAGAACTCTGTTTTTTAAAGACTTGTTAGTTTCTCTTTTTAATTTTTTAGTTTCCAGTGGTTTTGGCAAATATAAACCTTAATAGAAGAGAAAAGGTAATTTTAATGATAAGGTATGATTTGCTTCATATAAAAACATAAAGCATTCGAAGTGTCATGAGGATTAAATTACAATGGGAAGGAATTCACTACATTGCTGTAGCCTCTAAGTAATAATAAAGTCAACTTCATCTGAAGCTTTATGAAGCAAAATTCAATCAAAATTTTAGGGTTTGTTGGGGTGTTTTCTTAGGAACCTATGCAAATAGGAGGGAGATAGTGATAAAATTTCCAGCTAAGGAAAAGTGATTTGTTTGACTGACGAGTTCATTCCTCCTGAATGGACTTTTAAAATTAAAGTGAAACAAACCAGCCAGCAATAGAAATGAAATAGCAAAATTCCCCACTATCAACTGTTTGAGGAAGCCCAAAGGATGTATCCAGAAGCAGGTCCACTTCTCCAGTTCTATCTCTTGGTCTAACTAGAAGCTCTCACCTCGTCTCACAAACCATTCCTCTCGCATCTATAGACCACTGTGCTCATCAGAATGTTTCTGCAGCCCTGCTGAAGTGGCTTGGAAGGCTACAGCATGGCCTCAGCTCTGCCAGGCTGGGCTCAGTGCCGGGCTGTGTGAGGGAGGGGAACACTGCGCCTCGGAGCGTCAGAAATCAGCGCGGCACCGCTGCCACTCACCCTGATAAAGGCAGCAGCACAGTCAAAGCCTGCATTCAAACCCTTCCCAGCTTCAGGGCTATCTGAAACAGCACTTTGACTCGTTCCCACTGCAAGTGTTTCTGTTCCTGATGGCACTAGGTGCCCTCCCACCTCCCATGGCCCAGCTCAGAGCTGAGCTGCCAGAGCTTCATGTCCCAAATGCACCTCCAGTCTTAGAGGGTAAACAACAGCTCTTACTCCCTTCTGAACTAAATGAAACTCGGCACTGCTGGGAACTGAGCTGCTGAAAATCGGTCAGCTGCATGGTTCAGGCTGTTTCTGCTTGTAAAGGAAAGGGTACAATATTTTATAATAGATTTCCTATCAGTTATTCAGTTTTCATCGTTATTTCGCTGAAGTTTATTTGTATGGTTTTCTAAATCTCAGTAGTTTAAACAAAATTAAAAAGCTGTATTTCATCACAGCTCAAATAACTGAGCATATTGCTTAGTCCTAGAATTTTATTGAATCACTATTCTTCCTGTTCTCAAGCTCACTGTCAAAATATTAAAACTTGGTTCTCTTCTAAAGTAACAAACATTTTCTACAGAGGTTTTGTTGTTTTTCTTTCTCATAAATTCATAAAGACCTCATAAATGTTCTCACTAGTACTTCTGAGCAGTAGGCAAATACTTTTGGCAGGAAAATCCATCCTCAAGCCCTGTTCAGCTGCGAGGAGATCTCCCACAGCAGAGAGGAGAGGTCCCAGCCCAGGCAATGGGGAGAGGCTGGGACATGCTGAGACCATGCGAGCTTAACTCACACCACTGGCCTCTTGCTGCTCTAACAAAGTCCCTGATGGCTGCTCTGGCTGGAAAAACTGGGAGATGTTTTAACCCAGGCCACCTCACAAGTGATGGGGCAACAGAATTTTTTATTTTAAAATAAAAATGAAAAAAAGCCTTGGCTTCCTGCTTTAGTCAGACATAACTGACTCTCCTTTTCAAGCTGGTCTCACTTCTTCCTCCTCAGAGCCCTCAAATAAAACTTGCATGCCCAAATATGCACAAAACAGTATCCACTAACCTTCCAAACCATGCACAAATGTCAAAAGTTGTAAACAACTAGCAACCACTTCTACACCTGCTGCCTTTCCTGTTTCTAAGTGTAAGCCCAGGCAGAGAGCACCTTTCACCTTTAATTAAAATGCAGCCTTTCACCTGTAATTGAAATGCAGCCATCCACAAGGGAAACAAGCAGCTTTTCTATCACTCACAGCAATACTGTCCACATACAAAGCAAGGAAAGAGTAAGAGATGAGAAAATGCTTTATCATGAATGTGCTAAGACAATGGCAATCACACAAATATTAGTGGGAAAATTGCACACATTAGAATTTCAAATAAGATCAAAACCTCATTGCTTTAGAGCAACATAGAGAGCTGAAGATGCATCTTCTGATTTGCAAGTTATTGCATTCTTCACAATGCTCTCCAATCAGAAAACTCAGGGTATGTAATAAATCCCATAGTATTTAAATTTATATTCATGTGAAATACATAAATGCAATTAATTGCATTTTGTTTATCTTACTGGTAATAAATTTTTTACAGTAGGACCAGGGCTCCACTGTGGTGGATGCAGAATTATCTCCCTGCCAAGGCTCTGTAACTAATGGTGAGGGAGTTGTTCAGTGTTGTCCTCCCCTATCTGCCCCTGGAGTCATCCACTCTGGATGTGAACACAGCTCTTCTGCATTAGCCACAAGATAATTCATTGTCAGTGCAGGCAGACTGGATCACATCTGGATCAATGACTTGACAGTAAATTTGGGCAGTGCCTACAGTTCAACACAGAGCTGAGGAGTACTGGTTAATTTGCTGTTGTTTTTTTTTTTTTCCTTGTATTAGGAGTAGCAGAAGGATTGAATGAGTAAGAATTAAAGGCATATTGTTACATATCTGATAACACAAACAAAAGGCCCTACATTTGCATCCATGACGGGATGTCCCTGAATGAGAGACAAGTCCTGCACAGACATTGCCTCTCTGAAGATGACTCTTCTCCCTAAACAAGACATGAGAATCTTTCCTCAAGACATGAGATTATCTTTGAAATTAAAAATTTACTGTAGAAAGGGAAGAGAATAAAGCACTGTAAGGACAAGCTAGCAGAGCAAAAATGCTGCCAGCCCTACTCCAGCACTGACAGCAGAGCACTGCTTAACTCCAGCACTGGATGTGATCCACATTTTTTATTTAAGAATTCTGGAGGTGTCAATTCCTAAGGCAAAATATTTCTAGACTTCTGCCCAGCCCATAACCACATAATCCTTTCAAGGGAAACAAAGTATTTTAGTTGGATTTAGTAATGGAGACCAAGAATTAATTTCATTTTAAAATAAATAAATACATTTGTTATAAAACTGAATGAGCTTGGCTTGACTATGACTGATTTTGGAAGTGATCATACATCTCAGGTTTTTAAGGCTGAAGCACAGGCACCAAGTTTTCCTTCAACTAAGATTTTTCTAGAAGTTTTCTTAGTTTCTAAGACCTTTCCAAATTGTTTCTGCTTTGAGAGAAATGCAGTAGTAAAACACAGGACCTTGACGTGCATATGAAACAGCTGAGAATGGACCTGTGTACATGATGGAGATAGGAAACCAACCTAAAATAATATTTCTAGTAACCAACCCATGGGCTTACTTTGTTAAGAAATGTAAGTCATTATTTTATTTGATACTTACAGAATTACAAACAATCAACCTGAAATGCTCCTGAGGTGTCTCTAGTTATATTAGTCCAGACTCTGTGGTGCTTTTCTATTGCCTTCACTGGAGGTAAGGTAGCTCTACCAATTACATTTCTGTCCTATTAACTTGAATTCTGGAGAAGGAAAAACTTCTGAGCCACAAAGCCAGTGCAAACACATCTCAGCACGTTAGGCTAATGGGAGTGACAAACTGTCAGTGACGGCAGGAATGTCCTCACACGCTGCTGGAAGATAAAAACCAAAGCTTGTATTTAGAGGTTTGTGGTTACTCAGCTCAGTTCTTCCCAAGCAAGAAGAAAGATCCAATTAATGATATCAGATTTCAATTTTAACCAAGTAAGAGTGTACTTGGTTCAAAGACTCAACTAAAAGTATTTAGAAAGAAGTTTTATGAGCATGATTTGAATAGACAGTTTGTAACTTGGTGCTCATGGCAATTTACAGATGTAATCCTTTGTTCGCACAAATCTCTGGTGTCTTGCTATAGCACCCCCTGACATCAGCACCCCCAGTTTATTGTGCCAGTAAATCATGATTGCTCAGCTGGTGAACAACATCCTCTGGTGAGGACACCACCTTGCCTGTGGAGATTGGGTGGAAAGACAACAATCTACATCACAAAATCCAGACTGTGACGAAACTCCCGTGATTCCAGTGGCATGGCTTTCCTCGTACACAGCCTCTGAGAACAGAGATATAGTCCTGGGGTTGGTTTCTGCTTTTCCACAACTGGAATCAGGGTTGTTTTCTGCCTTGGCTATCTTCCCAAATCAAACTCAGAGACGCTAAATTTGAAAGATGTTTGTCCTAGCTCATCACAGCAGTCCCTTTATATATTCTACCAAAGTCATCATGCTAGTAAAACATTTTTCCAGCAAACTTAAATTTTGTTCACCGTAATTGTTTTTGTAAAATGTTTTTGAGTTTTCAAAAGCTCTCTTTTATTCTCCAAGTTGGGACCCATACATCAGGCACACCTTGCACCACAGAAAATTTTACAGGCAAAGAGAAATTCTGCCACTTACAAATACACTGGAAGAAGTCTGTATTGCCAAAATCTGACATTATTTATGCCTTAGGCAATAAACTCAGATAAAAAACTAAATCAATGGGGTCTTCTAAAAACAAACCTGTACTTTAGTTACCGCAGCAGTTGAGACGGCTCAAGTGTATAAAATGCCTTGAGATGCAGAGTTAAGAGATGGTATATTAGGCAGAGGCAAAGACATTAAGAATTATTTACAGAAGTTATGTAGCCACATAATCTAAATATTTGTCAGCTCTGGACTGGTCCTTGTTTCATCTAGCATCTCAAACTGACCTGCAATTTTAAGATATAATGATATATTAATATATAATTCTTTTGCTCAGGATTTTCTTTACTCCTTCTTGTCTGTTATACTACACAGCCTACAAGTTTGAAAGCTGTATTTTGCCAACTAGAGCATGACTTCATAGACATAACTATTGGCCTGTTTTAATACAGTACAGTGTAGAGGTGATTTTAAGTCAAAGTCAAATACCTAATAACAAATAGTTTCTGATAAAACACAAATACTCCAGATAAATATGCAATCATTTGCTAAGGGAAAGCAAGCCACATTGCAAGGAGAGAGCTACAAACACCACTATGTCTTTCTGTGACTTCTGTTCTCTTGAGGTTTCCTCAGAGTTACATGATCCTCATAAATATGGTGCAATCAAACTCATTTGATGCAAAAGGGTCATGGTTGTGCACTAGCTGCCATCATGCTATGGGGTCCTTTGTCCCCTGCTGAAGGATTAAGAAGATTTCACAGAGCTGCCTCCTGCCAGAATTGCTAAGAAGTCACTTCCAGCTACACATAAGGTGCTTTCCTATCCTTCCATTCCTTGGCATTCACCTCAGTGACTCACAAGGCAGGATTAAAGTTGCACCCTGGAAGTTCACTGAAAGCCAGAGTCTCCTTTTGTAAGCATAACAACCCCTCTGCAATTCCTCCAATTTGCTTCCTGTGACTGACTCTTGTTCCGAACAACATCAGAATGTTCCCTCTGGCTTGGATCAAAATAGCATTCCTGGTCCAAGGTTCAGTCACTGGCCATGAGAGTTAGCAGGTGCCTGGAGAAGAGAATAACGTGCAGTGCAACTTAACCAGCTTAAGTCTGTTGACTCAGAGATTTTATTTTTGTGACTAAAAGGTTTTGGAAGATTTTTCTTTGGAAGATTTGTCTGATTGCAGCATCCCATAACAGTAAGTTTAATAGTTTTAAAAAATACTGCTGAAAAGTGCCTTCTTTTCAAATGATTCTCAACCTGTTGTCTTCTGGTTTCATTGGATTTGTATTAGTTCTTAAATGGAAAGAGTATTTTTTCCCTATTTATCATCTCTGCTCTATATATAATTTCAGATACTCCTCTTCCCCTTCAATCCTTTCCTTTCTAGGATGAAGAGTCACAATAAATCTACTCCTGTCTTGTAGTGAGAATGTCTCCTACCTTCAACCACCCTTGCCATTCTACAATTTTCCCATTCAGAGCACAGTAAAGTTTTCTCTCCTAACACACACAAAAACCTCAGTTTTTAACAAGTGGTGAATGAACTTCAGGTAACTTAAAAAAAAAGCATAAGTGTGGTTTTATTTAAAACACTTCACTTTCTTCAGATCCAAGAGTTCTTTTTCCCCTCCAGTGCTCACAGCAGAAACCCATGAATCCCACAACCAGATCCTCAGGTGAAACTCACAGTTATCCTCCCAAATAATGGCCTCACTCTATTCTCTGTCTTTCCGTCATTTCCTGAAGTGCCATTCAAACAACTCTGGTGGAAAAATGGCTCTGGTGATTCATGACAGTTAATTCCCACTCTGGTGAGGACCAAGGGAATTTTAGTTACTGCGAGAATTTTAATGCCTGCAAAGCATGCAGCTGTATGGATGTTTACATGGAGGCACCTTCTGTCCACTGAGGATTTTTATTATTAAAATTTAGTTCCATGATCTGCAGGGATCTGAATCATAGCCAAAGTAATTAGAAAGACTTCTAGAGACTTTACTGACCTTTGCTTCTGACCTATAAGGAATCACAAAACGTTGAACCAGCTGATGTTACCATATCTGTGAATCACACCTTGCATCTTAGAATCACAGAATCATTGAGGTTGGAAAAAACCTTTTAGACCATCAACTGAACAATTTTGAAACAATAAACCCCACCAAAACTAATACTGACAAGAAAACAAATCTTAAAAATATATCTTAGCAATCAGGAGACTGCTACACCTGTGATATGCCAGTATCAGCAGTAACTGAAACTCTGCTACCACAAATTATAAAATACATTTGCAGGTTTCCAAAAGCCCAGTCAAATCCCACTAAACAGAGACAGTGACTGTTCAGTTTAAGTAAATCTTTGAACATGTTTACAACAAATTTTGCAAGCTTTAAACTCCTATGATGCCAGCACTTACAACACCGATTTACAGTCTGACTCAAATGAAGAATGCTCATGGTTGACTCAAATAACACCCTCTCGCAGGGTTTCTCAGAGACAGGTGAAGATTACGTAAGGCAAAATAATGGATGGAGAAATGGTGCATGACCACCTATTCATCTCGTCCCTTGTTGTGCAAGTGCACCTTAAAGATTTTCCTTAGCTTCAGGCTCTTGTACTTACAAAATCTTTTCCTGACAAATTCTAATCGAAACAGATGATGATGATAAGGAAAGACAGTTTATTTGACAGTTACTGTCCAATAACTTAGTATCCCACAGTACTTTCTAAGCTATTCAGAATGGAAATTATTTCGAAACAAAAGACTTGTCCAAAGTTTGCCAAAGTCTAGACCCAAGTTCCCAGCACCAATCTGTCTGCACTGGTGGAAGGACAATAAACAACTTGAGAGCTCCAGAGATCATTAGGGAACTGTTTTTATTATCTACATATTAATATCTCTCTAGAAATTCCTTAAGCCACTCTGGCCCTCATTATTTTATCTTTTTACTATTTTGTAGTAGGAGATGACAAACACACAAACTGGGAAGTGTACAAGGATATTGAGCCCACCTCTGCTGAGCTCTACCACAGCATAATATATCTAATAAAAAACCACCAGAATGGATGCATCTTTCTTTGACTGCACATTTTTAAAAGTTTGTAATTCACAGTTAGGGAAAAACTAAAGGTAATCTACTTTGCAAATTATTTTAATGCAACAGAAAGGACAAATAAGCAAAGCAACAGAGATGAGCCCTGTACTTTACATTCAGCCCTTTCCCACCTGCTGCCTGACCTGCAAGAGGAGACGGTCTGACCATGGTCTGTGAAGGCAGATACAGCGAGGAAACGTGACACAAACCAACACAAAACACAAACTGGAGATTGCCAGTGCAGGAAAGCTTGCATGCAATCACATGGCTGAGGAATTCAGCCCAAAGTTTCTGAGCTCTGTACAGCACCCTCCACACTAGTCCTTCCTTACCATCACTCCCATCATAACCAGCCTGTGAGCAGCAATTGTTCAACAAAAACAACCTTTCTTCATACCTTGGCTCCTCCACTCCCTACAAAAAACTTCCCTCAGGCCAGCAAAGCTCTCCTTGTGTCAGAATGGAGGTTGCTTACCCTTGAACAGACATCTTGTTCCCAACACAGACAAACTTTACTCAAAGTCTACAAAGCCTGCAGCTCTCCACTTACCTATCCAGAGTGTCCTGAGGCACTTTACTCCCTCCAGCTCTGCTGTTGACACTGCTGTTCTTGTTGGCAGTCATGGTCATTTCTGCTTTCTAGAAATGTGGATATCTGTGAGAAGAAAAGTCAATTAAGCTTCAACAAGCCCAAATGACAATTAACTCCTTGAACTACTATGCTGTGTAAAGGCAGAACTCCAGGTTGCTTTTCATTCTGTAAAATGCAATCAGTGTAGTTAAGATCCTGGAAAACGAAACCCTACCTCTCTACTGCTGCTATTGCACATCCACAGCCAAATTCATCAGAGCCCAGTGCTATAAATGGAAATAACTTATGGGAAGTAGGTGT
Source organism: Irena cyanogastra (assembly GCA_013397155.1). Taxonomy (NCBI): domain Eukaryota; kingdom Metazoa; phylum Chordata; class Aves; order Passeriformes; family Irenidae; genus Irena; species Irena cyanogastra. The sequence continues at coordinate 69,676 of VWZV01002857.1, read as the reverse complement.
GTGTTTCAGGTGCTGGCCTGTCTGATGAACAGAGTTTGATACCAAGTTCACAAAATACCACAAGTTTAGTGTGGTTCTCCTATCCATCAAGGTGTGTGAAGATCCCAGCAACAGCACTGTGTGATGTTTGCAAACCATAGCTGTGCCTGGAAGTTTGACCACACCACAGCTATCCCAAGGAATAAAAAAAAGCTTTCTCACCTTTAAAGTGCAGCTCTATTATGGAAGTATTTTCTAATAGTGAAATTTATTCAATGGTGGATTTTTGAATATAATTTTCAAATCTTCTTGTGATATGAAAATATCACAAGGCCAATTTTCTGTATTGGCCTCAGGATTCTTTAAGTAAAGCTGTCTTAGGACACTTTTAAAACCTCAGGTAATATAAAGAATCTTTATTGATTCCTAGCTAGTTTTATAGCAATTTGGTGATCCCAAAAGCAGTAAACTTAATTTCAGCCCTCTGTATAAAGTTAGGTGCTCAAAAGATGGGTCTCACTTCTGTGACATTGCTGCACACTGGCAAAGAAACAGCCCAGTACCATGATTTATTTTGCCTTCATTCTGCTCTCTTAACAGCAATGTCATGCTGTGACTGAAGGGAAAACATGATGATAAAGGCCAGGATGTCATCTAAGGGATGCAAAAGCAGGAATCCCTAATATCATTGGGATATCATTAGGCCCTGCATTGATTATATCCCATGTTTCCCCACCATAAAGCACAGCTCTTAGTGGCTATTCCTTCTGTCATTGTAATCCCTTGAGAAATATTTTAAAATGAGGGAAGAATGTATTTTCATGTCATGATAAGATTCCTAAAATGCCAGCAGAGTCACTTGAGAAAGAAAATGAACAATATTTACTCCACCTCATGTTATAGGAGTCATTTATGATGGATTCTGTGGCTCTGCTGGCACCAGTCTGGGTGGTTTCTGAGATGTTGTTTAGCTTATAAACTAAAATATCTGCCATGGTTTACAGCACTGCCACCCAAGGTCTGACCAGAACTACCAATTTTTATGACCATTAACAGCACAGCTAATGCAAAAATAAGGATTGTTGCAAAACTTCTTGTTTACTCAAACCCACAGGAAGTCCAGACTGCTTGAGAAGCCACTGTAACGTGATGCTGCAAAACAAGCTGGGGACTAGCAACACGCAAAAATCCCTGTACTGAGGCGTATCACAGTCAAAGGACATTCTCTAAACCACTTTATTCCAAGCAGTTCTGCCACAAAAACAGTCAGAAAATCTGCAGACTGCAGCTCCAGATGCCGAGTCAATCATGCTGACCACAGACTCCAGGTCCACTTGTCCTTCTCTGCTGCCTTGTATCAATTTTCCCAGATTAAGCAGAGATTTTTTTCTCCTGGTTGGTAACATTTTTTTTCTACACTGAAGCTCCCTAAATTCCTCCAGTGTCTCATTGTTATTGTTAGTGCTACATTATCAAGATTACAGGACTGTTACAGAACTGCCTGTTCCGACTGGAAAAGAGATTGCTTGGGACAAAAAAGGCATCCTGCTAATGCTGGCCAAGCTTTCTAGGACTGTACATTCCACAGGGAGTAAGCAGTTTTTTCAATGTTTTCCACACACCAGTTCAATACTTTTACTGTGTTAAATCTAAACTACTTATTAGCACTTAATGTGAGAAAAATTGAGAGATTAACATGGCATAAGGAGAACAATAGCTGTTAGCATGCATGTGTAACATTAATTTTCCAATATTTGCTTTTCTGTTCAAGCCAAAAAGAAGCTGAAGAGACCCTCAAAAAGATGGGATACTGATCTGGCACAGAAAAAAATAAAGTGTGCTTTTATGCTACTGGTTTTGAGAGTCCCCTTTTCCCATACTCAAAGTCAGATGGGGGGGCGGAGGGGTGGGAGGGAAGAAAAGTATGTCAAAGCTTGATAAAAATCATCAACATTTAAAAGAAGTGATTATTTAAATGTTACATTTTAAAGCCACCTTAAATGTCAAGTAGAACAAAGTGGTTTGTTTTCAACTAAGGATAAATTGAGTTCCTAAAGACAATTTCCCAAGATACGTCAAATTTACTGAAAGAAGTGTGTTCCTTCCCATGCTGTTGAGACTATGATATATATGGTGATATCAACTGGCTTTTCTATTCAATTTTCCTTTAATGCTTATTTTGAATGAATATTTTAATGCAGGTGATGCTGGTATCCCAGCATATGCAGAGAAAATGCAAACAACATGAACGTGGCAGAAAAGTATTCAGCCATTTACAGAGGTGCCTGTAAGGAAGGACTTATATCACCCCAAAAAATTCACCCATCCATCAATCCACATCACCCCCAAAATAAAGGGAAAAAAATAAAAACAGAGACAAAGAAACGAGGAAAGAAAATCGAAACTAAATGTTATGGTTATGTAGAAAGTTATTTTAGAGCCTTCAAATGAGTCTGACAGCCTGCAAGTTTATTGAATCTTTGTAGGGCCAGAATCACATCCCTTGGGCTTGGGTGAGAGCATTCCACATTACCGTATTTGAAAATTATTCTTCACAAAGCAATAGAAACCAAAATATCTCAAGTATTGTCACATACTGTTAAAAACAAATCCAAAAATAATCATGTCATACAGATTCTGCATTGCCTCATAAACCATCTAAGAAACCTGGTCTAAAAATGCAGAATTCTGTTTTATTTGTAAATGTAAAGAATTCCCCTGAAACCCTTATTTAGCCATAATTTGTGCTTTGCTCCAGACATGGCTTTACTCATTTCACTAGGATAGCTCTCAAACTGGTAATTTAATGAGCCCAAATGGTAGAATCATTATATCAATTTTGCCTAAAACCTCCACAAACCATTTATCAGGATCAAAAATTAAAGATGACATACAAATATGAGAAATTATGTGATGGCAACATGGGATCTGCTGCTCATGCCAGGCAAGGTTCAGCATCCTGACTAAAAAGGGCTGCTACAAAGTGGATGTTTCGTAACAGATCTTTATCATTGCAAGAAGCTCCTATGACAGAATATTCCTTATGGACCATCTTCCCCCATGTTAATGGTATGCTTACACATTTTAAATTAAACTGTGGCTTGAGTTTTTATGGGGCACTGAAAGCCATCACACTTTGGGCTACTGCACAATAGAGCACCATTGAATGTCTGATTCACTAACAGGTGTTAGCATTGGAGGGGTAAATCCTCTGCTCTTCCCCTCTGCAGTTTAAAATTATTCTTAATTTCCTAAAGCATCCCAACACTTTGGAAGCACTCACTCTCAGTCCCACTACTGAAAAAGTGGAAGTTTTTTTCAGTAAAAGCTGTGAATGGGAGTGGGTTGAGGAGTGAGGCTTGGAGCAAGCACCTGAAAAGTCAAGGCAACACAGAATGCTTTAATTGCTTTATAGCTTCAAGATAACTTCCTGCTTTCTAATACACAGTGTCCATCAGTTAGCACATTCCAAGAACTGATTCCTTCCTGTCCTTCTGTGGAAGATGAATATCACTGAACCCAGAAGAAGAATTTACATTTGGTGTCTGATGACTTGAGAAGGGAGCCTCTGAATGTAGGTTCCCAAGCCCTCTCCTGGTATTATTACTAACATGCCTTGAAATCTACTTTAGATTTTGAATTCTGAAGCTTTTTCATGCGGATTACCTTCCCCTTGAAATTCCACTGATCTGGGATCTGGAAAATATGGGAAAATATTACTCCTTTGGTCTGCTCCACAGGGCAGAGACCTGGAGACATAACAGGAAGTCATAACCCAGAAGAAATACAGGCTGCTAAAACAAACTCATGTTTTCAAAAAATTACAATAAATACAAACTTTCATAAATATATTTACAGTAATTGATGTGTCTACTTATTTTTCTCTTAACAGTAGCGGCAACAGAATGGCTTTAGCCATTAAGAAGTTAGTTTAACACATTAATTTGCTTTTCTGAGTGCTTTAAGGGAGCCTGCCCACATGTCAAGAGGTGTAGTACAGCTGAACTCTTGTTTAGGAGTTGCAGCCTGCTTTGCGGCAATTTGCCTACTCCCTTCCAGTAAAACAGATAATTATGTCCTTCCAGAACAATGTCAGTTCTGATGAACTGGAAAGTCCAACAAATGTTTAAAGATGCCTGCCTTGAGAGGGCGCCTGTAGAGACTCCTGAGAACATTGTTACCAGAACTACATCAGGAATACCTGTTCTCTGGGCTGAGATTGACTCCACAGTCTCATCCAGAATTTCCCTCCCTATAATCCACAGCCTGTTTTCAACCAGGTCAGTCACCAGTCTCCCTGCTAAGCTTTCACAGCTAGGTGGCAACTTTAATTCTAGCACAAACTTCCTACTATAACCAGCAGGAGTGGTGAACTTGGTTGCCATTGACTCTCGCAATGCCAAAACCACCCTCTCAGCAGTTCAGTCCCTACTAAACTGAACTGGTACTACTGGGAAACTGATGTTACAGCACTTGCTGGAGTGGAAAGAAGTTACCTCCTCCAGGTAGGTGGAAAACAGACATTCTGCCTAAAGCAAAGACAGCTCTCTACTCACCCTTCACCCTCATTTCCTGTTTTCCTGCCACCTAAAATGCTTTTCCCTTTTCTGATGTTCTTGTTCTTTCCTATTTTGTGCCTTTATTCTGTCTTCCTCACCCTACTTTATCTTCTTATTACTTCATTTATCTTCTCTCAAGTTATTATTTCCCCCTCCTTAATTGAAAATGGGCAATACCCAGAGGAGAGAACAGACCTCACTTGAAATAGACTGCAGTCCAAACCTAATGCCTGAACTAGGTAGGAACTTAGTGCTAAGCTCCTCTATTATCTTTAGCAATCCTAAGGCAATCACAGCTTCCAAATGGAAGGAAAACAAAATGAAAATCAAGGAAGAAGACATTTAGAGAAGGAGGCATGAACAGAATATATGTTTGTTATTGAATCAGAAATTAGTCTTTCCCTGTGTAGGATAAAGAGAGGTTTGGGTTTTAAAAAATACATTGACTATTTCAAGCTTAAATATTCTGATTTGAGATACCAGAGTAGAAAGGGTCTACTTAGAAACTATGCCCAATATATATCACAATTCTTCAGTGCTATTCTTCCTTTGTTCTTTCCCTTCATCCTCAGGATTTTTGCATAAAAACAACCATTTAAGTCTCAACAGCTCACCTGTTCCTGTTGCTTACTCCTCAGTGAAGTCATAATGCTCTAATAGCAACATCAACACCATTTGCACAATAATGAATTCCTTCTTGTGACACAAAAACCAAATTATAAATTTGCTAAGGAATGAAAGTTAGTTAGCTTTGAAGAACAAAGATTCTTTTTCATTAATATCTCTTCTGTCACAATACCAAAGATTGTCCTTTGGTATTTCCCACAGGGTGTGGCCAGTCCCTAAAAACATCCCAATGCAATTCACAGAGTGAGCAAAGACAAAAGTCTTAGTAAATCTTAGAAGGAACTTCCCAGTTGAGCTGACACCCATGACTGAATCCTCCTCACACCAAGGCTGACTGACAAAGTCTGCCAGAGAGCTGAGAAGCATCCTGGCTTTGCAACTGCTGTAGGTTTTCATGTGTTAGAGCATCATCTGAGGCAAAACACAGCTCACAGCCATCCTACAGAGCAAGCTGCTGTGCACAGAGCTGTCAGGCACATGTGGCTCCCACTCAGAGCCCTGCTAGAGTAAGAATTGTAAAATTATTAGCAGTTATAGGCCTTGCAAAGTGTTTTAATGATACATGATGGGAGGAAGGGCAATCATCTTTGGATACCTCAGTAAGAGCTGGCCTGTGGTAATACCATGAATCTCCTTCTGGTTAGATCACTGTGTGTCAGTGACTGTTCTGAGCTAGTATCTCCCAGAAGCAGGTCCTGTCCGTGATACCCAAGCTGGAATTGCTAATGCTTCCAGTGAAGAAACTATTAAGTTGCATGGACTGTCTCAATATTATGAAATAAAAGCACCCTGGGAGGATGAGGTATGGGCTGGAGACCTCATGGATGTAAGTAGAAAACATTGGCCAAAGCTGTCTTGGCTTGTACAAAGATATGAGAACAGCATTGGGTCTGTCTCTTTAGCTCTTGGCAGTTACCCAGGGAATCTGTAGAAAGACACACAAAAGATTTTAATTCCCCTAGAGAAGATCTTAATTCCCCTGTATCCAAAGTACTTCCAGAAGTGAACCTGGACACAGGCATTAGCAGCAACAAATGGGATGGCAAGTAAGTCCATTGTTTGTATTAGGGATTTGTGCAGGAACCTTTCAGGAAGGTATCTGTTTACATTTAGAAATTATGTTCTTGCACTTAAAGCAACATCTGCAGGATGCAGAAGCTCTGAGCTGTGTTGGGGCTCTGACCTGGATTTCAGTCACGGTCTTAGGAAACCTGCTTAGAGGTAAGATCTGCAAATTCAGAGCCAGAGGTTAAAGCCCACCACCCACATTCTGGCAACTGGCTGAGTGGCCCATTTTCTCTATTTTTCCTACTACCTCAGGAATCTATCCAAATCTCCAAATATCACTGCTGTACCAGAGACAGAGGCTTAAAACTGGCCTGATGTGAGGCAATGAGCAGCTCTGTCATGCACAGTGGCTTTCTGATTCAGATTTCCTTCAGGTCTATGAACACTTTGGCTACCGCCTCCCTCTCCTTCAAATTCTACATGTCCCAAGCAAAAAGAAACAAACCCAAGTCCCCTGTGCTCGCAGGATGACAAACTGCAATGAGGTGTGAGCAGCCTGACTGAAAGGGTGCAGTCCATGCCCTGCCTAAGTTCCCATCTCAGACAACTAAGTAAAAAATTATCAGAGAGAAGCATGGAGCCAGAAAAATGAGTGAATCCCAATGTCCCTCCTAGCTGCTGAAACAGAGGATGCATGCAAAAGAAGCAGCAGAGAGGAGGGGCGAGGTCCAGACAAACATCAGAAGAGTTCAAGACTGGTAGAGCAAAGATGAGGTGAAGGATAGGTAACATACTGTGAGAAAAAACACAAATGAGAAACAAGAAAGTGAAGAGATTTTTTTTAGAAAGATGAATAAGAAACCTCAGGTGGGAAGAGAAATATAGCCCCCTTCTTCCTTCTCTGGGAACACACTGTGTGCCCCAGAGAAAGCAGCCCACCTTTGCTCGTGCTCCAGAATGTTTTCATTCCATGGCTAAAATCTTCGTCATGGAATAAACTTGGATTTTTTCTGAAGATGTTTCAAGAAAAATGGATCTGCAATACTGTGGTAACCTGATATGAAACTTCACCAAGAGACAGAAATTGCTGTAGTCCTGTAAAGCAGGTGCAAGTCCATAAGAGTGAGGAGTGCTCAGGGTCTGCATAGCTGGTCATTCAACACACAAATCCAAATTCAAGTTTTTGAGTCCCTGATTCATGGGTAGAAGCCTCATCCCACACACACATACAGCCCTGCAGTGACTGCAGGAGACTTGCAGTTCCTAGATTCTTGCAGTTTCTTTACAGAATTGGTTCTAAGGGAGATTGGAGGAAAAACAGAAGAGGAGAATGACTGAGAGAATATTGGCAGAATGACAATAACAAAGTAAGCACAGCAAACTACTTATTCCCTTTGTTAACGAAAGTTATAGTAGCTATAGCAACAAAAATGGGAGCAGGGAGGAAAAAAGTCCAAGACACTTCAATATTCCCAAAAACACAGCTTTCTAATATGGAAAAAACAAGATTTATGGCACCAGCAGCTCTTACAAGACAGGGCTGTAGTAGTGCACAATGGTTTCAATTAAAGGCACCAATTATTAACCAGGACAGCTGGGCTTAGCAGTTGACAGGCAACATCATCTCTTCCAGTGAGCCACAATTCCTTCAGGGACTGAACTAGCCTCTCTTGCTGTATGACATGCCCTGCAGCCCCATTTCTGGTGGATTTACCTTATATTGTCTGTCAAGCCCTGTGACAGAGCAGCTAATGTCACTGCTCAACAGAGACATGTCCTGTTCTCAAGCCTTTTTGCCTGCATCCCTTTATCAGCCATCACACACCAATATCCCTGTGGATGCTGCCACAGCATGGCCCCGCACACTCAGCAAGCATCTCAGGGAGAAAAGCATTTCAGTTCCCTGCTGCCTGTGTCTATTTTCCTCCTCGAATATGCACACTTGCAAGCTCAAAGTGGGGAGGAATGTCTGGCACTTCTGCAGCGACCATCTGGCAGAAGCACTGCTTCATTTTCTGGCAACTTGACCAGAGTCTTAGAACAATTATTTCAGTTCCTGATTCAAGCACTGGAGACAGAAGATCAAGTTACATTTCTCTCCAGCCATCAACACTAATTCAGTTTTTACTAAGTCAGCCTTGCTGGAATTTCACTCTTCCACACTAAAACAAAAAAAAAAAACAAAAAACCCAA